>OX465292.1:78814189-79191071 GCA_949987695.1 Merzomyia westermanni
GGGTGTCAAACGAAAGGGCATAGCCACCGCTTTCATTTGAACTGATCCACATTTCGACATTGTTATCGATAAGTGTGTTATCGGTCAAAATTAGGTTCCCATAAAACTTTGCTATATGCGTTCAATATGGGTATCAAACGAAAGGGCATAGCCACAGCTTTCATTTGAACTGATCCATATTTCGACATATTTATCGCTAAATGTGTTACCGGTCAAAATGTGGTTCCCATAAAACCTTGATGTATGCGTTTAATATGGGTGTCAAACGAAAGGGCATGGCTACATCTTTAATTTAAAATTTTTGACATTTCGATATATTTATCGATAAATGAGTTATCGGTCAAAATGTGGTTCCCATAAAACCTTGATATATGCCTTCAATATGGGTGTCAAACGAAAGGGCATAGCCACAGCTTTCATTTGAACTGATCCATATTTCGACATATTTATCGATAAATGTGTTACCGGTCAAAATGTGGTTCCCATAAAACCTTGATTTATGCATTCAACATAGGTGTCAAACGAAAGGGCATGGCCACAGCTTTCATTTGAACTGATCCATATTTCGATATATTTATCGATAAATGGGTTATCGGACAATGTGTAGTTCCCGTAAAACTTAATATATGCGTTCAATATGAGTGTCAAACGAAAGGGCATAGCCACCACTTTCATTTGAACTGATCCACATTTCGACATATTTATCGATAAATGTGTTATCGGTCAAAATGTGGTTCTCATAAAACTTTGCTATATGCGTTCAATATTGGTTTCAAACTCAGGGGCATGGCTACAGCTTTCATTTGAACTGATCCATATTTCGACATATTTATCGATAAATGTGTTATCGGTCAAAATGTGGTTCCAATAAAACCTTGATGTATACTTTCAACATAGGTGTCAAACGAAAGGCCATGGTCGAAGCTTTCATTTGAAATTTTCGATATTTCGATATATTTATCGATAAATGTGTTATTGGTCAAAATGTGGTTCCCATAAAACTTTGATATATGCGTTCAATATGGGTATCAAACGAAACGGCAAAGCCACAGCTTTCATTTGAACTGATCCATATTTCGACATATTTATCGATAAATGTGTTACCGGTCAAAATGTGGTTTCCATAAAACCTTGATGTATGCGTTCAACATAGGTGTCAAACGAAAGGGCATGGCCACAGCTTGCATTTGCACTGATCCATATTTCGATATATTTATCGATAAATGGGTTATCGGACAAAATGTAGTTCCCGTAAAAACTTAATATATGCGCTCAATATGGGTGTCAAACGAAAGAGCATAGCCACCGCTTTCATTTGAACTGATCCACATTTCGACATATTTATCTATAAATGAGTTATCGGTCAAAATGTGGTTCTCATAAAACCTTGATGTATGCGTTCAACATAGGTGTCAAACGAAAGGGCATGGCCACAGCTTTCATTTGAACTGATCCATATTTCGATATATTTATCGATAAATGGGTTATCGGACAAAATGTAGTTCCCGTAAAAACTTAATATATGCGTTCAATATGGGTGTCAAACGAAAGGGCATAGCCACCGCTTTCATTTGAACTGATCCACATTTCGACATATTTATCGATAAATGTGTTACCGGTCAAAATGTGGTTCCCATAAAACCTTGATGTATGCGTTCAACATAGGTGTCAAACGAAAGGGCATGGCCACAGCTTTAATTTGAACTGATCCATATTTCGATATATTTATCGATAAATGGGTTATCGGACAAAATGTAGTTCCCGTAAAAACTTAATATATGCGTTCAATATGGGTGTCAAACGAAAGGGCATAGCCACCGCTTTCATTTGAACTGATCCACATTTCGACATATTTATCGATAAATGTGTTACCGGTCAAAATGTGGTTCCCATAAAACCTTGATGTATGCGTTCAACATAGGTGTCAAACGAAAGGGCATGGCCACAGCTTTCATTTGAACTGATCCATATTTCGATATATTTATCGATAAATGGGTTATCGGACAAAATGTAGTTCCCGTAAAAACTTAATATATGCGTTCAATATGGGTGTCAAACGAAAGGGCATAGCCACCGCTTTCATTTGAACTGATCCACATTTCGACATATTTATCGATAAATGTGTTACCGGTCAAAATGTGGTTCCCATAAAACCTTGATGTATGCGTTCAACATAGGTGTCAAACGAAAGGGCATAGCCACCGCTTTCATTTGAACTGATCCATATTTCGACATATTTATCGATAAGTGTGTTATCGGTCAAAATGTGGTTCCCATATAACTTTGCTATATCCGTTCAATATGGGTATCAAACGAAAGGGCATAGCCACAGCTTTCATTTGAACTGATCCATATTTCGACATATTTATCGATAAATGTGTTACCGGTCAAAATGTGGTTCCCATAAAACCTTGATTTATGCGTTCAACATAGGTGTCAAACGAAAGGGCATGGCCACAGCTTTCATTTGAACTGATCCATATTTCGATATATTTATCGATAAATGGGTTATCGGACAATATGTAGTTCCCGTAAAAACTTAATATATGCGTTCAATATGGGTGTCAAACGAAAGGGCATAGCCACCACTTTCATTTGAACTGATCCACATTTCGACATATTTATCTATAAATGAGTTATCGGTCAAAATGTGGTTCTCATAAAACCTTGACGTATGCGTTCAACATAGGTGTCAAACGAAAGGGCATGGCCACAGCTTTCATTTGAACTGATCCATATTTCGACATATTTATCGATAAGTGTGTTATCGGTCAAAATGTGGTTCTCATAAAACCTTGACGTATGCGTTCAACATAGGTGTCAAACGAAAGGGCATGGCCACAGCTTTCATTTGAACTGATCCATATTTCGATATATTTATCGATAAATGGGTTATCGGACAATATGTAGTTCCCGTAAACACTTAATATATGCGTTCAATATGGGTGTCAAACGAAAGAGCATAGCCACCGCTTTCATTTGAACTGATCCACATTTCGACATATTTATCTATAAATGAGTTATCGGTCAAAATGTGGTTCTCATAAAACCTTGACGTATGCGTTCAACATAGGTGTCAAACGAAAGGGCATGGCCACAGCTTTCATTTGAACTGATCCATATTTCGACATATTTATCGATAAGTGTGTTATCGGTCAAAATGTGGTTCCCATAAAACTTTGCTATATCCGTTCAATATGGGTATCAAACGAAAGGGCATAGCCACAGCTTTCATTTGAACTGATCCATATTTCGACATATTTATCGATAAATGTGTTATCGGTCAAAATGTGGTTCCCACAAAACTTTGATATATGCGTTCAATATGGGTATCAAACGAAAGTGCATAGCCACAGCTTTCATTTGAACTGATCCATATTTCGACATATTTATCGATAAATGTGTTACCGGTCAAAATGTGGTTCACATAAAACTTTGATATATGCGTTCAATATGGGTATCAAACGAAAGGGCATAGCCACAGCTTTCATTTGAACTGATCCATATTTCGACATATTTATCGATAAATGTGTTACCGGTCAAAATGTGGTTCCCATAAAACCTTGATTTATGCGTTCAACATAGGTGTCAAACGAAAGGGCATGGCCACAGCTTTCATTTGAACTGATCCATATTTCGATATATTTATCAATAAATGGGTTATCGGACAATATTTAGTTCCCGTAAAAACTTAATATATGCGTTCAATATGGGTGTCAAACGAAAGGGCATAGCCACCACTTTCATTTGAACTGATCCACATTTCGACATATTTATCGATAAATGTGTTATCGGTCAAAATGTGGTTCTCATAAAACGTTTTTATAAGCGTTCAATATGGGTTTCAAACTCAGGGGCATGGCTACAGCTTTCATTTGAACTGATCCATATTTCGACATATTTATCGATAAATGTGTTACCGGTCAAAATGTGGTTCACATAAAACTTTGATATATGCGTTCAATATGGGTATCAAACGAAAGGGCATAGCCACAGCTTTCATTTGAACTGATCCATATTTCGACATATTTATCGATAAATGTGTTACCGGTCAAAATGTGGTTCACATAAAACTTTGATATATGCGTTCAATATGGGTATCAAACGAAAGGGCATAGCCACAGCTTTCATTTGAACTGATCCATATTTCGACATATTTATCGATAAATGTGTTACCGGTCAAAATGTGGTTCCCATAAAACCTTGATTTATGCGTTCAACATAGGTGTCAAACGAAAGGGCATGGCCACAGCTTTCATTTGAACTGATCCATATTTCGACATATTTATCGATAAATGTGTTATCGGGCAAAATGTAGTTCCCGTAAAAACTTAATATATGCGTTCAATATGGGTGTCAAACGAAAGGGCATAGCCACCACTTTCATTTGAACTGATCCACATTTCGACATATTTATCGATAAATGTGTTATCGGTCAAAATGTGGTTCTCATAAAACGTTTTTATAAGCGTTCAATATGGGTTTCAAACTCAGGGGCATGGCTACAGCTTTCATTTGAACTGATCCATATTTCGACATATTTATCGATAAATGTGTTACCGGTCAAAATGTGGTTCACATAAAACTTTGATATATGCGTTCAATATGGGTATCAAACGAAAGGGCATAGCCACAGCTTTCATTTGAACTGATCCATATTTCGACATATTTATCGATAAATGTGTTACCGGTCAAAATGTGGTTCCCATAAAACCTTGATTTATGCGTTCAACATAGGTGTCAAACGAAAGGGCATGGCCACAGCTTTCATTTGAACTGATCCATATTTCGATATATTTATCAATAAATGGGTTATCGGGCAAAATGTAGTTCCCGTAAAAACTTAATATATGCGTTCAATATGGGTGTCAAACGAAAGAGCATAGCCACCGCTTTCATTTGAACTGATCCACATTTCGACATATTTATCTATAAATGAGTTATCGGTCAAAATGTGGTTCTCATAAAACCTTGATATATGCGTTCAATATGGGTGTCAAACGAAAGGGAATGGCCACAGCTTTCATTTGAACTGATCCATATTTTGACATATTTATCGATAAATTAGTTATCGGTCAAAATGTGGTTCCCATAAAACCTTGATGTATGCTTTCAACATAGGTGTCAAATGAAAGGACATGGTCGAAGCTTTCATTTGAAATTTTCGATATTTCGATATATTTATCGATAATTGTGTTATCGGTCAAAATGTGGTTCCCATAAAACTTTGATATATGCGTTCAATATGGGTATCAAACGAAAGGGCATAGCCACAGCTTTCATTTGAACTGATCCATATTTCGACATATTTATCGCTAAATGTGTTACCGGTCAAAATGTGGTTCCCATAAAACCTAAATGTATGCGTTTAATATGGGTGTCAAACGAAAGGGCATGGCTACATCTTTAATTTAAAATTTTTGACATTTCGATATATTTATCGATAAATGGGTTATCGGTCAAAATGTGGTTCCCATAAAACCTTGATATATGCGTTCAATATGGGTGTCAAACGAAAGGGTATGGCCACAGCTTTCATTTGAACTGATCCATATTTCGACATATTTATCGATAAATGTGTTACCGGTCATTTGAACTGATCCATATTTCGATATATTTATCGATAAATGGGTTATCGGACAATATGTAGGTTCCGTAAAAACTTAATATATGCGTTCAATATGGGTGTCAAACGAAAGGGCATAGCCACCACTTTCATTTGAACTGATCCATATTTCGACATATTTATCGATAAATGTGTTATCGGTCAAAATGTGGTTCTCATAAAACTTTGCTATATACGTTCAATATTGGTTTCAACCCAGGGGCATGGCTACAGCTTTCATTTGAACTGATCCATAATTCGACATATTTATCGATAAATGTGTTATCGGTCAAAATGTGGTTCCAATAACACCTTGATGTATACTTTCAACATAGGTGTCAAACGAAAGGCCATGGTCGAAGCTTTCATTTGAAATTTTCGATATTTCGATATATTTATCGATAAATGTGTTATCGGTCAAAATGTGGTTCCCATAAAACTTTGATATATGCGTTCAATATGGGTATCAAACGAAACGGCATAGCCACAGCTTTCATTTGAACTGATCCATATTTCGACATATTTATCGATAAATGTGTTACCGGTAAAAATGTGGTTTCCATAAAACCTTGATGTATGCGTTCAACATAGATGTCAAACGAAAGGGCATGGCCACAGCTTGCATTTGCACTGACCCATATTTCGATATATTTATCGATAAATAGGTTATCGGACAAAATGTAGTTCCCGTAAAAACTTAATATATGCGTTCAATATGGGTGTCAAACGAAAGAGCATAGCCACCGCTTTCATTTGAACTGATCCACATTTCGACATATTTATCTATAAATGAGTTATCGGTCAAAATGTGGTTCTCATAAAACCTTGATGTATGCGTTCAACATAGGTGTCAAACGAAAGGGCATGGCCACAGCTTTCATTTGAACTGATCCATATTTCGATATATTTATCGATAAATGGGTTATCGGACAAAATGTAGTTCCAGTAAAAACTTAATATATGCGGTCAATATGGGTGTCAAACGAAAGGGCATAGCCACAGCTTTCATTTGAACTGATCCACATTTCGACATAGTTATCGATAAATGTGTTACCGGTCAAAATGTGGTTCCCATAAAACCTTGATGTATGCGTTCAACATAGGTGTCAAACGAAAGGGCATGGCCACAGCTTTCATTTGAACTGATCCATATTTCGATATATTTATCGATAAGTGTGTTATCGGTCAAAATGTGGTTCCCATAAAACTTTGCTATATCCGTTCAATATGGGTATCAAACGAAAGGGCATAGCCACAGCTTTCATTTGAACTGATCCATATTTCGACATATTTATCGATAAATGTGTTACCGGTCAAAATGTGGTTTCCATAAAACCTTGATGTATGCGTGCAACATAGGTGTCAAACGAAAGGGCATGGCCACAGCTTGCATTTGCACTGATCCATATTTCGATATATTTATCGATAAATGGGTTATCGGACAAATTGTAGTTCCCGTAAAAACTTAATATATGCGTTCAATATGGGTGTCAAACGAAAGAGCATAGCCACCGCTTTCATTTGAACTGATCCACATTTCGACATATTTATCTATAAATGAGTTATCGGTCAAAATGTGGTTCTCATAAAACCTTGATGTATGCGTTCAACATAGGTGTCAAACGAAAGGGCATGGCCACAGCTTTCATTTGAACTGATCCATATTTCGATATATTTATCGATAAATAGGTTATCGGACAAAATGTAGTTCCAGTAAAAACTTAATTATGCGTTCAATATGGGTGTCAAACGAAAGGGCATAGCCACCGCTTTCATTTGAACTGATCCACATTTCCACATATTTATCGATAAATGTGTTACCGGTCAAAATGTGGTTCCCATAAAACCTTGATGTATGCGTTCAACATAGGTGTCAAACGAAAGGGCATGGCCACAGCTTTCATTTGAACTGATCCATATTTCGATATATTTATCGATAAATGGGTTATCGGACAAAATGTAGTTCCCGTAAAAACTTAATATATGCGTTCAATATGGGTGTCAAACGAAAGGGCATAGCCACCACTTTCATTTGAACTAATCCATATTTCGACATATTTATCGATAAATGTGTTACCGGTCAAAATGTGGTTTCCATAAAACCTTGATATATGCGTTCAACATAGGTGTCAAACGAAAGGGCATAGCCACCACTTTCATTTGAACTGATCCACATTTCGACATATTTATCGATAAATGTGTTATCGGTCAAAATGTGGTTCTCATAAAGCTTTGCTATATGCGTTCAATATTGGTTTCAAACTCAGGGGCATGGCTACAGCTTTCATTTGAACTGATCCATATTTCGACATATTTATCGATAAATGTGTTATCGGTCAAAATGTGGTTCCAATAAAACCTTGATGTATACTTTCAACATAGGTGTCAAACGAAAGGCCATGGTCGAAGCTTTCATTTGAAATTTTCGATATTTCGATATATTTATCGATAAATGTGTTATTGGTCAAAATGTGGTTCCCATAAAACTTTGATATATGCGTTCAATATGGGTATCAAACGAAACGGCAAAGCCACAGCTTTCATTTGAACTGATCCATATTTCGACATATTTATCGATAAATGTGTTACCGGTCAAAATGTGGTTTCCATAAAACCTTGATGTATGCGTTCAACATAGGTGTCAAACGAAAGGGCATGGCCACAGCTTGCATTTGCACTGATCCATATTTCGATATATTTATCGATAAATGGGTTATCGGACAAAATGTAGTTCCCGTAAAAACTTAATATATGTGCTCAATATGGGTGTCAAACGAAAGAGCATAGCCACCGCTTTCATTTGAACTGATCCACATTTCGACATATTTATCTATAAATGAGTTATCGGTCAAAATGTGGTTCTTATAAAACCTTGATGTATGCGATCAACATAGGTGTCAAACGAAAGGGCATGGCCACAGCTTTCATTTGAACTGATCCATATTTCGATATATTTATCGATAAATGGGTTATCGGACAAAATGTAGTTCCCGTAAAAACTTAATATATGCTTTCAATATGGGTGTCAAACGAAAGGGCATAGCCACCGCTTTCATTTGAACTGATCCACATTTCGACATATTTATCGATAAATGTGTTACCGGTCAAAATGTGGTTCCCATAAAACCTTGATGTATGCGTTCAACATAGGTGTCAAACGAAAGGGCATGGCCACAGCTTTCATTTGAACTGATCCATATTTCGATATATTTATCGATAAATGGGTTATCGGACAAAATGTAGTTCCCGTAAAAACTTAATATATGCGTTCAATATGGGTGTCAAACGAAAGGGCATAGCCACCGCTTTCATTTGAACTGATCCATATTTCGACATATTTATCGATAAGTGTGTTATCGGTCAAAATGTGGTTCCCATATAACTTTGCTATATCCGTTCAATATGGGTATCAAACGAAAGGGCATAGCCACAGCTTTCATTTGAACTGATCCATATTTCGACATATTTATCGATAAATGTGTTACCGGTCAAAATGTGGTTCCCATAAAACCTTGATTTATGCGTTCAACATAGGTGTCAAACGAAAGGGCATGGCCACAGCTTTCATTTGAACTGATCCATATTTCGATATATTTATCGATAAATGGGTTATCGGACAATATGTAGTTCCCGTAAAAACTTAATATATGCGTTCAATATGGGTATCAAACGAAAGGGCATAGCCACCACTTTCATTTGAACTGATCCATATTTCGACATATTTATCGATAAATGTGTTACCGGTCAAAATGTGGTTTCCATAAAACCTTGATATATGCGTTCAACATAGGTGTCAAACGAAAGGGCATGGCCACAGCTTTCATTTGAACTAATCCATATTTCGATATATTTATCGATAAATGGGTTATCGGACTATATGTAGTTCCCGTAAAAACTTAATATATGCGTTCAATATGGGTATCAAACGAAAGGGCATAGCCACCACTTTCATTTGAACTGATCCATATTTCGACATATTTATCGATAAATGTGTTATCGGTCAAAATGTGGTTCTCATAAAACCTTGACGTATGCGTTCAACATAGGTGTCAAACGAAAGGGCATGGCCACAGCTTTCATTTGAACTGATCCATATTTCGATATATTTATCGATAAATGGGTTATCGGACAATATGTAGTTCCCGTAAACACTTAATATATGCGTTCAATATGGGTGTCAAACGAAAGAGCATAGCCACCGCTTTCATTTGAACTGATCCACATTTCGACATATTTATCTATAAATGAGTTATCGGTCAAAATGTGGTTCTCATAAAACCTTGACGTATGCGTTCAACATAGGTGTCAAACGAAAGGGCATGGCCACAGCTTTCATTTGAACTGATCCATATTTCGACATATTTATCGATAAGTGTGTTATCGGTCAAAATGTGGTTCCCATAAAACTTTGCTATATCCGTTCAATATGGGTATCAAACGAAAGGGCATAGCCACAGCTTTCATTTGAACTGATCCATATTTCGACATATTTATCGATAAATGTGTTATCGGTCAAAATGTGGTTCCCACAAAACTTTGATATATGCGTTCAATATGGGTATCAAACGAAAGTGCATAGCCACAGCTTTCATTTGAACTGATCCATATTTCGACATATTTATCGATAAATGTGTTACCGGTCAAAATGTGGTTCACATAAAACTTTCATATATGCGTTCAATATGGGTATCAAACGAAAGGGCATAGCCACAGCTTTCATTTGAACTGATCCATATTTCGACATATTTATCGATAAATGTGTTACCGGTCAAAATGTGGTTCCCATAAAACCTTGATTTATGCGTTCAACATAGGTGTCAAACGAAAGGGCATGGCCACAGCTTTCATTTGAACTGATCCATATTTCGATATATTTATCAATAAATGGGTTATCGGACAATATTTAGTTCCCGTAAAAACTTAATATATGCGTTCAATATGGGTGTCAAACGAAAGGGCATAGCCACCACTTTCATTTGAACTGATCCACATTTCGACATATTTATCGATAAATGTGTTATCGGTCAAAATGTGGTTCTCATAAAACGTTTTTATATGCGTTCAATATGGGTTTCAAACTCAGGGGCATGGCTACAGCTTTCATTTGAACTGATCCATATTTCGACATATTTATCGATAAATGTGTTACCGGTCAAAATGTCGTTTCCATAAAACCTTGATATATGCGTTCAACATAGGTGTCAAACGAAAGGGCATGGCCAGAGCTTGCATTTGCACTGATCCATATTTCGATATATTTATCGATAAATGGGTTATCGGGCAAAATGTAGTTCCCGTAAAAACTTAATATATGCGTTCAATATGGGTGTCAAACGAAAGAGCATAGCCACCGCTTTCATTTGAACTGATCCACATTTCGACATATTTATCTATAAATGAGTTATCGGTCAAAATGTGGTTCTCATAAAACCTTGATATATGCGTTCAATATGGGTGTCAAACGAAAGGGAATGGCCACAGCTTTCATTTGAACTGATCCATATTTTGACATATTTATCGATAAATTAGTTATCGGTCAAAATGTGGTTCCCATAAAACCTTGATGTATGCTTTCAACATAGGTGTCAAATGAAAGGACATGGTCGAAGCTTTCATTTGAAATTTTCGATATTTCGATATATTTATCGATAAATGTGTTATCGGTCAAAATGTGGTTCCCATAAAACTTTGATATATGCGTTCAATATGGGTATCAAACGAAAGGGCATAGCCACAGCTTGCATTTGAACTGATCCATATTTCGACATATTTATCGCTAAATGTGTTACCGGTCAAAATGTGGTTCCCATAAAACCTAAATGTATGCGTTTAATATGGGTGTCAAACGAAAGGGCATGGCTACATCTTTAATTTAAAATTTTTGACATTTCGATATATTTATCGATAAATGGGTTATCGGTCAAAATGTGGTTCCCATAAAACCTTGATATATGCGTTCAATATGGGTGTCAAACGAAAGGGCATAGCCACCACTTTCATTTGAACTGATCCATATTTCGACATATTTATCGATAAATGTGTTATCGGTCAAAATGTGGTTCTCATAAAACTTTGCTATATACGTTCAATATTGGTTTCAACCCAGGGGCATGGCTACAGCTTTCATTTGAACTGATCCATATTTCGACATATTTATCGATAAATGTGTTATCGGTCAAAATGTGGTTCCAATAAAACCTTGATGTATACTTTCAACATAGGTGTCAAACGAAAGGCCATGGTCGAAGCTTTCATTTGAAATTTTCGATATTTCGATATATTTATCGATAAATGTGTTATCGGTCAAAATGTGGTTCCCATATAACTTTGCTATATCCGTTCAATATGGGTATCAAACGAAAGGGCATAGCCACAGCTTTCATTTGAACTGATCCATATTTCGACATATTTATCGATAAATGTGTTATCGGTCAAAATGTGGTTCCCATAAAACTTTGATATATGCGTTCAATATGGGTATCAAACGAAACGGCATAGCCACAGCTTTCATTTGAACTGATCCATATTTCGACATATTTATCGATAAATGGGTTATCGGACAAAATGTAGTTCCAGTAAAAACTTAATATATGCGGTCAATATGGGTGTCAAACGAAAGGGCATAGCCACAGCTTTCATTTGAACTGATCCACATTTCGACATATTTATCGATAAATGTGTTACCGGTCAAAATGTGGATCCCATAAAACCTTGATGTATGCGTTCAACATAGGTGTCAAACGAAAGGGCATGGCCACAGCTTGCATTTGCACTGATCCATATTTCGATATATTTATCGATAAATGGGTTATCGGACAAAATGTAGTTCCCGTAAAAACTTAATATATGCGCTCAATATGGGTGTCAAACGAAAGAGCATAGCCACCGCTTTCATTTGAACTGATCCACATTTCGACATATTTATCTATAAATGAGTTATCGGTCAAAATGTGGTTCCCATAAAACTTTGATATATGCGTTCAATATGGGTATCAAACGAAACGGCAAAGCCACAGCTTTCATTTGAACTGATCCATATTTCGACATATTTATCGATAAATGTGTTACCGGTCAAAATGTGGTTTCCATAAAACCTTGATGTATGCGTTCAACATAGGTGTCAAACGAAAGGGCATGGCCACAGCTTGCATTTGCACTGATCCATATTTCGATATATTTATCGATCAATGGGTTATCGGACAAAATGTAGTTCCCGTAAAAACTTAATATATGCGCTCAATATGGGTGTCAAACGAAAGAGCATAGCCACCGCTTTCATTTGAACTGATCCACATTTCGACATATTTATCTATAAATGAGTTATCGGTCAAAATGTGGTTCTCATAAAACCTTGATGTATGCGTTCAACATAGGTGTCAAACGAAAGGGCATGGCCACAGCTTTCATTTGAACTGATCCATATTTCGATATATTTATCGATAAATGGGTTATCGGACAAAATGTAGTTCCCGTAAAAACTTAATATATGCGTTCAATATGGGTGTCAAACGAAAGGGCATAGCCACCGCTTTCATTTGAACTGATCCACATTTCGACATATTTATCGATAAATGTGTTACCGGTCAAAATGTGGTTCCCATAAAACCTTGATGTATTCGTTCAACATAGGTGTCAAACGAAAGGGCATGGAAACAGCTTTCATTTGAACTGATCCATATTTCGATATATTTATCGATAAATGGGTTATCGGACAAAATGTAGTTCCCGTAAAAACTTAATATATGCGTTCAATATGGGTGTCAAACGAAAGGGCATAGCCACCGCTTTCATTTGAACTGATACATATTTCGACATATTTATCGATAAGTGTGTTATCGGTCAAAATGTGGTTCCCATATAACTTTGCTATATCCGTTCAATATGGGTATCAAACGAAAGGGCATAGCCACAGCTTTCATTTGAACTGATCCATATTTCGACATATTTATCGATAAATGTGTTACCGGTCAAAATGTGGTTCCCCTAAAACCTTGATTTATGCGTTCAACATAGGTGTCAAACGAAAGGGCATGGCCACAGCTTTCATTTGAACTGATCCATATTTCGATATATTTATCGATAAATGGGTTATCGGACAATATGTAGTTCCCGTAAAAACTTAATATATGCGTTCAATATGGGTATCAAACGAAAGGGCATAGCCACCACTTTCATTTGAACTGATCCATATTTCGACATATTTATCGATAAATGTGTTACCGGTCAAAATGTGGTTTCCATAAAACCTTGATATATGCGTTCAACATAGGTGTCAAACGAAAGGGCATGGCCACAGCTTGCATTTGCACTGATCCATATTTCGACATATTTATCGATAAATGTGTTACCGGTCAAAATGTGGTTTCCATAAAACCTTGATATATGCGTTCAACATAGGTGTCAAACGAAAGGGCATGGCCACAGCTTGCATTTGCACTGATCCATATTTCGATATATTTATCGATAAATGGGTTATCGGACAAAATGTAGTTCCCGTAAAAACTTAATATATGCGTTCAATATGGGTGTCAAACGAAAGGGCATGGCCACAGCTTTCATTTGAACTGATCCATATTTCGATATATTTATCGATAAATGGGTTATCGGACAAAATGTAGTTCCCGTAAAAACTTAATATATGCGTTCAATATGGGTGTCAAACGAAAGGGCATAGCCACCGCTTTCATTTGAACTGATCCATATTTCGACATATTTATCGATAAGTGTGTTACCGGTCAAAATGTGGTTCCCATAAAACCTTGATTTATGCGTTCAACATAGGTGTCAAACGAAAGGGCATGGCCACAGCTTTCATTTGAACTGATCCATATTTCGACATATTTATCGATAAGTGTGTTATCGGTCAAAATGTGGTTCCCATAAAACTTTGCTATATCCGTTCAATATGGGTATCAAACGAAAGGGCATAGCCACAGCTTTCATTTGAACTGATCCATATTTCGATATATTTATCGATAAATGGGTTATCGGACAAAATGTAGTTCCCGTAAAAACTTAATATATGCGTTCAATATGGGTGTCAAACGAAAGGGCATGGCCACAGCTTTCATTTGAACTGATCCATATTTCGATATATTTATCGATAAATGGGTTATCGGACAAAATGTAGTTCCCGTAAAAACTTAATATATGCGTTCAATATGGGTGTCAAACGAAAGGGCATAGCCACCGCTTTCATTTGAACTGATCCATATTTCGACATATTTATCGATAAATGTGTTATCGGTCAAAATGTGGTTCCCATAAAACCTTGATATATGCGTTCAATATGGGTGTCAAACGAAAGGGTATGGCCACAGCTTTCATTTGAACTGATCCATATTTCGACATATTTATCGATAAATGTGTTACCGGTCATTTGAACTGATCCATATTTCGATATATTTATCGATAAATGGGTTATCGGACAATATGTAGGTTCCGTAAAAACTTAATATATGCGTTCAATATGGGTGTCAAACGAAAGGGCATAGCCACCACTTTCATTTGAACTGATCCATATTTCGACATATTTATCGATAAATGTGTTATCGGTCAAAATGTGGTTCTCATAAAACCTTGATGTATGCGTTCAACATAGGTGTCAAACGAAAGGGCATGGCCACAGCTTTCATTTGAACTGATCCATATTTCGATATATTTATCGGTAAATGGGTTATCGGACAAAATGTAGTTCCAGTAAAAACTTAATATATGCGGTCAATATGGGTGTCAAACGAAAGGGCATAGCCACAGCTTTCATTTGAACTGATCCACATTTCGACATATTTATCGATAAATGTGTTACCGGTCAAAATGTGGTTCCCATAAAACCTTGATGTATGCGTTCAACATAGGTGTCAACCGAAAGGGCATGGCCACAGCTTGCATTTGCACTGATCCATATTTCGATATATTTATCGATAAATGGGTTATCGGACAAAATGTAGTTCCCGTAAAAACTTAATATATGCGCTCAATATGGGTGTCAAACGAAGGAGCATAGCCACCGCTTTCATTTGAACTGATCCACATTTCGACATATTTATCTATAAATGAGTTATCGGTCAAAATGTGGTTCTCAGAAAACCTTGATGTATGCGTTCAACATAGGTGTCAAACGAAAGGGCATGGCCACAGCTTTCATTTGAACTGATCCATATTTCGATATATTTATCGATAAATGGGTTATCGGACAAAATGTGGTTCCCATAAAACTTTGATATATGCGTTCAATATGGGTATCAAACGAAACGGCAAAGCCACAGCTTTCATTTGAACTGATCCATATTTCGACATATTTATCGATAAATGTGTTACCGGTCAAAATGTGGTTTCCATAAAACCTTGATGTATGCGTTCAACATAGGTGTCAAACGAAAGGGCATGGCCACAGCTTGCATTTGCACTGATCCATATTTCGATATATTTATCGATAAATGGGTTATCGGACAAAATGTAGTTCCCGTAAAAACTTAATATATGCGCTCAATATGGCTGTCAAACGAAAGAGCATAGCCACCGCTTTCATTTGAACTGATCCACATTTCGACATATTTATCTATAAATGAGTTATCGGTCAAAATGTGGTTCTCATAAAACCTTGATGTATGCGTTCAACATAGGTGTCAAACGAAAGGGCATGGCCACAGCTTTCATTTGAACTGATCCATATTTCGATATATTTATCGATAAATGGGTTATCGGACAAAATGTAGTTCCCGTAAAAACTTAATATATGCGTTCAATATGGGTGTCAAACGAAAGGGCATAGCCACCGCTTTCATTTGAACTGATCCACATTTCGACATATTTATCGATAAATGTGTTACCGGTCAAAATGTGGTTCCCATAAAACCTTGATGTATGCGTTCAACATAGGTGTCAAACGAAAGGGCATGGCCACAGCTTTCATTTGAACTGATCCATATTTCGATATATTTATCGATAAATGTGTTACCGGTCAAAATGTGGTTCCCATAAAACCTTGATTTATGCGTTCAACATAGGTGTCAAACGAAAGGGCATGGCCACAGCTTTCATTTGAACTGATCCATATTTCGACATATTTATCGATAAGTGTGTTACCGGTCAAAATGTGGTTCCCATAAAACCTTGATTTATGCGTTCAACATAGGTGTCAAACGAAAGGGCATGGCCACAGCTTTCATTTGAACTGATCCATATTTCGACATATTTATCGATAAGTGTGTTATCGGTCAAAATGTGGTTCCCATAAAACTTTGCTATATCCGTTCAATATGGGTATCAAACGAAAGGGCATAGCCACAGCTTTCATTTGAACTGATCCATATTTCGATATATTTATCGATAAATGGGTTATCGGACAAAATGTAGTTCCCGTAAAAACTTAATATATGCGTTCAATATGGGTGTCAAACGAAAGGGCATAGCCACCGCTTTCATTTGAACTGATCCATATTTCGACATATTTATTGATAAGTGTGTTATCGGTCAAAATGTGGTTCCCATATAACTTTGCTATATCCGTTCAATATGGGTATCAAACGAAAGGGCATAGCCACAGCTTTCATTTGAACTGATCCATATTTCGACATATTTATCGATAAATGTGTTACCGGTCAAAATGTGGTTCCCATAAAACCTTGATTTATGCGTTCAACATAGGTGTCAAACGAAAGGGCATGGCCACAGCTTTCATTTGAACTGATCCATATTTCGATATATTTATCGATAAATGGGTTATCGGACAATATGTAGTTCCCGTAAAAACTTAATATATGCGTTCAATATGGGTATCAAACGAAAGGGCATAGCCACCACTTTCATTTGAACTGATCCATATTTCGACATATTTATCGATAAATGTGTTACCGGTCAAAATGTGGTTTGCATAAAACCTTGATATATGCGTTCAACATAGGTGTCAAACGAAAGGGCATGGCCACAGCTTGCATTTGCACTGATCCATATTTCGACATATTTATCGATAAGTGTGTTATCGGTCAAAATGTGGTTCCCATAAAACTTTGCTATATCCGTTCAATATGGGTATCAAACGAAAGGGCATAGCCACAGCTTTCATTTGAACTGATCCATATTTCGACATATTTATCGATAAATGTGTTACCGGTCAAAATGTGGTTCCCATAAAACCTTGATTTATGCGTTCAACATAGGTGTCAAACGAAAGGGCATGGCCACAGCTTTCATTTGAACTGATCCATATTTCGATATATTTATCAATAAATGGGTTATCGGACAATATTTAGTTCCCGTAAAAACTTAATATATGCGTTCAATATGGGTGTCAAACGAAAGGGCATAGCCACCACTTTCATTTGAACTGATCCACATTTCGACATATTTATCGATAAATGTGTTATCGGTCAAAATGTGGTTCTCATAAAACGTTTTTATATGCGTTCAATATGGGTTTCAAACTCAGGGGCATGGCTACAGCTTTCATTTGAACTGATCCATATTTCGACATATTTATCGATAAATGTGTTACCGGTCAAAATGTGGTTTCCATAAAACCTTGATATATGCGTTCAACATAGGTGTCAAACGAAAGGGCATGGCCACAGCTTGCATTTGCACTGATCCATATTTCGATATATTTATCGATAAATGGGTTATCGGGCAAAATGTAGTTCCCGTAAAAACTTAATATATGCGCTCAATATGGGTATCAAACGAAAGGGCATAGCCACCACTTTCATTTGAACTGATCCATATTTCGACATATTTATCGATAAATGTGTTACCGGTCAAAATGTGGTTTCCATAAAACCTTGATATATGCGTTCAACATAGGTGTCAAACGAAAGGGCATGGCCACAGCTTGCATTTGCACTGATCCATATTTCGACATATTTATCGATAAGTGTGTTATCGGTCAAAATGTGGTTTCCATAAAACCTTGATATATGCGTTCAACATAGGTGTCAAACGAAAGGGCATGGCCACAGCTTTCATTTGAACTGATCCATATTTCGATATATTTATCGATAAATGGGTTATCGGACAATATGTAGTTCCCGTAAAAACTTAATATATGCGTTCAATATGGGTATCAAACGAAAGGGCATAGCCACCACTTTCATTTGAACTGATCCATATTTCGACATATTTATCGATAAATGTGTTACCGGTCAAAATGTGGTTTCCATAAAACCTTGATATATGCGTTCAACATAGGTGTCAAACGAAAGGGCATGGCCACAGCTTGCATTTGCACTGATCCATATTTCGACATATTTATCGATAAGTGTGTTATCGGTCAAAATGTGGTTCCCATAAAACTTTGCTATATCCGTTCAATATGGGTGTCAAACGAAAGAGCATAGCCACCGCTTTCATTTGAACTGATCCACATTTCGACATATTTATCTATAAATGAGTTATCGGTCAAAATGTGGTTCTCATAAAACCTTGATATATGCGTTCAATATGGGTGTCAAACGAAAGGGAATGGCCACAGCTTTCATTTGAACTGATCCATATTTTGACATATTTATCGATAAATTAGTTATCGGTCAAAATGTGGTTCCCATAAAACCTTGATGTATGCTTTCAACATAGGTGTCAAATGAAAGGACATGGTCGAAGCTTTCATTTGAAATTTTCGATATTTCGATATATTTATCGATAAATGTGTTATCGGTCAAAATGTGGTTCCCATAAAACCTAAATGTATGCGTTTAATATGGGTGTCAAACGAAAGGGCATGGCTACACCTTTAATTTAAAATTTTTGACATTTCGATATATTTATCGATAAATGGGTTATCGGTCAAAATGTGGTTCCCATAAAACCTTGATATATGCGTTCAATATGGGTGTCAAACGAAAGGGTATGGCCACAGCTTTCATTTGAACTGATCCATATTTCGACATATTTATCGATAAATGTGTTACCGGTCATTTGAACTGATCCATATTTCGATATATTTATCGATAAATGGGTTATCGGACAATATGTAGGTTCCGTAAAAACTTAATATATGCGTTCAATATGGGTGTCAAACGAAAGGGCATAGCCACCACTTTCATTTGAACTGATCCATATTTCGACATATTTATCGCTAAATGTGTTACCGGTCAAAATGTGGTTCCCATAAAACCTAAATGTATGCGTTTAATATGGGTGTCAAACGAAAGGGCATGGCTGCACCTTTAATTTAAAATTTTTGACATTTCGATATATTTATCGATAAATGGGTTATCGGTCAAAATGTGGTTCCCATAAAACCTTGATATATGCGTTCAATATGGGTGTCAAACGAAAGGGTATGGCCACAGCTTTCATTTGAACTGATCCATATTTCGACATATTTATCGATAAATGTGTTACCGGTCATTTGAACTGATCCATATTTCGATATATTTATCGATAAATGGGTTATCGGACAATATGTAGGTTCCGTAAAAACTTAATATATGCGTTCAATATGGGTGTCAAACGAAAGGGCATAGCCACCACTTTCATTTGAACTGATCCATATTTCGACATATTTATCGATAAATGTGTTATCGGTCAAAATGTGGTTCTCATAAAACCTTGATGTATGCGTTCAACATAGGTGTCAAACGAAAGGGCATGGCCACAGCTTTCATTTGAACTGATCCATATTTCGATATATTTATCGGTAAATGGGTTATCGGACAAAATGTAGTTCCAGTAAAAACTTAATATATGCGGTCAATATGGGTGTCAAACGAAAGGGCATAGCCACAGCTTTCATTTGAACTGATCCACATTTCGACATATTTATCGATAAATGTGTTACCGGTCAAAATGTGGTTCCCATAAAACCTTGATGTATGCGTTCAACATAGGTGTCAACCGAAAGGGCATGGCCACAGCTTGCATTTGCACTGATCCATATTTCGATATATTTATCGATAAATGGGTTATCGGACAAAATGTAGTTCCCGTAAAAACTTAATATATGCGCTCAATATGGGTGTCAAACGAAGGAGCATAGCCACCGCTTTCATTTGAACTGATCCACATTTCGACATATTTATCTATAAATGAGTTATCGGTCAAAATGTGGTTCTCATAAAACCTTGATGTATGCGTTCAACATAGGTGTCAAACGAAAGGGCATGGCCACAGCTTTCATTTGAACTGATCCATATTTCGATATATTTATCGATAAATGGGTTATCGGACAAAATGTGGTTCCCATAAAACTTTGATATATGCGTTCAATATGGGTATCAAACGAAACGGCAAAGCCACAGCTTTCATTTGAACTGATCCATATTTCGACATATTTATCGATAAATGTGTTACCGGTCAAAATGTGGTTTCCATAAAACCTTGATGTATGCGTTCAACATAGGTGTCAAACGAAAGGGCATGGCCACAGCTTGCATTTGCACTGATCCATATTTCGATATATTTATCGATAAATGGGTTATCGGACAAAATGTAGTTCCCGTAAAAACTTAATATATGCGCTCAATATGGCTGTCAAACGAAAGAGCATAGCCACCGCTTTCATTTGAACTGATCCACATTTCGACATATTTATCTATAAATGAGTTATCGGTCAAAATGTGGTTCTCATAAAACCTTGATGTATGCGTTCAACATAGGTGTCAAACGAAAGGGCATGGCCACAGCTTTCATTTGAACTGATCCATATTTCGATATATTTATCGATAAATGGGTTATCGGACAAAATGTAGTTCCCGTAAAAACTTAATATATGCGTTCAATATGGGTGTCAAACGAAAGGGCATAGCCACCGCTTTCATTTGAACTGATCCACATTTCGACATATTTATCGATAAATGTGTTACCGGTCAAAATGTGGTTCCCATAAAACCTTGATGTATGCGTTCAACATAGGTGTCAAACGAAAGGGCATGGCCACAGCTTTCATTTGAACTGATCCATATTTCGATATATTTATCGATAAATGGGTTATCGGACAAAATGTAGTTCCCGTAAAAACTTAATATATGCGTTCAATATGGGTGTCAAACGAAAAGGCATAGCCACCGCTTTCATTTGAACTGATCCATATTTCGACATATTTATCGATAAGTGTGTTATCGGTCAAAATGTGGTTCCCATATAACTTTGCTATATCCGTTCAATATGGGTATCAAACGAAAGGGCATAGCCACAGCTTTCATTTGAACTGATCCATATTTCGACATATTTATCGATAAATGTGTTACCGGTCAAAATGTGGTTTCCATAAAACCTTGATGTATGCGTTCAACATAGGTGTCAAACGAAAGGGCATGGCCACAGCTTGCATTTGCACTGATCCATATTTCGATATATTTATCGATAAATGGGTTATCGGACAAAATGTAGTTCCCGTAAAAACTTAATATATGCGCTCAATATGGGTGTCAAACGAAAGAGCATAGCCACCGCTTTCATTTGAACTGATCCACATTTCGACATATTTATCTATAAATGAGTTATCGGTCAAAATGTGGTTCTCATAAAACCTTGATGTATGCGTTCAACATAGGTGTCAAACGAAAGGGCATGGCCACAGCTTTCATTTGAACTGATCCATATTTCGATATATTTATCGATAAATGGGTTATCGGACAAAATGTAGTTCCCGTAAAAACTTAATATATGCGTTCAATATGGGTGTCAAACGAAAGGGCATAGCCACCGCTTTCATTTGAACTGATCCACATTTCGACATATTTATCGATAAATGTGTTACCGGTCAAAATGTGGTTCCCATAAAACCTTGATGTATGCGTTCAACATAGGTGTCAAACGAAAGGGCATGGCCACAGCTTTCATTTGAACTGATCCATATTTCGATATATTTATCGATAAATGGGTTATCGGACAAAATGTAGTTCCCGTAAAAACTTAATATATGCGTTCAATATGGGTGTCAAACGAAAAGGCATAGCCACCGCTTTCATTTGAACTGCTCCATATTTCGACATATTTATCGATAAGTGTGTTATCCGTCAAAATGTGGTTCCCATATAACTTTGCTATATCCGTTCAATATGGGTATCAAACGAAAGGGCATAGCCACAGCTTTCATTTGAACTGATCCATATTTCGACATATTTATCGATAAATGTGTTACCGGTCAAAATGTGGTTCCCATAAAACCTTGATTTATGCGTTCAACATAGGTGTCAAACGAAAGGGCATGGCCACAGCTTTCATTTGAACTGATCCATATTTCGATATATTTATCGATAAATGGGTTATCGGACAATATGTAGTTCCCGTAAAAACTTAATATATGCGTTCAATATGGGTATCAAACGAAAGGGCATAGCCACCACTTTCATTTGAACTGATCCATATTTCGACATATTTATCGATAAATGTGTTACCGGTCAAAATGTGGTTTCCATAAAACCTTGATATATGCGTTCAACATAGGTGTCAAACGAAAGGGCATGGCCACAGCTTGCATTTGCACTGATCCATATTTCGACATATTTATCGATAAATGTGTTACCGGTCAAAATGTGGTTCCCATAAAACCTTGATTTATGCGTTCAACATAGGTGTCAAACGAAAGGGCATGGCCACAGCTTTCATTTGAACTGATCCATATTTCGATATATTTATCGATAAATGGGTTATCGGACAATATGTAGTTCCCGTAAAAACTTAATATATGCGTTCAATATGGGTATCAAACGAAAGGGCATAGCCACCACTTTCATTTGAACTGATCCATATTTCGACATATTTATCGATAAATGTGTTACCGGTCAAAATGTGGTTTCCATAAAACCTTGATATATGCGTTCAACATAGGTGTCAAACGAAAGGGCATGGCCACAGCTTGCATTTGCACTGATCCATATTTCGACATATTTATCGATAAATGTGTTACCGGTCAAAATGTGGTTCCCATAAAACCTTGATTTATGCGTTCAACATAGGTGTCAAACGAAAGGGCATGGCCACAGCTTTCATTTGAACTGATCCATATTTCGATATATTTATCGATAAATGGGTTATCGGACAATATGTAGTTCCCGTAAAAACTTAATATATGCGTTCAATATGGGTATCAAACGAAAGGGCATAGCCACCACTTTCATTTGAACTGATCCATATTTCGACATATTTATCGATAAATGTGTTACCGGTCAAAATGTGGTTTCCATAAAACCTTGATATATGCGTTCAACATAGGTGTCAAACGAAAGGGCATGGCCACAGCTTTCATTTGAACTGAACCATATTTCGATATATTTATCGATAAATGGGTTATCGGACAATATGTAGTTCCCGTAAAAACTTAATACATGCGTTCAATATGGGTGTCAAACGAAAGGGCATAGTCACCACTTTCATTTGAACTGATCCATATTTCGACATATTTATCGATAAATGTGTTACCGGTCAAAATGTGGTTTCCATAAAACCTTGATATATGCGTTCAACATAGGTGTCAAACGAAAGGGCATGGCCACAGCTTTCATTTTAACTGATCCATATTTCGATATATTTATCGATAAATGGGTTATCGGACAATATGTAGTTCCCGCAAACACTTAATATATGCGTTCAATATGGGTGTCAAACGAAAGAGCATAGCCACCGCTTTCATTTGAACTGATCCACATTTCGACATATTTATCTATAAATGAGTTATCGGTCAAAATGTGGTTCTCATAAAACCTTGACGTATGCGTTCAACATAGGTGTCAAACGAAAGGGCATGGCCACAGCTTTCATTTGAACTGATCCATATTTCGACATATTTATCGATAAGTGTGTTATCGGTCAAAATGTGGTTCCCATAAAACTTTGCTATATCCGTTCAATATGGGTATCAAACGAAAGAGCATAGCCACAGCTTTCATTTGAACTGATCCATATTTCGACATATTTATCGATAAATGTGTTATCGGTCAAAATGTGGTTCCCACAAAACTTTGATATATGCGTTCAATATGTGTATCAAACGAAAGTGCATAGCCACAGCTTTCATTTGAACTGATCCATATTTCGACATATTTATCGATAAATGTGTTACCGGTCAAAATGTGGTTCACATAAAACTTTGATATATGCGTTCAATATGGGTATCAAACGAAAGGGCATAGCCACAGCTTTCATTTGAACTGATCCATATTTCGACATATTTATCGATAAATGTGTTACCGGTCAAAATGTGGTTCCCATAAAACCTTGATTTATGCGTTCAACATAGGTGTCAAACGAAAGGGCATGGCCACAGCTTTCATTTGAACTGATCCATATTTCGATATATTTATCAATAAATGGGTTATCGGACAATATTTAGTTCCCGTAAAAACTTAATATATGCGTTCAATATGGGTGTCAAACGAAAGGGCATAGCCAAAACTTTCATTTGAACTGATCCACATTTCGACATATTTATCGATAAATGTGTTATCGGTCAAAATGTGGTTCTCATAAAACGTTTTTATATGCGTTCAATATGGGTTTCAAACTCAGGGGCATGGCTACAGCTTTCATTTGAACTGATCCATATTTCGACATATTTATCGATAAATGTGTTACCGGTCAAAATGTGGTTTCCATAAAACCTTGATATATGCGTTCAACATAGGTGTCAAACGAAAGGGCATGGCCACAGCTTGCATTTGCACTGATCCATATTTCGATATATTTATCGATAAATGGGTTATCGGGCAAAATGTAGTTCCCGTAAAAACTTAATATATGCGTTCAATATGGGTGTCAAACGAAAGAGCATAGCCACCGCTTTCATTTGAACTGATCCAAATTTCGACATATTTATCTATAAATGAGTTATCGGTCAAAATGTGGTTCTCATAAAACCTTGATATATGCGTTCAATATGGGTGTCAAACGAAAGGGAATGGCCACAGCTTTCATTTGAACTGATCCATATTTTGACATATTTATCGATAAATTAGTTATCGGTCAAAATGTGGTTCCCATAAAACCTTGATGTATGCTTTCAACATAGGTGTCAAATGAAAGGACATGGTCGAAGCTTTCATTTGAAATTTTCGATATTTCGATATATTTATCGATAAATGTGTTATCGGTCAAAATGTGGTTCCCATAAAGCTTTGATATATGCGTTCAATATGGGTATCAAACGAAAGGGCATAGCCACAGCTTTCATTTGAACTGATCCATATTTCGACATATTTATCGCTAAATGTGTTACCGGTCAAAATGTGGTTCCCATAAAACCTACATGTATGCGTTTAATATGGGTGTCAAACGAAAAGGTATGGCCACAGCTTTCATTTGAACTGATCCACATTTCGACATATTTATCGATAAATGTGTTACCGGTCAAAATGTGGTTCCCATAAAACCTTGATGTATGCGTTCAACATAGGTGTCAAACGAAAGGGCATGGCCACAGCTTTCATTTGAACTGATCCATATTTCGATATATTTATCGATAAGTGTGTTATCGGTCAAAATGTGGTTCCCATAAAACTTTGCTATATCCGTTCAATATGGGTATCAAACGAAAGGGCATAGCCACAGCTTTCATTTGAACTGATCCATATTTCGACATATTTATCGATAAATGTGTTACCGGTCAAAATGTGGTTCCCATAAAACCTTGATGTATGCGTTCAACATAGGTGTCAAACGAAAGGGCATGGCCACAGCTTGCATTTGCACTGATCCATATTTCGATATATTTATCGATAAATGGGTTATCGGACAAAATGTAGTTCCCGTAAAAACTTAATATATGCGTTCAATATGGGTGTCAAACGAAAGAGCATAGCCACCGCTTTCATTTGAACTGATCCACATTTCGACATATTTATCTATAAATGAGTTATCGGTCAAAATGTGGTTCTCATAAAACCTTGATGTATGCGTTCAACATAGGTGTCAAACGAAAGGGAATGGCCACAGCTTTCATTTGAACTGATCCATATTTCGATATATTTATCGATAAATGGGTTATCGGACAAAATGTAGTTCCAGTAAAAACTTAATATATGCGTTCAATATGGGTGTCAAACGAAAGGGCATAGCCACCGCTTTCATTTGAACTGATCCACATTTCGACATATTTATCGATAAATGTGTTACCGGTCAAAATGTGGTTCCCATAAAATCTTGATGTATGCGTTCAACATAGGTGTCAAACGAAAGGGCATGGCCACAGCTTTCATTTGAACTGATCCATATTTCGACATATTTATCAATAAATGTGTTATCGGTCAAAATGTGGTTCCAATAAAACCTTGATGTATACTTTCAACATAGGTGTCAAACGAAAGGCCATGGTCGAAGCTTTCATTTGAAATTTTCGATATTTCGATATATTTATCGATAAATGTGTTATCGGTCAAAATGTGGTTCCCATAAAACTTTGATATATGCGTTCAATATGGGTATCAAACGAAACGGCATAGCCGCAGCTTTCATTTGAACTGATCCATATTTCGACATATTTATCGATAAATGTGTTACCGGTCAAAATGTGGTTTCCATAAAACCTTGATGTATGCGTTCAACATAGGTGTCAAACGAAAGGGCATGGCCATATTTCGACATATTTATCGATAAATGTGTTATCGGTCAAAATGTGGTTCTCATAAAACTTTGCTATATGCGTTCAATATTGGTTTCAACCCAGGGGCATGGCTACAGCTTTCATTTGAACTGATCCATATTTCGACATATTTATCGATAAATGTGTTACCTGTCAAAATGTGGTTTCCATAAAACCTTGATGTATGCGTTCAACATAGGTGTCAAACGAAAGGGCATGGCCATATTTCGACATATTTATCGATAAATGTGTTACCGGTCAAAATGTGGTTTCCATAAAACCTTGATGTATGCGTTCAACATAGGTGTCAAACGAAAGGGCATGGCCATATTTCGACATATTTATCGATAAATGTGTTATCGGTCAAAATGTGGTTCCAATAAAACCTTGATGTATACTTTCAACATAGGTGTCAAACGAAAGGCCATGGTCGAAGCTTTCATTTGAAATTTTCGATATTTCGATATATTTATCGATAAATGTGTTATCGGTCAAAATGTGGTTCCCATAAAACTGATCCATATTTCGACATATTTATCGATAAATGTGTTACCGGTCAAAATGTGGTTTCCATGAAACCTTGATGTATGCGTTCAACATAGATGTCAAACGAAAGGGCATGGCCACAGCTTGCATTTGCACTGATCCATATTTCGATATATTTATCGATAAATGGGTTATCGGACAAAATGTAGTTCCCGTAAAAACTTAATATATGCGTTCAATATGGGTGTCAAACGAAAGGGCATAGCCACCGCTTTCATTTGAACTGATCCACATTTCGACATATTTATCGATAAATGTGTTACCGGTCAAAATGTGGTTCCCATAAAACCTTGATGTATGCGTTCAACATAGGTGTCAAACGAAAGGGCATGGCCACAGCTTTCATTTGAACTGATCCATATTTCGATATATTTATTGATAAATGGGTTATCGGACAAAATGTAGTTCCCGTAAAAACTTAATATATGCGTTCAATATGGGTGTCAAACGAAAGGGCATAGCCACCGCTTTCATTTGAACTGATCCATATTTCGACATATTTATCGATAAGTGTGTTATCGGTCAAAATGTGGTTCCCATAAAACTTTGCTATATCCGTTCAATATGGGTATCAAACGAAAGGGCATAGCCACAGCTTTCATTTGAACTGATCCATATTTCGACATATTTATCGATAAATGTGTTACCGGTCAAAATGTGGTTCCCATAAAACCTTGATGTATGCGTTCAACATAGGTGTCAAACGAAAGGGCATGGCCACAGCTTTCATTCGAACTGATCCATATTTCGATATATTTATCGATAAATGGGTTATCGGACAATATGTAGTTCCCGTTAAAACTTAATATATGCGTTCAATATGGGTGTCAAACGAAATAGCATAGCCACCGCTTCCATTTGAACTGATCCACATTTCGACATATTTATCTATAAATGAGTTATCGGTAAAAATGTGGTTCTCATAAAACCTTGATGTATGCGTTCAACATAGGTGTCACCGAAAGGGCATGGCCACAGCTTTCATTTGAACTGATCCATATTTCGACATATTTATCGATAAATGTGTTACCGGTCAAAATGTGGTTTCCATAAAACCTTGATATATGCGTTCAACATAGGCGTCAAACGAAAGGGCATGGCCACAGCTTTCATTTGAACTGATCCATATTTCGATATATTTATCGATAAATGGGTTATCGGACAATATGTAGTTCCCGTTAAAACTTAATATATGCGTTCAATATGGGTGTCAAACGAAAGTGCATAGCCACAGCTTTCATTTGAACTGATCCATATTTCGACATATTTATCGATAAATGTGTTACCGGTGAAAATGTGGTTCACATAAAACTTTGATATATGCGTTCAATATGGGTATCAAAAGAAAGGGCATAGCCACAGCTTTCATTTGAACTGATCCATATTTTGACATATTTATCTATAAATGTGTTACCGGTCAAAATGTGGTTCCCATAAACCCTTGATTTATGCGTTCAACATAGGTGTCAAACGAAGGGGCATGGCCACAGCTTTCATTTGAACTGATCCATATTTCGATATATTTATCGATAAATGGGTTATCGGACAATATGTAGTTCCCGTAAAAACTTAATATATGCGTTCAATATGGGTGTCAAACGAAAGGGCATAGCCACCACTTTCATTTGAACAGATCCACATTTCGACATATTTATCGATAAATGTGTTACCGGTCAGAATGTGGTTCTCATTAAACTTTGCTATATGCGTTCAATATGGGTATCAAACGAAAGGGCATAGCCACAGCTTTCATTTGAACTGATCCATATTTCGACATATTTACCGATAAATGTGTTACCGGTCAAAATGTGGTTCCCATAAAACCTTGATATATGCGTTCAACATAGGTGTCAAACGAAAGGGCATGGCCACAGCTTTCATTTGAACTGATCCATATTTCGATATATTTATCGATAAATGGGTTATCGGACAATATGTAGTTCTCGTTAAAACTTAATATATGCGTTCAATATGGGTGTCAAACGAAAGAGCATAGCCACCGCTTTCATTTGAACTGATCCACATTTCGACATATTTATCTATAAATGAGTTATCGGTCAAAATGTGGTTCTCATAAAACCTTGATGTATGCGTTCAACATAGGTGTCAAACGAAAGGGCATGGCCACAGCTTTCATTTGAACTGATCCATATTTCGATATATTTATCGATAAATGGGTTATCGGACAAAATGTAGTTCCCGTAAAAACTTAATATATGCGTTCAATATGGGTGTCAAACGAAAGGGCATAGCCACCGCTTTCATTTGAACTGATCCACATTTCGACATATTTATCGATAAATGTGTTACCGGTCAAAATGTGGTTCCCATAAAACCTTGATGTATGCGTTCAACATAGGTGTCAAACGAAAGGGCATGGCCACAGCTTTCATTTGAACTGATCCATATTTCGATATATTTATTGATAAATGGGTTATCGGACAAAATGTAGTTCCCGTAAAAACTTAATATATGCGTTCAATATGGGTGTCAAACGAAAGGGCATAGCCACCGCTTTCATTTGAACTGATCCATATTTCGACATATTTATCGATAAGTGTGTTATCGGTCAAAATGTGGTTCCCATAAAACTTTGCTATATCCGTTCAATATGGGTATCAAACGAAAGGGCATAGCCACAGCTTTCATTTGAACTGATCCATATTTCGACATATTTATCGATAAATGTGTTACCGGTCAAAATGTGGTTCCCATAAAACCTTGATATATGCGTTCAACATAGGTGTCAAACGAAAGGGCATGGCCACAGCTTTCATTTGAACTGATCCATATTTCGATATATTTATCGATAAATGGGTTATCGGATATTATGTAGTTCCCGTTAAAACTTAATATATGCGTTCAATATGGGTGTCAAACGAAAGAGCATAGCCACCGCTTTCATTTGAACTGATCCACATTTCGACATATTTATCTATAAATGAGTTATCGGTCAAAATGTGGTTCTCATAAAACCTTGATGTATGCGTTCAACATAGGTGTCAAACGAAAGGGCATGGCCACAGCTTTCATTTGAACTGATCCATATTTCGATATATTTATCGATAAATGGGTTATCGGACAATATGTAGTTCCCGTTAAAACTTAATATATGCGTTCAATATGGGTGTCAAACGAAAGTGCATAGCCACAGCTTTCATTTGAACTGATCCATATATCGACATATTTATCGATAAATGTGTTACCGGTGAAAATGTGGTTCACATAAAACTTTGATATATGCGTTCAATATGGGTATCAAACGAAAGGGCATAGCCACAGTTTTCATTTGAACTGATCCATATTTCGACATATTTATCGATAAATGTGTTACCGGTCAAAATGTGGTTCCCATAAAACCTTGATTTATGCGTTCAACATAGGTGTCAAACGAAGGGGCATGGCCACAGCTTTCATTTGAACTGATCCATATTTCGATATATTTATCGATAAATGGGTTATCGGACAATATGTAGTTCCCGTAAAAACTTAATATATGCGTTCAATATGGGTGTCAAACGAAAGGGCATAGCCACCACTTTCATTTGAACAGATCCACATTTCGACATATTTATCGATAAATGTGTTATCGGTCAAAATGTGGTTCTCATTAAACTTTGCTATATGCGTTCAATATGGGTTTCAAACTCAGGGGCATGGCTACAGCTTTCATTTGAACTGATCCATATTTCGACATATTTATCGATAAATGTGTTACCGGTCAAAATGTGGTTCCCATAAAACCTTGATGTATGCGTTTAATATGGGTGTCAAACGAAAGGGCATGGCTACATCTTTAATTTAAAATTTTTGACATTTCGATATATTTATCGATAAATGAGTTATCGGTCAAAATGTGGTTCCCATAAAACCTTGATATATGCGTTCAACATAGGTGTCAAACGAAAGAGCATAGCCACCGCTTTCATTTGAACTGATCCACATTTCGACATATTTATCTATAAATGAGTTATCGGTCAAAATGTGGTTCTCATAAAACCTTGATATATGCGTTCAATATGGGTGTCAAACGAAAGGGAATGGCCACAGCTTTCATTTGAACTGATCCATATTTTGACATATTTATCGATAAATTAGTTATCGGTCAAAATGTGGTTCCCATAAAACCTTGATGTATGCTTTCAACATAGGTGTCAAATTAAAGGACATAGTCGAAGCTTTCATTTGAAAATTGCGATATTTCGATATATTTATCGATAAATGGGTTATCGGACAAAATGTAGTTCCCGTAAAAACTTAATATATGCGTTCAATATGGGTGTCAAACGAAAGAGCATAGCCACCGCTTTCATTTGAACTGATCCACATTTCGACATATTTATCTATAAATGAGTTATCGGTCAAAATGTGGTTCTCATAAAACCTTGATATATGCGTTCAATATGGGTGTCAAACGAAAGGGAATGGCCACAGCTTTCATTTGAACTGATCCATATTTTGACATATTTATCGATAAATTAGTTATCGGTCAAAATGTGGTTCCCATAAAACCTTGATGTATGCTTTCAACATAGGTGTCAAATTAAAGGACATATTCGAAGCTTTCATTTGAAAATTGCGATATTTCGATATATTTATCGATAAATGTGTTATCGGTCAAAATGTGGTTCCCATAAAACTTTGATATATGCGTTCAATATGGGTATCAAACGAAAGGGCATAGCCACAGCTTTCATTTGAACTGAGCCATATTTCGACATATTTATCTATAAATGAGTTATCGGTCAAAATGTGGTTCCCATAAAACCTTGATGTATGCGTTTAATATGGGTGTCAAACGAAAGGGCATGGCTACATCTTCAATTTAAAATTTTTGACATTTCGATATATTTATCGATAAATGAGTTATCGGTCAATATGGGTGTCAAACGAAAGGGTATGGCCACAGCTTTCATTTGAACTGATCCATATTTCGACATATTTATCGATAAATGTGTTACCGGTCAAAATGTGGTTCACATAAAACTTTGATATATGCGTTCAATATGGGTATCAAACGAAAGGGCATAGCCACAGCTTTCATTTGAACTGATCCATATTTCGACATATTTATCGATAAATGTGTTACCGGTCAAAATGTGGTTCCCATAAAACCTTGATTTATGCGTTCAACATAGGCGTCAAACGAAAGGGCATGGCCACAGCTTTCATTTGAACTGATCCATATTTCGATATATTTATCGATAAATGGGTTATCGGACAATATGTAGTTCCCGTAAAAACTTAATATATTCGTTCAATATGGGTGTCAAACGAAAGGGCATAGCCACCACTTTCATTTGAACTGATCCACATTTCGACATATTTATCGATAAATGTGTTATCGGTCAAAATGTGGTTCCCATAAAACTTTGATATATGCGTTCAATATGGGTATCAAACGAAACGGCATAGCCACAGCTTTCATTTGAACTGATCCATATTTCGACATATTTATCGATAAATGTGTTACCGGTCAAAATGTGGTTTCCATAAAACCTTGATGTATGCGTTCAACATAGGTGTCCAACGAAAGGGCATCGCCACAGCTTGCATTTGCACTGATCCATATTTCGATATATTTATCGATAAATGGGTTATCGGACAAACTGGAGTTCCCGTAAAAACTTAATATATGCGTTGAATATGGGTGTCAAACGAAAGAGCATAGCCACCGCTTTCATTTGAACTGATCCACATTTCGACATATTTATCTATAAATGAGTTATCGGTCAAAATGTGGTTCTCATAAAACCTTGATGTATGCGTTCAACATAGGTGTCAAACGAAAGGGCATGGCCACAGCTTTTATTTGAACTGATCCATATTTCGATATATTTATCGATAAATGGGTTATCGGACAAAATGTAGTTCCCGTAAAAACTTAATATATGCGTTCAATATGGGTGTCAAACGAAAGGGCATAGCCACCGCTTTCATTTGAACTGATCCACATTTCGACATATTTATCGATAAATGTGTTACCGGTCAAAATGTGGTTCCCATAAAACCTTGATGTATGCGTTCAACATAGGTGTCAAACGAAAGGGCATGGCCACAGCTTTCATGTGAACTGATCCATATTTCGATATATTTATCGATAAATGGGTTATCGGACAAAATGTAGTTCCCGTAAAAACTTAATATATGCGTTCAATATGGGTGTCAAACGAAAGGGCATAGCCACCGCTTTCATTTGAACTGATCCACATTTCGACATATTTATCTATAAATGAGTTATCGGTCAAAATGTGGTTCTCATAAAACCTTGATGTATGCGTTCAACATAGGTGTCAAACGAAAGGGCATGGCCACAGCTTTCATGTGAACTGATCCATATTTCGATATATTTATCGATAAATGGGTTATCGGACAAAATGTAGTTCCCGTAAAAACTTAATATATGCGTTCAATATGGGTGTCAAACGAAAGGGCATAGCCACCGCTTTCATTTGACCTAATCCATATTTCGACATATTTATCGATAAGTGTGTTATCGGTCAAAATGTGGTTCCCATAAAACTTTGCTATATCCGTTCAATATGGGTATCAAACGAAAGGGCATAGCCACAGCTTTCATTTGAACTGATCCATATTTCGACATATTTATCGATAAATGTGTTACCGGTCAAAATTTGGTTCCCATAAAGCCTTGATTTATGCGTTCAACATAGGTGTCAAACGAAAGGGCATGGCCACAGCTTTCATTTGAACTAATCCATATTTCGATATATTTATCGATATATGGGTTATCGGACAATATGTAGTTCCCGTAAAAACTTAATATATGCGTTCAATATGGGTGTCAAATGAAAGGGCATAGCCACCACTTTCATTTGAACTGATCCATATTTCGACATATTTATCGATAAATGTGTTACCGGTCAAAATGTGGTTTCCATACAACCTTGATATATGCGTTCAACATAGGTGTCAAACGAAAGGGCATGGCCACAGCTTGCATTTGCACTGATCCATATTTCGACATATTTATCGATAAATGTGTTATCGGTCAAAATGTGGTTCCCACAAAACTTTGCTATATCCGTTCAATATGGGTATCAAACGAAAGGGCATCGCCACAGCTTTCATTTGAACTGATCCATATTTCGACATATTTATCGATAAATGTGTTAGCGGTCAAAATGTGGTTCCCATAAAACCTTGATTTATGCGTTCAACATAGGTGTCAAACGAAAGGGCATGGCCACAGCTTTCATTTGAACTGATCCATATTTCGATATATTTATCGATAAATGGGTTATCGGACAATATGTAGTTCCCGTAAAAACTTAATATATCCGTTCAATATGGGTGTCAAACGAAAGAGCATAGCCACCGCTTTCATTTGAACTGATCCACATTTCGACATATTTATCGATAAGTGTGTTATCGGTCAAAATGTGGTTCCCATAAAACTTTGCTATATCCGTTCAATATGGGTATCAAACGAAAGGGCATAGCCACAGCTTTCATTTGAACTGATCCATATTTCGACATATTTATCGATAAATGTGTTACCGGTCAAAATGTGGTTTACATAAAACTTTGCTATATCCTTTCAATATGGGTATAAAACGAAAGGGCATAGCCACAGCTTTCATTTGAACTGATCCATATTTCGACATATTTATCGATAAATGTGTTACCGGTCAAAATGTGGTTCCCATAAAACTTTGCTATATGCGTTCAATATGGGTATCAAACGAATGGGCATAGCCACAGCTTTCATTTGAACTGATCCATATTTCGACATATTTATCGATAAATGTGTTACCGGTCAAAATGTGGTTCCCATAAAACTTTGCTATATCCGTTCAATATGGGTATCAAACGAAAGGGCATAGCCACAGCTTTCATTTGAACTGATCCATATTTCGACATATTTATCGATAAATGTGTTACCGGTCAAAATGTGGTTCTCATAAAACCTTGATGTATGCGTTCAACATAGGTGTCAAACGAAAGGGCATGGCCACAGCTTTCATTTGAACTGATCCATATTTCGACATATTTATCGATAAGTGTGTTATCGGTCAAAATGTGGTTCCCATAAAACTTTGCTATATCCGTTCAATATGGGTATCAAACGAAAGGGCATAGCCACAGCTTTCATTTGAACTGATCTATATTTCGATATATTTATCGATAAATGGGTTATCGGACAATATGTAGTTCCCGTAAAAACTTAATATATGCGTTCAATATGGGTGTCAAACGAAAGAGCATAGCCACCGCTTTCATTTGAACTGATCCACATTTCGACATATTTATCGATAAGTGTGTTATCGGTCAAAATGTGGTTCCCATAAAACTTTGCTATATCCGTTCAATATGGGTATCAAACGAAAGGGCATAGCCACAGCTTTCATTTGAACTGATCCATATTTCGACATATTTATCGATAAATGTGTTACCGGTCAAAATGTGGTTCACATAAAACTTTGATATATGCGTTCAATATGGGTATCAAACGAAAGGGCATAGCCACAGCTTTCATTTGAACTGATCCATATTTCGACATATTTATCGATAAATGTGTTACCGGTCAAAATGTGGTTCACATAAAACTTTGATATATGCGTTCAATATGGGTATCAAACGAATGGGCATAGCCACAGCTTGCATTTGCACTGATCCATATTTCGACATATTTATCGATAAATGTGTTATCGGTCAAAATGTGGTTCCCACAAAACTTTGCTATATCCATTCAATATGGGTATCAAACGAAAGGGCATAGCCACAGCTTTCATTTGAACTGATCCATATTTCGATATATTTATCGATAAATGGGTTATCGGACAATATGTAGTTCCCGTAAAAACTTAATATATGCGTTCAATATGGGTGTCAAACGAAAGAGCATAGCCACCGCTTTCATTTGAACTGATCCACATTTCGACATATTTATCGATAAGTGTGTTATCGGTCAAAATGTGGTTCCCATAAAACTTTGCTATATCCGTTCAATATGGGTATCAAACGAAAGGGCATAGCCACAGCTTTCATTTGAACTGATCCATATTTCGACATATTTATCGATAAATGTGTTATCGGTCAAAATGTGGTTCCCACAAAACTTTGATATATGCGTTCAATATGGGTATCAAACGAAAGTGCATAGCCACAGCTTTCATTTGAACTGATCCATATTTCGACATATTTATCGATAAATGTGTTACCGGTCAAATTGTGGTTCCCATAAAACCTTGATTTATGCGTTCAACATAGGTGTCAAACGAAAGGGCATGGCCACAGCTTTCATTTGAACTGATCCATATTTCGACATATTTATCAATAAGTGTGTTATCGGTCAAAATGTGGTTCCCATAAAACTTTGCTATATGCGTTCAATATGGGTATCAAACGAAAGGGCATAGCCACAGCTTTCATTTGAACTGATCCATATTTCGACATATTTATCGATAAATGTGTTATCGGTCAAAATGTGGTTCCCATAAAACTTTGATATATGCGTTCAATATGGGTATCAAACGAAAGTGCATAGCCACAGCTTTCATTTGAACTGATCCATATTTCGACATATTTATCGATAAATGTGTTACCGGTCAAATTGTGGTTCCCATAAAACCTTGATTTATGCGTTCAACATAGGTGTCAAACGAAAGGGCATGGCCACAGCTTTCATTTGAACTGATCCATATTTCGACATATTTATCAATAAGTGTGTTATCGGTCAAAATGTGGTTCCCATAAAACTTTGCTATATCCGTTCAATATGGGTATCAAACGAAAGGGCATAGCCACAGCTTTCATTTGAACTGATCCATATTTCGACATATTTATCGATAAATGTGTTATCGGTCAAAATGTGGTTCCCACAAAACTTTGATATATGCGTTCAATATGGGTATCAAACGAAAGTGCATAGCCACAGCTTTCATTTGAACTGATCCATATTTCGACATATTTATCGATAAATGTGTTACCGGTCAAATTGTGGTTCCCATAAAACCTTGATTTATGCGTTCAACATAGGTGTCAAACGAAAGGGCATGGCCACAGCTTTCATTTGAACTGATCCATATTTCGACATATTTATCAATAAGTGTGTTATCGGTCAAAATGTGGTTCCCATAAAACTTTGCTATATCCGTTCAATATGGGTATCAAACGAAAGGGCATAGCCACAGCTTTCATTTGAACTGATCCATATTTCGACATATTTATCGATAAATGTGTTATCGGTCAAAATGTGGTTCCCACAAAACTTTGATATATACGTTCAATATGGGTATCAAACGAAAGGGCATGGCCACAGCTTTCATTTGAACTGATCCATATTTCGACATATTTATCAATAAGTGTGTTATCGGTCAAAATGTGGTTCCCATAAAACTTTGCTATATCCGTTCAATATGGGTATCAAACGAAAGGGCATAGCCACAGCTTTCATTTGAACTGATCCATATTTCGACATATTTATCGATAAATGTGTTATCGGTCAAAATGTGGTTCCCACAAAACTTTGATATATGCGTTCAATATGGGTATCAAACGAAAGTGCATAGCCACAGCTTTCATTTGAACTGATCCATATTTCGACATATTTATCGATAAATGTGTTACCGGTCAAATTGTGGTTTCCATAAAACCTTGATTTATGCGTTCAACATAGGTGTCAAACGAAAGGGCATGGCCACAGCTTTCATTTGAACTGATCCATATTTCGACATATTTATCAATAAGTGTGTTATCGGTCAAAATGTGGTTCCCATAAAACTTTGCTATATCCGTTCAATATGGGTATCAAACGAAAGGGCATAGCCACAGCTTTCATTTGAACTGATCCATATTTCGACATATTTATCGATAAATGTGTTATCGGTCAAAATGTGGTTCCCACAAAACTTTGATATATGCGTTCAATATGGGTATCAAACGAAAGTGCATAGCCACAGCTTTCATTTGAACTGATCCATATTTCGACATATTTATCGATAAATGTGTTACCGGTCAAATTGTGGTTCCCATAAAACCTTGATTTATGCGTTCAACATAGGTGTCAAACGAAAGGGCATGGCCACAGCTTTCATTTGAACTGATCCATATTTCGACATATTTATCAATAAGTGTGTTATCGGTCAAAATGTGGTTCCCATAAAACTTTGCTATATCCGTTCAATATGGGTATCAAACGAAAGGGCATAGCCACAACTTTCATTTGAACTGATCCATATTTCGACATATTTATCGATAAATGTGTTATCGGTCAAAATGTGGTTCCCACAAAACTTTGATATATGCGTTCAATATGGGTATCAAACGAAAGTGCATAGCCACAGCTTTCATTTGAACTGATCCATATTTCGACATATTTATCGATAAATGTGTTACCGGTCAAATTGTGGTTCCCATAAAACCTTGATTTATGCGTTCAACATAGGTGTCAAACGAAAGGGCATGGCCACAGCTTTCATTTGAACTGATCCATATTTCGACATATTTATCAATAAGTGTGTTATCGGTCAAAATGTGGTTCCCATAAAACTTTGCTATATCCGTTCAATATGGGTATCAAACGAAAGGGCATAGCCACAGCTTTCATTTGAACTGATCCATATTTCGACATATTTATCGATAAATGTGTTACCGGTCAAAATGTGGTTCTCATAAAACCTTGATGTATGCGTTCAACATAGGTGTCAAACGAAAGGGCATGGCCACAGCTTTCATTTGAACTGATCCATATTTCGACATATTTATCAATAAGTGTGTTATCGGTCAAAATGTGGTTCCCATAAAACTTTGCTATATCCGTTCAATATGGGTATCAAACGAAAGGGCATAGCCACAGCTTTCATTTGAACTGATCCATATTTCGACATATTTATCGATAAATGTGTTATCGGTCAAAATGTGGTTCCCACAAAACTTTGATATATGCGTTCAATATGGGTATCAAACGAAAGTGCATAGCCACAGCTTTCATTTGAACTGATCCATATTTCGACATATTTATCGATAAATGTGTTACCGGTCAAATTGTGGTTCCCATAAAACCTTGATGTATGCGTTCAACATAGGTGTCAAACGAAAGGGCATGGCCACAGCTTTCATTTGAACTGATCCATATTTCGACATATTTATCAATAAGTGTGTTATCGGTCAAAATGTGGTTCCCATAAAACTTTGCTATATCCGTTCAATATGGGTATCAAACGAAAGGGCATAGCCACAGCTTTCATTTGAACTGATCCATATTTCGACATATTTATCGATAAATGTGTTACCGGTCAAAATGTGGTTCACATAAAACTTGGATATATGCGTTCAATATGGGTATCAAACGAATGGGCATAGCCACAGCTTTCATTTGAACTGATCCATATTTCGACATATTTATCGATAAATGTGTTACCGGTCAAATTGTGGTTCCCATAAAACCTTGATTTATGCGTTCAACATAGGTGTCAAACGAAAGGACATGGCTTTCATTTGAACTGATCCATATTTCGATATATTTATCGATAAATGGGTTATCGGACAGTATGTAGTTCCCGTAAAAACTTAATATATGCGTTCAATATGGGTGTCAAACGAAAGGGCATAGCCACCACTTTCATTTGAACTGATCCACATTTCGACATATTTATCGATAAATGTGTTATCGGTCAAAATGTGGTTCTCATAAAACTTTGCTATATGCGTTCAATATGGGTATCAAACGAAAGGGCATAGCCACAGCTTTCATTTGAACTGATCCATATTTCGACATATTTATCGATAAATGTGTTATCGGTCAAAATGTGGTTCCCACAAAACTTTGATATATGCGTTCAATATGGGTATCAAACGAAAGTGCATAGCCACAGCTTTCATTTGAACTGATCCATATTTCGACATATTTATCGATAAATGTGTTACCGGTCAAATTGTGGTTCCCATAAAACCTTGATTTATGCGTTCAACATAGGTGTCAAACGAAAGGGCATGGCCACAGCTTTCATTTGAACTGATCCATATTTCGACATATTTATCAATAAGTGTGTTATCGGTCAAAATGTGGTTCCCATAAAACTTTGCTATATCCGTTCAATATGGGTATCAAACGAAAGGGCATAGCCACAGCTTTCATTTGAACTGATCCATATTTCGACATATTTATCGATAAATGTGTTATCGGTCAAAATGTGGTTCCCACAAAACTTTGATATATGCGTTCAATATGGGTATCAAACGAAAGTGCATAGCCACAGCTTTCATTTGAACTGATCCATATTTCGACATATTTATCGATAAATGTGTTACCGGTCAAATTGTGGTTCCCATAAAACCTTGATTTATGCGTTCAACATAGGTGTCAAACGAAAGGGCATGGCCACAGCTTTCATTTGAACTGATCCATATTTCGACATATTTATCAATAAGTGTGTTATCGGTCAAAATGTGGTTCCCATAAAACTTTGCTATATCCGTTCAATATGGGTATCAAACGAAAGGGCATAGCCACAGCTTTCATTTGAACTGATCCATATTTCGACATATTTATCGATAAATGTGTTATCGGTCAAAATGTGGTTCCCACAAAACTTTGATATATGCGTTCAATATGGGTATCAAACGAAAGGGCATGGCCACAGCTTTCATTTGAACTGATCCATATTTCGACATATTTATCAATAAGTGTGTTATCGGTCAAAATGTGGTTCCCATAAAACTTTGCTATATGCGTTCAATATGGGTATCAAACGAAAGTGCATAGCCACAGCTTTCATTTGAACTGATCCATATTTCGACATATTTATCGATAAATGTGTTACCGGTCAAATTGTGGTTCCCATAAAACCTTGATTTATGCGTTCAACATAGGTGTCAAACGAAAGGGCATGGCCACAGCTTTCATTTGAACTGATCCATATTTCGACATATTTATCAATAAGTGTGTTATCGGTCAAAATGTGGTTCCCATAAAACTTTGCTATATCCGTTCAATATGGGTATCAAACGAAAGGGCATAGCCACAGCTTTCATTTGAACTGATCCATATTTCGACATATTTATCGATAAATGTGTTATCGGTCAAAATGTGGTTCCCACAAAACTTTGATATATGCGTTCAATATGGGTATCAAACGAAAGGGCATGGCCACAGCTTTCATTTGAACTGATCCATATTTCGACATATTTATCAATAAGTGTGTTATCGGTCAAAATGTGGTTCCCATAAAACTTTGCTATATGCGTTCAATATGGGTATCAAACGAAAGTGCATAGCCACAGCTTTCATTTGAACTGATCCATATTTCGACATATTTATCGATAAATGTGTTACCGGTCAAATTGTGGTTCCCATAAAACCTTGATTTATGCGTTCAACATAGGTGTCAAACGAAAGGGCATGGCCACAGCTTTCATTTGAACTGATCCATATTTCGACATATTTATCAATAAGTGTGTTATCGGTCAAAATGTGGTTCCCATAAAACTTTGCTATATCCGTTCAATATGGGTATCAAACGAAAGGGCATAGCCACAGCTTTCATTTGAACTGATCCATATTTCGACATATTTATCGATAAATGTGTTATCGGTCAAAATGTGGTTCCCACAAAACTTTGATATATGCGTTCAATATGGGTATCAAACGAAAGGGCATGGCCACAGCTTTCATTTGAACTGATCCATATTTCGACATATTTATCAATAAGTGTGTTATCGGTCAAAATGTGGTTCCCATAAAACTTTGCTATATCCGTTCAATATGGGTATCAAACGAAAGGGCATAGCCACAGCTTTCATTTGAACTGATCCATATTTCGACATATTTATCGATAAATGTGTTACCGGTCAAAATGTGGTTCTCATAAAACCTTGATGTATGCGTTCAACATAGGTGTCAAACGAAAGGGCATGGCCACAGCTTTCATTTGAACTGATCCATATTTCGACATATTTATCAATAAGTGTGTTATCGGTCAAAATGTGGTTCCCATAAAACTTTGCTATATCCGTTCAATATGGGTATCAAACGAAAGGGCATAGCCACAGCTTTCATTTGAACTGATCCATATTTCGACATATTTATCGATAAATGTGTTATCGGTCAAAATGTGGTTCCCACAAAACTTTGATATATGCGTTCAATATGGGTATCAAACGAAAGTGCATAGCCACAGCTTTCATTTGAACTGATCCATATTTCGACATATTTATCGATAAATGTGTTACCGGTCAAATTGTGGTTCCCATAAAACCTTGATGTATGCGTTCAACATAGGTGTCAAACGAAAGGGCATGGCCACAGCTTTCATTTGAACTGATCCATATTTCGACATATTTATCAATAAGTGTGTTATCGGTCAAAATGTGGTTCCCATAAAACTTTGCTATATCCGTTCAATATGGGTATCAAACGAAAGGGCATAGCCACAGCTTTCATTTGAACTGATCCATATTTCGACATATTTATCGATAAATGTGTTATCGGTCAAAATGTGGTTCCCACAAAACTTTGATATATGCGTTCAATATGGGTATCAAACGAAAGTGCATAGCCACAGCTTTCATTTGAACTGATCCATATTTCGACATATTTATCGATAAATGTGTTACCGGTCAAAATGTGGTTCACATAAAACTTTGATATATGCGTTCAATATGGGTATCAAACGAATGGGCATAGCCACAGCTTTCATTTGAACTGATCCATATTTCGACATATTTATCGATAAATGTGTTACCGGTCAAATTGTGGTTCCCATAAAACCTTGATTTATGCGTTCAACATAGGTGTCAAACGAAAGGACATGGCTTTCATTTGAACTGATCCATATTTCGATATATTTATCGATAAATGGGTTATCGGACAGTATGTAGTTCCCGTAAAAACTTAATATATGCGTTCAATATGGGTGTCAAACAAAAGGGCATAGCCACCACTTTCATTTGAACTGATCCACATTTCGACATATTTATCGATAAATGTGTTTTCGGTCAAAATGTGGTTCTCATAAAACTTTGCTATATGCGTTCAATATGGGTTTCAAACTCAGGGGCATGGCTACAGATTTCATTTGAACTGATCCATATTTCGACATATTTATCGATAAATGTGTTACCGGTCAAAATGTGGTTTCCATAAAACCTTGATATATGCGTTCAACATAGGTGTCAAACCAAAGGGCATGGCCACAACTTGCATTTGCACTGATCCATATTTCGATATAGTTATCGATAAATGGATTATCGGACAAAATGTGGTTCCCGTAAAAACTTAATATATGCGTTCAATATGGGTGTCAAACGAAAGAGCATAGCCACCGCTTTCATTTGAACTGATCCACATTTCGACATATTTATCTATAAATGAGTTATCGGTCAAAATGTGGTTCTCATAAAACGTTGATATATGCGTTCAATATGGGTGTCAAACGAAAGGGAATGGCCACAGCTTTCATTTCAACTGATCCATATTTTGACATATTTATCGATAAATTAGTTATCGGTCAAAATGTGGTTCCCATAAAACCTTGATGTATGCTTTCAACATAGGTGTCAAATGAAAGGACATGGTCGAAGCTTTCATTTGAAATTTGCGATATTTCGATATATTTATCGATAAATGTGTTATCGGTCAAAATGTGGTTCCCATAAAACTTTGATATATGCGTTCAGTATGGGTATCAAACGAAAGGGCATAGCCACAGCTTTCATTTGAACTGATCCATATTTCGACATATTTATCGCTAAATGTGTTACCGGTCAAAATGTGGTTCCCATAAAACCTTGATGTATGCGTTTAATATGGGTGTCAAACGAAAAGGCATGGCTACATCTTTAATTTAAAACTTTTGACATTTCGATATATTTATCGATAAATGAGTTATCGGTCAAAATGTGGTTCCCATAAAACCTTGATATATGCGTTCAATATGGGTGTCAAACGAAAGGGTATGGCCACAGCTTTCATTTGAACTGATCCATATTTCGACATATTTATCGATAAATGTGTTACCGGTCAAAATGTGGTTCTCATAAAACTTTGCTATATGCGTTCAATATGGGTTTCAAACTCAGGGGCATGGCTACAGCTTTCATTTGAACTGATCCATATTTCGACATATTTATCGATAAATGTGTTACCGGTCAAAATGTGGTTTCCATAAAACCTTGATATATGCGTTCAACATAGGTGTCAAACGAAAGGGCATGGCCACAACTTGCATTTGCACTGATCCATATTTCGATATATTTATTGATAAATGGATTATCGGACAAAATGTGGTTCCCGTAAAAACTTAATATATGCGTTCAATATGGGTGTCAAACGAAAGAGCATAGCCACCGCTTTCATTTGAACTGATCCACATTTCGACATATTTATCTATAAATGAGTTATCGGTCAAAATGTGGTTCTCATAAAACTTTGATATATGCGTTCAATATGGGTATCAATCGAAAGTGCATAGCCACAGCTTTCATTTGAACTGCTCCATATTTCGACATATTTATCGATAAATGTGTTACCGGTCAAAATGTGGTTCACATAAAACTTTGATATATGCGTTGAATATGGGTATCAAACGAATGGGCATAGCCACAGCTTTCATTTGAACTGATCCATATTTCGACATATTTATCGATAAATGTGTTACCGGTCAAAATGTGGTTCCCATAAAACCTTGATTTATGCGTTCAACATAGGTGTCAAACGAAAGGGCATGGCCACAGCTTTCATTTGAACTGATCCATATTTCGATATATTTATCGATAAACGGGTTATCGGACAATATGTAGTTCCCGTAAAAACTTAATATATGCGTTCAATATGGGTGTCAAACGAAAGAGCATAGCCACCGCTTTCATTTGAACTGATCCACATTTCGACATATTTATCTATAAATGAGTTATCGGTCAAAATGTGGTTCTCATAAAACTTTGATATATGCGTTCAATATGGGTATCAAACGAAAGTGCATAGCCACAGCTTTCATTTGAACTGATCCATATTTCGACATATTTATCGATAAATGTGTTACCGGTCAAAATGTGGTTCACATAAAACTTTGATATATGCGTTGAATATGGGTATCAAACGAATGGGCATAGCCACAGCTTTCATTTGAACTGATCCATATTTCGACATATTTATCGATAAATGTGTTACCGGTCAAAATGTGGTTCCCATAAAACCTTGATTTATGCGTTCAACATAGGTGTCAAACGAAAGGGCATGGCCACAGCTTTCATTTGAACTGATCCATATTTCGACATATTTATCGATAAATGTGTTATCGGTCAAAATGTGGTTCCCACAAAACTTTGATATATGCGTTCAATATGGGTATCAAACGAAAGAGCATAGCCACCTCTTTCATTTGAACTGATCCACATTTCGACATATTTATCTATAAATGGGTTACCGGTCAAAATGTGGTTCACATAAAACTTTGATATATGCGTTCAACATAGGTGTCAAACGAAAGGGCATGGCCACAGCTTTCATTTGAACTGATCCATATTTCGATATATTTATCGATAAATGGGTTATCGGACAATATGTAGTTCCCGTAAAAACTTGATATATGCGTTCAATATGGGTGTCAAACGAAAGGGCATAGCCACCACTTTCATTTGAACTGATCCACATTTCGACATATTTATCGATAAATGTGTTATCGGTCAAAATGTGGTTTTCATAAAACTTTGCTATATGCGTTCAATATGGGTTTCAAACTCAGGGGCATGGCTACAGCTTTCATTTGAACTGATCCATATTTCGACATATTTATCGATAAATGTGTTACCGGTCAAAATGTGGTTTCCATAAAACCTTGATATATACGTTCAACATAGGTGTCAAACGAAAGGGCATGGCCACAACTTGCATTTGCACTGATCCATATTTCGATATATTTATCGATAAATGGATTATCGGACAAAATGTGGTTCCCGTAAAAACTTAATATATGCGTTCAATATGGGTGTCAAACGAAAGAGCATAGCCACCGCTTTCATTTGAACTGATCCACATTTCGACATATTTATCTATAAATGAGTTATCGGTCAAAATGTGGTTCTCATAAAACCTTGATATATGCGTTCAATATGGGTATCAAACGAAAGGGCATAGCCACAGCTTTCATTTGAATTGATCCATATTTCGACATATTTATCGATAAATGTGTTACCGGTCAAAATGTGGTTCCCATAAAACCTTGATTTATGCGTTCAACATAGGTGGCAAACGAAAGGGCATGGCCACAGCTTTCATTTGAACTGATCCATATTTCGATATATTTATCGATAAATGGGTTATCGGACAATATGTAGTTCCCGTAAAAACTTAATACATGCGTTCAATATGGGTGTCAAACGAAAGGGCATAGTCACCACTTTCATTTGAACTGATCCACATTTCGACATATTTATCGATAAATGTGTTATCGGTCAAAATGTGGTTCTCATAAAACTTTGCTATATGCGTTCAATATGGGTTTCAAACTCAGGGGCATGGCTACAGCTTTCATTTGAACTGATCCATATTTCGACATATTTATCGATAAATGTGTTACCGGTCAAAATGTGGTTTCCATAAAACCTTGATATATGCGTTCAGCATAGGTGTCAAACGAAAGGGCATGGCCACAACTTGCATTTGCACTGATCCATATTTCGATATATTTATCGATAAATGGATTATCGGACAAAATGTGGTTCCCGTAAAAACTTAATATATGCGTTCAATATGGGTGTCGAACGAAAGAGCATAGCCACCGCTTTCATTTGAACTGATCCACATTTCGACATATTTATCTATAAATGAGTTACCGGTCAAAATGTGGTTCTCATAAAACTTTGATATATGCGTTCAATATGGGTATCAAACGAAAGTGCATAGCCACAGCTTTCATTTGAACTGATCCATATTTCGACATATTTATCGATAAATGTGTTACCGGTCAAAATGTGGTTCACATAAAACTTTGATATATGCGTTGAATATGGGTATCAAACGAATGGGCATAGCCACAGCTTTCATTTGAACTGATCCATATTTCGACATATTTATCGATAAATGTGTTACCGGTCAAAATGTGGTTCCCATAAAACCTTGATTTATGCGTTCAACATAGGTGTCAAACGAAAGGGCATGGCCACAGCTTTCATTTGAACTGATCCATATTTCGATATATTTATCGATAAATGGGTTATCGGACAATATGTAGTTCCCGTAAAAACTTAATATATGCGTTCAATATGGGTGTCAAACGAAAGAGCATAGCCACCGCTTTCATTTGAACTGATCCACATTTCGACATATTTATCTATAAATGAGTTATCGGTCAAAATGTGGTTCTCATAAAACTTTGATATATGCGTTGAATATGGGTATCAAACGAATGGGCATAGCCACAGCTTTCATTTGAACTGATCCATATTTCGAAATATTTATCGATAAATGTGTTACCGGTCAAAATGTGGTTCCCATAAAACCTTGATTTATGCGTTCAACATAGGTGTCAAACGAAAGGGCATGGCCACAGCTTTCATTTGAACTGATCCATATTTCGACATATTTATCGATAAATGTGTTATCGGTCAAAATGTGGTTCCCACAAAACTTTGATATATGCGTTCAATATGGGTATCAAACGAAAGAGCATAGCCACCGCTTTCATTTGAACTGATCCACATTTCGACATATTTATCTATAAATGTGTTACCGGTCAAAATGTGGTTCACATAAAACTTTGATATATGCGTTGAATATGGGTATCAAACGAATGGGCATAGCCACAGCTTTCATTTGAACTGATCCATATTTCGACATATTTATCGATAAATGTGTTACCGGTCAAAATGTGGTTCCCATAAAACCTTGATTTATGCGTTCAACATAGGTGTCAAACGAAAGGGCATGGCCACAGCTTTCATTTGAACTGATCCATATTTCGATATATTTATCGATAAATGGGTTATCGGACAATATGTAGTTCCCGTAAAAACTTAATATATGCGTTCAATATGGGTGTCAAACGAAAGGGCATAGCCACCACTTTCATTTGAACTGATTCACATTTCGACATATTTATCGATAAATGTGTTATCGGTCAAAATGTGGTTCTCATAAAACTTTGCTATATGCGTTCAATATGGGTTTCAAACTCAGGGGCATGGCTACAGCTTTCATTTGAACTGATCCATATTTCGACATATTTATCGATAAATGTGTTACCGGTCAAAATGTGGTTTCCATAAAACCTTGATATATGCGTTCAACATAGGTGTCAAACTAAAGGGCATGGCCACAACTTGCATTTGCACTGATCCATATTTCGATATATTTCTCGATAAATGGATTATCGGACAAAATGTGGTTCCCGTAAAAACTTAATATATGCGTTCAATATGGGTGTCAAACGAAAGAGCATAGCCACCGCTTTCATTTGAACTGATCCACATTTCGACATATTTATCTATAAATGAGTTATCGGTCAAAATGTGGTTCTCATAAAACCTTGATATATGCGTTCAATATGGGTGTCAAACGAAAGGGAATGGCCACAGCTTTCATTTCAACTGATCCATATTTTGACATATTTATCGATAAATTAGTTATCGGTCAAAATGTGGTTCCCATAAAACCTTGATGTATGCTTTCAACATAGGTGTCAAATGAAAGGACATGGTCGAAGCTTTCATTTGAAATTTGCGATATATTTATCGATAAATGTGTTATCGGTCAAAATGTGGTTCCCATAAAACTTTGATATATGCGTTCAGTATGGGTATCAAACGAAAGGGCATAGCCACAGCTTTCATTTGAACTGATCCATATTTCGACATATTTATCGCTAAATGTGTTACCGGTCAAAATGTGGTTCCCATAAAACCTTGATGTATGCGTTTAATATGGGTGTCAAACGAAAAGGCATGGCTACATCTTTAATTTAAAATTCTTGACATTTCGATATATTTATCGATAAATGAGTTATCGGTCAAAATGTGGTTCCCATAAAACCTTGATATATGCGTTCAATATGGGTGTCAAACGAAAGGCTATGGCCACAGCTTTCATTTGAACTGATCCATATTTCGACATATTTATCGATAAATGTGTTACCGGTCAAAATGTGGTTCACATAAAACTTTGATATATGCGTTCCATATGGGTATCAAACGAAAGGGCATAGCCACAGCTTTCATTTGAACTGATCCATATTTCGACATATTTATCGATAAATGTGTTACCGGTCAAAATGTGGTTCCCATAAAACCTTGATTTATGCGTTCAACATAGGTGTCAAACGAAAGGGCATGGCCACAGCTTTCATTTGAACTGATCCATATTTCGATATATTTATCGATAAATGGGTTATCGAACAATATGTAGTTCCCGTAAAAACTTAATATATGCGTTCAATATGGGTGTCAAACGAAAGGGCATAGCCACCACTTTCATTTGAACTGATCCACATTTCGACATATTTATCGATAAATGTGTTATCGGTCAAAATGTGGTTCTCATAAAACTTTGCTATATGCGTTCAATATTGGTTTCAAACTCAGGGGCATGGCTACAGCTTTCATTTGAACTGATCCATATTTCGACATATTTATCGATAAATGTGTTATCGGTCAAAATGTGGTTCCAATAAAACCTTGATCTATACTTTCAACATAGGTGTCAAACAAAAGCCCATGGTCGAAACTTTCATTTGAAATTTTCGATATTTCGATATATTTATCGATAAATGTGTTATCGGTCAAAATGTGGTTCCCATAAAACTTTGATATATGCGTTCAATATGGGTATCAAACGAAACGGCATAGCCACAGCTTTCATTTGAACTGATCCATATTTCGACATATTTATCACTAAATGTGTTACCGGTCAAAATGTGGTTCCCATAAAACCTTGATGTATGCGTTTAATATGGGTGTCAAACGAAAGGGCATGGCTACATCTTTAATTTAAAATTTTTGACATTTCGATATATTTATCGATAAATGAGTTATCGGTCAAACTGTGGTTCCCATAAAACCTTGATATATGCGTTCAATATGGGTGTCAAACGAAAGGGCATGGCCACAGCTTGCATTTGCGCTGATCCATATTTCGATATATTTATCGATAAATGGGTTATCGGACAAATTGTAGTTCCCGTAAAAACTTTATATATGCGTTCAATATGGGTGTCAAACGAAAGAGCATAGCCACCGCTTTCATTTGAACTGATCCACATTTCGACATATTTATCTATAAATGAGTTATCGGTCAAAATGTGGTTCTCATCAAACCTTGACGTATGCGTTCAACATAGGTGTCAAACGAAAGGGCATGGCCACAGCTTTCATTTGAACTGATCCATATTTCGACATATTTATCGATAAGTGTGTTATCGGTCAAAATGTGGTTCCCACAAAACTTTGATATATGCGTTCAATATGGGTATCAAACGAAAGTGCATAGCCACAGCTTTCATTTGAACTGATCCATATTTCGACATATTTATCGATAAATGTGTTACCGGTCAAAATGTGGTTTACATAAAACTTTGATATATGCGTTCAATATGGGTATCAAACGAATGGGCATAGCCACAGCTTTCATTTGAACTGATCCACATTTCGACATATTTATCTATAAATGAGTTATCGGTCAAAATGTGGTTCTCATAAAACCTTGATGTATGCGTTCAACATAGGTCTCAAACGAAAGGGCATGGCCACAGCTTTCATTTGAACTGATCCATATTTCGACATATTTATCGATAAGTGTGTTATCGGTCAAAATGTGGTTCCCATAAAGCCTTGATGTATGCGTTCAATATGGGTGTCAAACGAAAGGGAATGGCCACAGCTTTCATTTCAACTGATCCATATTTTGACATATTTATCGATAAATTAGTTATCGGTCAAAATGTGGTTCCCATAAAACCTTGATGTATGCTTTCAACATAGGTGTCAAATGAAAGGACATGGTCGAAGCTTTCATTTGAAATTTGCGATATATTTATCGATAAATGTGTTATCGGTCAAAATGTGGTTCCCATAAAACTTTGATATATGCGTTCAGTATGGGTATCAAACGAAAGGGCATAGCCACAGCTTTCATTTGAACTGATCCATATTTCGACATATTTATCGCTAAATGTGTTACCGGTCAAAATGTGGTTCCCATAAAACTTTGATGTATGCGTTTAATATGGGTGTCAAACGAAAAGGCATGGCTACATCTTTAATTTAAAATTTTTGACATTTCGATATATTTATCGATAAATGAGTTATCGGTCAAAATGTGGTTCCCATAAAACCTTGATATATGCGTTCAATATGGGTGTCAAACGAAAGGGTATGGCCACAGCTTTCATTTGAACTGATCCATATTTCGACATATTTATCGATAAATGTGTTACCGGTCAAAATGTGGTTCACATAAAACTTTGATATATGCGTTCCATATGGGTATCAAACGAAAGGGCATAGCCACAGCTTTCATTTGAACTGATCCATATTTCGACATATTTATCGATAAATGTGTTACCGGTCAAAATGTGGTTCTCATAAAACCTTGATATATGCGTTCAATATGGGTGTCAAACGAAAGGGAATGGCCACAGCTTTCATTTCAACTGATCCATATTTTGACATATTTATCGATAAATTAGTTATCGGTCAAAATGTGGTTCCCATAAAACCTTGATGTATGCTTTCAACATAGGTGTCAAATGAAAGGACATGGTCGAAGCTTTCATTTGAAATTTGCGATATATTTATCGATAAATGTGTTATCGGTCAAAATGTGGTTCCCATAAAACTTTGATATATGCGTTCAGTATGGGTATCAAACGAAAGGGCATAGCCACAGCTTTCATTTGAACTGATCCATCTCTATCTCTATGGCGCGATATACAACAGGTATATCATCATAAACCTCCTAAGAGATTTTTGCGCCAAGCTTCTCTTCCAATTTGTGGTGTGCCGATTTTGAATTTTCCCTACAAATTGGTGGGACCTACAGTTTTTTGCCGACTCCGAACGGCATCTACAAGGAGACGAATTTTTGCTGAGAAGCCTGTCATGGCAGAAATACACTCGGAGAGTTTGCCAAACCACTGCCGAGGGGCGACCCCGTTTTGAAAAACTTTTTTCAAATCACTTTTGATGTTACCTGTACCAGGGCTCGAACCATGGACCTTCGGTGTGGTAGGCCGGCAACACTACCTTCACACCACGGCGGCCGCCAAGAACTGATCCATATTTCGACATATTTATCGCTAAATGTGTTACCGGTCAAAATGTGGTTCCCATAAAACCTTGATGTATGCGTTTAATATGGGTGTCAAACGAAAAGGCATGGCTACATCTTTAATTTAAAATTTTTGACATTTCGATATATTTATCGATAAATGAGTTATCGGTCAAAATGTGGTTCCCATAAAACCTTGATATATGCGTTCAATATGGGTGTCAAACGAAAGGGTATGGCCACAGCTTTCATTTGAACTGATCCATATTTCGACATATTTATCGATAAATGTGTTACCGGTCAAAATGTGGTTCACATAAAACTTTGATATATGCGTTCCATATGGGTATCAAACGAAAGGGCATAGCCACAGCTTTCATTTGAACTGATCCATATTTCGACATATTTATCGATAAATGTGTTACCGGTCAAAATGTGGTTCCCATAAAACCTTGATTTATGCGTTCAACATAGGTGTCAAACGAAAGGGCATGGCCACAGCTTTCATTTGAACTGATCCATATTTCGATATATTTATCGATAAATGGGTTATCGGACAATATGTAGTTCCCGTAAAAACTTAATATATGCGTTCAATATGGGTGTCAAACGAAAGGGCATAGCCACCACTTTCATTTGAACTGATCCACATTTCGACATATTTATCGATAAATGTGTTATCGGTCAAAATGTGGTTCTCATAAAACTTTGCTATATGCGTTCAATATTGGTTTCAAACTCAGGGGCATGGCTACAGCTTTCATTTGAACTGATCCATATTTCGACATATTTATCGATAAATGTGTTATCGGTCAAAATGTGGTTCCAATAAAACCTTGATCTATACTTTCAACATAGGTGTCAAACGAAAGCCCATGGTCGAAGCTTTCATTTGAAATTTTCGATATTTCGATATATTTATCGATAAATGTGTTATCGGTCAAAATGTGGTTCCCATAAAACTTTGATATATGCGTTCAATATGGGTATCAAACGAAACGGCATAGCCACAGCTTTCATTTGAACTGATCCATATTTCGACATATTTATCGCTAAATGTGTTACCGGTCAAAATGTGGTTCCCATAAAACCTTGATGTATGCGTTTAATATGGGTGTCAAACGAAAGGGCATGACTACATCTTTAATTTAAAATTTTTGACATTTCGATATATTTATCGATAAATGAGTTATCGGTCAAAATGTGGTTCCCATAAAACCTTGATATATGCGTTCAATATGGGTGTCAAACGAAAGGGCATGGCCACAGCTTGCATTTGCGCTGATCCATATTTCGATATATTTATCGATAAATGGGTTATCGGACAAATTGTAGTTCCCGTAAAAACTTAATATATGCGTTCAATATGGGTGTCAAACGAAAGGGCATAGCCACCACTTTCATTTGAACTGATCCACATTTCGACATATTTATCGATAAATGTGTTATCGGTCAAAATGTGGTTCCCATAAAACTTTGATATATGCGTTCAATATGGGTATCAAACGAAACGGCATAGCCACAGCTTTCATTTGAACTGATCCATATTTCGACATATTTATCGATAAATGTGTTACCGGTCAAAATGTGGTTCACATAAAACTTTGATATATGCGTTCCATATGGGTATCAAACGAAAGGGCATAGCCACAGCTTTCATTTGAACTGATCCATATTTCGACATATTTATCGATAAATGTGTTACCGGTCAAAATGTGGTTCCCATAAAACCTTGATTTATGCGTTCAACATAGGTGTCAAACGAAAGGGCATGGCCACAGCTTTCATTTGAACTGATCCATATTTCGATATATTTATCGATAAATGGGTTATCGAACAATATGTAGTTCCCGTAAAAACTTAATATATGCGTTCAATATGGGTGTCAAACGAAAGGGCATAGCCACCACTTTCATTTGAACTGATCCACATTTCGACATATTTATCGATAAATGTGTTATCGGTCAAAATGTGGTTCTCATAAAACTTTGCTATATGCGTTCAATATTGGTTTCAAACTCAGGGGCATGGCTACAGCTTTCATTTGAACTGATCCATATTTCGACATATTTATCGATAAATGTGTTATCGGTCAAAATGTGGTTCCAATAAAACCTTGATCTATACTTTCAACATAGGTGTCAAACGAAAGCCCATGGTCGAAGCTTTCATTTGAAATTTTCGATATTTCGATATATTTATCGATAAATGTGTTATCGGTCAAAATGTGGTTCCCATAAAACTTTGATATATGCGTTCAATATGGGTATCAAACGAAACGGCATAGCCACAGCTTTCATTTGAACTGATCCATATTTCGACATATTTATCGCTAAATGTGTTACCGGTCAAAATGTGGTTCCCATAAAACCTTGATGTATGCGTTTAATATGGGTGTCAAACGAAAGGGCATGACTACATCTTTAATTTAAAATTTTTGACATTTCGATATATTTATCGATAAATGAGTTATCGGTCAAAATGTGGTTCCCATAAAACCTTGATATATGCGTTCAATATGGGTGTCAAACGAAAGAGCATAGCCACCGCTTTCATTTGAACTGATCCACATTTCGACATATTTATCTATAAATGAGTTATCGGTCAAAATGTGGTTCTCATAAAACCTTGACGTATGCGTTCAACATAGGTGTCAAACGAAAGGGCATGGCCACAGCTTTCATTTGAACTGATCCATATTTCGATATATTTATCGATAAATGGGTTATCGAACAATATGTAGTTCCCGTAAAAACTTAATATATGCGTTCAATATGGGTGTCAAACGAAAGGGCATAGCCACCACTTTCATTTGAACTGATCCACATTTCGACATATTTATCGATAAATGTGTTATCGGTCAAAATGTGGTTCTCATAAAACTTTGCTATATGCGTTCAATATTGGTTTCAAACTCAGGGGCATGGCTACAGCTTTCATTTGAACTGATCCATATTTCGACATATTTATCGCTAAATGTGTTACCGGTCAAAATGTGGTTCCCATAAAACCTTGATGTATGCGTTTAATATGGGTGTCAAACGAAAGGGCATGACTACATCTTTAATTTAAAATTTTTGACATTTCGATATATTTATCGATAAATGAGTTATCGGTCAAAATGTGGTTCCCATAAAACCTTGATATATGCGTTCAATATGGGTGTCAAACGAAAGAGCATAGCCACCGCTTTCATTTGAACTGATCCACATTTCGACATATTTATCTATAAATGAGTTATCGGTCAAAATGTGGTTCTCATCAAACCTTGACGTATGCGTTCAACATAGGTGTCAAACGAAAGGGCATGGCCACAGCTTTCATTTGAACTGATCCATATTTCGACATATTTATCGATAAGTGTGTTATCGGTCAAAATGTGGTTCCCACAAAACTTTGATATATGCGTTCAATATGGGTATCAAACGAAAGTGCATAGCCACAGCTTTCATTTGAACTGATCCATATTTCGACATATTTATCGATAAATGTGTTACCGGTCAAAATGTGGTTTACATAAAACTTTGATATATGCGTTCAATATGGGTATCAAACGAATGGGCATAGCCACAGCTTTCATTTGAACTGATCCACATTTCGACATATTTATCTATAAATGAGTTATCGGTCAAAATGTGGTTCTCATAAAACCTTGATGTATGCGTTCAACATAGGTCTCAAACGAAAGGGCATGGCCACAGCTTTCATTTGAACTGATCCATATTTCGACATATTTATCGATAAGTGTGTTATCGGTCAAAATGTGGTTCCCATAAAGCCTTGATGTATGCGTTCAATATGGGTGTCAAACGAAAGGGAATGGCCACAGCTTTCATTTCAACTGATCCATATTTTGACATATTTATCGATAAATTAGTTATCGGTCAAAATGTGGTTCCCATAAAACCTTGATGTATGCTTTCAACATAGGTGTCAAATGAAAGGACATGGTCGAAGCTTTCATTTGAAATTTGCGATATATTTATCGATAAATGTGTTATCGGTCAAAATGTGGTTCCCATAAAACTTTGATGTATGCGTTTAATATGGGTGTCAAACGAAAAGGCATGGCTACATCTTTAATTTAAAATTTTTGACATTTCGATATATTTATCGATAAATGAGTTATCGGTCAAAATGTGGTTCCCATAAAACCTTGATATATGCGTTCAATATGGGTGTCAAACGAAAGGGTATGGCCACAGCTTTCATTTGAACTGATCCATATTTCGACATATTTATCGATAAATGTGTTACCGGTCAAAATGTGGTTCACATAAAACTTTGATATATGCGTTCCATATGGGTATCAAACGAAAGGGCATAGCCACAGCTTTCATTTGAACTGATCCATATTTCGACATATTTATCGATAAATGTGTTACCGGTCAAAATGTGGTTCTCATAAAACCTTGATATATGCGTTCAATATGGGTGTCAAACGAAAGGGAATGGCCACAGCTTTCATTTCAACTGATCCATATTTTGACATATTTATCGATAAATTAGTTATCGGTCAAAATGTGGTTCCCATAAAACCTTGATGTATGCTTTCAACATAGGTGTCAAATGAAAGGACATGGTCGAAGCTTTCATTTGAAATTTGCGATATATTTATCGATAAATGTGTTATCGGTCAAAATGTGGTTCCCATAAAACTTTGATATATGCGTTCAGTATGGGTATCAAACGAAAGGGCATAGCCACAGCTTTCATTTGAACTGATCCATCTCTATCTCTATGGCGCGATATACAACAGGTATATCATCATAAACCTCCTAAGAGATTTTTGCGCCAAGCTTCTCTTCCAATTTGTGGTGTGCCGATTTTGAATTTTCCCTACAAATTGGTGGGACCTACAGTTTTTTGCCGACTCCGAACGGCATCTACAAGGAGACGAATTTTTGCTGAGAAGCCTGTCATGGCAGAAATACACTCGGAGAGTTTGCCAAACCACTGCCGAGGGGCGACCCCGTTTTGAAAAACTTTTTTCAAATCACTTTTGATGTTACCTGTACCAGGGCTCGAACCATGGACCTTCGGTGTGGTAGGCCGGCAACACTACCTTCACACCACGGCGGCCGCCAAGAACTGATCCATATTTCGACATATTTATCGCTAAATGTGTTACCGGTCAAAATGTGGTTCCCATAAAACCTTGATGTATGCGTTTAATATGGGTGTCAAACGAAAAGGCATGGCTACATCTTTAATTTAAAATTTTTGACATTTCGATATATTTATCGATAAATGAGTTATCGGTCAAAATGTGGTTCCCATAAAACCTTGATATATGCGTTCAATATGGGTGTCAAACGAAAGGGTATGGCCACAGCTTTCATTTGAACTGATCCATATTTCGACATATTTATCGATAAATGTGTTACCGGTCAAAATGTGGTTCACATAAAACTTTGATATATGCGTTCCATATGGGTATCAAACGAAAGGGCATAGCCACAGCTTTCATTTGAACTGATCCATATTTCGACATATTTATCGATAAATGTGTTACCGGTCAAAATGTGGTTCCCATAAAACCTTGATTTATGCGTTCAACATAGGTGTCAAACGAAAGGGCATGGCCACAGCTTTCATTTGAACTGATCCATATTTCGATATATTTATCGATAAATGGGTTATCGAACAATATGTAGTTCCCGTAAAAACTTAATATATGCGTTCAATATGGGTGTCAAACGAAAGGGCATAGCCACCACTTTCATTTGAACTGATCCACATTTCGACATATTTATCGATAAATGTGTTATCGGTCAAAATGTGGTTCTCATAAAACTTTGCTATATGCGTTCAATATTGGTTTCAAACTCAGGGGCATGGCTACAGCTTTCATTTGAACTGATCCATATTTCGACATATTTATCGATAAATGTGTTATCGGTCAAAATGTGGTTCCAATAAAACCTTGATCTATACTTTCAACATTTGTGTCAAACGAAAGCCCATGGTCGAAGCTTTCATTTGAAATTTTCGATATTTCGATATATTTATCGATAAATGTGTTATCGGTCAAAATGTGGTTCCCATAAAACTTTGATATATGCGTTCAATATGGGTATCAAACGAAACGGCATAGCCACAGCTTTCATTTGAACTGATCCATATTTCGACATATTTATCGCTAAATGTGTTACCGGTCAAAATGTGGTATGTATGCGTTTAATATGGGTGTCAAACGAAAGGGCATGACTACATCTTTAATTTAAAATTTTTGACATTTCGATATATTTATCGATAAATGAGTTATCGGTCAAAATGTGGTTCCCATAAAACCTTGATATATGCGTTCAATATGGGTGTCAAACGAAAGGGCATGGCCACAGCTTGCATTTGCGCTGATCCATATTTCGATATATTTATCGATAAATGGGTTATCGGACAAATTGTGGTTCCCACAAAACTTTGATATATGCGTTCAATATGGGTATCAAACGAAAGTGCATAGCCACAGCTTTCATTTGAACTGATCCATATTTCGACATATTTATCGATAAATGTGTTACCGGTCAAAATGTGGTTTACATAAAACTTTGATATATGCGTTCAATATGGGTATCAAACGAATGGGCATAGCCACAGCTTTCATTTGAACTGATCCACATTTCGACATATTTATCTATAAATGAGTTATCGGTCAAAATGTGGTTCTCATAAAACCTCTTGATGTATGCGTTCAACATAGGTGTCAAACGAAAGGGCATGGCCACAGCTTTCATTTGAACTGATCCATATTTCGACATATTTATCGATAAGTGTGTTATCGGTCAAAATGTGGTTCCCATAAAACTTTGCTATATCCGTTCAATATGGGTATCAAACGAAAGGGCATAGCCACAGCTTTCATTTGAACTGATCCATATTTCGACATATTTATCGATAAATGTGTTATCGGTCAAAATGTGGTTCCCACAAAACTTTGATATATGCGTTCAGTATGGGTATCAAACGAAAGTGCATAGCCACAGCTTTCATTTGAACTGATCCATATTTCGACATATTTATCGATAAATGTGTTACCGGTCAAAATGTGGTTCACATAAAACTTTGATATATGCGTTCAATATGGGTATCAAACGAATGGGCATAGCCACAGCTTTCATTTGAACTGATCCACATTTCGACATATTTATCTATAAATGAGTTATCGGTCAAAATGTGGTTCTCATAAAACCATGATGTATGCGTTCAACATAGGTGTCAAACGAAAGGGCATGGCCACAGCTTTCATTTGAACTGATCCATATTTCGACATATTTATCGATAAGTGTGTTATCGGTCAAAATGTGGTTCCCATAAAACTTTGCTATATCCGTTCAATATGGGTATCAAACGAAAGGGCATAGCCACAGCTTTCATTTGAACTGATCCATATTTCGACATATTTATCGATAAATGTGTTATCGGTCAAAATGTGGTTCCCACAAAACTTTGATATATGCGTTCAGTATGGGTATCAAACGAAAGTGCATAGCCACAGCTTTCATTTGAACTGATCCATATTTCGACATATTTATCGATAAATGTGTTACCGGTCAAAATGTGGTTCCCATAAAACTTTGCTATATCCGTTCAATATGGGTATCAAACGAAAGGGCATAGCCACAGCTTTCATTTGAACTGATCCATATTTCGACATATTTATCGATAAATGTGTTATCGGTCAAAATGTGGTTCCCACAAAACTTTGATATATGCGTTCAGTATGGGTATCAAACGAAAGTGCATAGCCACAGCTTTCATTTGAACTGATCCATATTTCGACATATTTATCGATAAATGTGTTACCGGTCAAAATGTGGTTCACATAAAACTTTGATATATGCGTTCAATATGGGTATCAAACGAAAGGGCATAGCCACAGCTTTCATTTTAACTGATCCATATTTCGACATATTTATCGATAAGTGTGTTATCGGTCAAAATGTGGTTCCCACAAAACTTTGATATATGCGTTCAATATGGGTATCAAACGAAAGTGCATAGCCACAGCTTTCATTTGAACTGATCCATATTTCGACATATTTATCGATAAATGTGTTACCGGTCAAAATGTGGTTTACATAAAACTTTGATATATGAGTTCAATATGGGTATCAAACGAATGGGCATAGCCACAGCTTTCATTTGAACTGATCCATCTCTATCTCTATGGCGCGATATACAACAGGTATATCATCATAAACCTCCTAAGAGATTTTTGCGCCAAGCTTCTCTTCCAATTTGTGGTGTGCCGATTTTGAATTTTCCCTACAAATTGGTGGGACCTACAGTTTTTTGCCGACTCCGAACGGCATCTACAAGGAGACGAATTTTTGCTGAGAAGCCTGTCATGGCAGAAATACACTCGGAGAGTTTGCCAAACCACTGCCGAGGGGCGACCCCGTTTTGAAAAACTTTTTTCAAATCACTTTTGATGTTACCTGTACCAGGGCTCGAACCATGGACCTTCGGTGTGGTAGGCCGGCAACACTACCTTCACACCACGGCGGCCGCCAAGAACTGATCCATATTTCGACATATTTATCGCTAAATGTGTTACCGGTCAAAATGTGGTTCCCATAAAACCTTGATGTATGCGTTTAATATGGGTGTCAAACGAAAAGGCATGGCTACATCTTTAATTTAAAATTTTTGACATTTCGATATATTTATCGATAAATGAGTTATCGGTCAAAATGTGGTTCCCATAAAACCTTGATATATGCGTTCAATATGGGTGTCAAACGAAAGGGTATGGCCACAGCTTTCATTTGAACTGATCCATATTTCGACATATTTATCGATAAATGTGTTACCGGTCAAAATGTGGTTCACATAAAACTTTGATATATGCGTTCCATATGGGTATCAAACGAAAGGGCATAGCCACAGCTTTCATTTGAACTGATCCATATTTCGACATATTTATCGATAAATGTGTTACCGGTCAAAATGTGGTTCCCATAAAACCTTGATTTATGCGTTCAACATAGGTGTCAAACGAAAGGGCATGGCCACAGCTTTCATTTGAACTGATCCATATTTCGATATATTTATCGATAAATGGGTTATCGAACAATATGTAGTTCCCGTAAAAACTTAATATATGCGTTCAATATGGGTGTCAAACGAAAGGGCATAGCCACCACTTTCATTTGAACTGATCCACATTTCGACATATTTATCGATAAATGTGTTATCGGTCAAAATGTGGTTCTCATAAAACTTTGCTATATGCGTTCAATATTGGTTTCAAACTCAGGGGCATGGCTACAGCTTTCATTTGAACTGATCCATATTTCGACATATTTATCGATAAATGTGTTATCGGTCAAAATGTGGTTCCAATAAAACCTTGATCTATACTTTCAACATTTGTGTCAAACGAAAGCCCATGGTCGAAGCTTTCATTTGAAATTTTCGATATTTCGATATATTTATCGATAAATGTGTTATCGGTCAAAATGTGGTTCCCATAAAACTTTGATATATGCGTTCAATATGGGTATCAAACGAAACGGCATAGCCACAGCTTTCATTTGAACTGATCCATATTTCGACATATTTATCGCTAAATGTGTTACCGGTCAAAATGTGGTATGTATGCGTTTAATATGGGTGTCAAACGAAAGGGCATGACTACATCTTTAATTTAAAATTTTTGACATTTCGATATATTTATCGATAAATGAGTTATCGGTCAAAATGTGGTTCCCATAAAACCTTGATATATGCGTTCAATATGGGTGTCAAACGAAAGGGCATGGCCACAGCTTGCATTTGCGCTGATCCATATTTCGATATATTTATCGATAAATGGGTTATCGGACAAATTGTGGTTCCCACAAAACTTTGATATATGCGTTCAATATGGGTATCAAACGAAAGTGCATAGCCACAGCTTTCATTTGAACTGATCCATATTTCGACATATTTATCGATAAATGTGTTACCGGTCAAAATGTGGTTTACATAAAACTTTGATATATGCGTTCAATATGGGTATCAAACGAATGGGCATAGCCACAGCTTTCATTTGAACTGATCCACATTTCGACATATTTATCTATAAATGAGTTATCGGTCAAAATGTGGTTCTCATAAAACCTCTTGATGTATGCGTTCAACATAGGTGTCAAACGAAAGGGCATGGCCACAGCTTTCATTTGAACTGATCCATATTTCGACATATTTATCGATAAGTGTGTTATCGGTCAAAATGTGGTTCCCATAAAACTTTGCTATATCCGTTCAATATGGGTATCAAACGAAAGGGCATAGCCACAGCTTTCATTTGAACTGATCCATATTTCGACATATTTATCGATAAATGTGTTATCGGTCAAAATGTGGTTCCCACAAAACTTTGATATATGCGTTCAGTATGGGTATCAAACGAAAGTGCATAGCCACAGCTTTCATTTGAACTGATCCATATTTCGACATATTTATCGATAAATGTGTTACCGGTCAAAATGTGGTTCACATAAAACTTTTATATATGCGTTCAATATGGGTATCAAACGAATGGGCATAGCCACAGCTTTCATTTGAACTGATCCACATTTCGACATATTTATCTATAAATGAGTTATCGGTCAAAATGTGGTTCTCATAAAACCATGATGTATGCGTTCAACATAGGTGTCAAACGAAAGGGCATGGCCACAGCTTTCATTTGAACTGATCCATATTTCGACATATTTATCGATAAGTGTGTTATCGGTCAAAATGTGGTTCCCATAAAACTTTGCTATATCCGTTCAATATGGGTATCAAACGAAAGGGCATAGCCACAGCTTTCATTTGAACTGATCCATATTTCGACATATTTATCGATAAATGTGTTATCGGTCAAAATGTGGTTCCCACAAAACTTTGATATATGCGTTCAGTATGGGTATCAAACGAAAGTGCATAGCCACAGCTTTCATTTGAACTGATCCATATTTCGACATATTTATCGATAAATGTGTTACCGGTCAAAATGTGGTTCACATAAAACTTTGATATATGCGTTCAATATGGGTATCAAACGAATGGGCATAGCCACAGCTTTCATTTGAACTGATCCACATTTCGACATATTTATCTATAAATGAGTTATCGGTCAAAATGTGGTTCTCATAAAACCTCTTGATGTATGCGTTCAACATAGGTGTCAAACGAAAGGGCATGGCCACAGCTTTCATTTGAACTGATCCATATTTCGACATATTTATCGATAAGTGTGTTATCGGTCAAAATGTGGTTCCCATAAAACTTTGCTATATCCGTTCAATATGGGTATCAAACGAAAGGGCATAGCCACAGCTTTCATTTGAACTGATCCATATTTCGACATATTTATCTACAAATGAGTTATCGGTCAAAATGTGGTTCTCATAAAACCTTGACGTATGCGTTCAACATAGGTGTCAAACGAAAGGGCATGGCCACAGCTTTCATTTTAACTGATCCATATTTCGACATATTTATCGATAAGTGTGTTATCGGTCAAAATGTGGTTCCCACAAAACTTTGATATATGCGTTCAATATGGGTATCAAACGAAAGTGCATAGCCACAGCTTTCATTTGAACTGATCCATATTTCGACATATTTATCGATAAATGTGTTACCGGTCAAAATGTGGTTCACATAAAACTTTGATATATGCGTTCAATATGGGTATCAAACGAATGGGCATAGCCACAGCTTTCATTTGAACTGATCCACATTTCGACATATTTATCTATAAATGAGTTATCGGTCAAAATGTGGTTCTCATAAAACCTTGACGTATGCGTTCAACATAGGTGTCAAACGAAAGGGCATGGCCACAGCTTTCATTTTAACTGATCCATATTTCGACATATTTATCGATAAATGTGTTACCGGTCAAAATGTGGTTCACATAAAACTTTGATATATGCGTTCAATATGGGTATCAAACGAATGGGCATAGCCACAGCTTTCATTTGAACTGATCCACATTTCGACATATTTATCTATAAATGAGTTATCGGTCAAAATGTGGTTCTCATAAAACCATGATGTATGCGTTCAACATAGGTGTCAAACGAAAGGGCATGGCCACAGCTTTCATTTGAACTGATCCATATTTCGACATATTTATCGATAAGTGTGTTATCGGTCAAAATGTGGTTCCCATAAAACTTTGCTATATCCGTTCAATATGGGTATCAAACGAAAGGGCATAGCCACAGCTTTCATTTGAACTGATCCATATTTCGACATATTTATCTATAAATGAGTTATCGGTCAAAATGTGGTTCTCATAAAACCTTGACGTATGCGTTCAACATAGGTGTCAAACGAAAGGGCATGGCCACAGCTTTCATTTTAACTGATCCATATTTCGACATATTTATCGATAAATGTGTTACCGGTCAAAATGTGGTTTACATAAAACTTTGATATATGCGTTCAATATGGGTATCAAACGAATGGGCATAGCCACAGCTTTCATTTGAACTGATCCACATTTCGACATATTTATCTATAAATGAGTTATCGGTCAAAATGTGGTTCTCATAAAACCTCTTGATGTATGCGTTCAACATAGGTGTCAAACGAAAGGGCATGGCCACAGCTTTCATTTGAACTGATCCATATTTCGACATATTTATCGATAAGTGTGTTATCGGTCAAAATGTGGTTCCCATAAAACTTTGCTATATCCGTTCAATATGGGTATCAAACGAAAGGGCATAGCCACAGCTTTCATTTGAACTGATCCATATTTCGACATATTTATCGATAAATGTGTTATCGGTCAAAATGTGGTTCCCACAAAACTTTGATATATGCGTTCAGTATGGGTATCAAACGAAAGTGCATAGCCACAGCTTTCATTTGAACTGATCCATATTTCGACATATTTATCGATAAATGTGTTACCGGTCAAAATGTGGTTCACATAAAACTTTGATATATGCGTTCAATATGGGTATCAAACGAATGGGCATAGCCACAGCTTTCATTTGAACTGATCCACATTTCGACATATTTATCTATAAATGAGTTATCGGTCAAAATGTGGTTCTCATAAAACCATGATGTATGCGTTCAACATAGGTGTCAAACGAAAGGGCATGGCCACAGCTTTCATTTGAACTGATCCATATTTCGACATATTTATCGATAAGTGTGTTATCGGTCAAAATGTGGTTCCCATAAAACTTTGCTATATCCGTTCAATATGGGTATCAAACGAAAGGGCATAGCCACAGCTTTCATTTGAACTGATCCATATTTCGACATATTTATCGATAAATGTGTTATCGGTCAAAATGTGGTTCCCACAAAACTTTGATATATGCGTTCAGTATGGGTATCAAACGAAAGTGCATAGCCACAGCTTTCATTTGAACTGATCCATATTTCGACATATTTATCGATAAATGTGTTACCGGTCAAAATGTGGTTCCCATAAAACTTTGCTATATCCGTTCAATATGGGTATCAAACGAAAGGGCATAGCCACAGCTTTCATTTGAACTGATCCATATTTCGACATATTTATCGATAAATGTGTTATCGGTCAAAATGTGGTTCCCACAAAACTTTGATATATGCGTTCAGTATGGGTATCAAACGAAAGTGCATAGCCACAGCTTTCATTTGAACTGATCCATATTTCGACATATTTATCGATAAATGTGTTACCGGTCAAAATGTGGTTCACATAAAACTTTGATATATGCGTTCAATATGGGTATCAAACGAAAGGGCATAGCCACAGCTTTCATTTTAACTGATCCATATTTCGACATATTTATCGATAAGTGTGTTATCGGTCAAAATGTGGTTCCCACAAAACTTTGATATATGCGTTCAATATGGGTATCAAACGAAAGTGCATAGCCACAGCTTTCATTTGAACTGATCCATATTTCGACATATTTATCGATAAATGTGTTACCGGTCAAAATGTGGTTTACATAAAACTTTGATATATGAGTTCAATATGGGTATCAAACGAATGGGCATAGCCACAGCTTTCATTTGAACTGATCCATCTCTATCTCTATGGCGCGATATACAACAGGTATATCATCATAAACCTCCTAAGAGATTTTTGCGCCAAGCTTCTCTTCCAATTTGTGGTGTGCCGATTTTGAATTTTCCCTACAAATTGGTGGGACCTACAGTTTTTTGCCGACTCCGAACGGCATCTACAAGGAGACGAATTTTTGCTGAGAAGCCTGTCATGGCAGAAATACACTCGGAGAGTTTGCCAAACCACTGCCGAGGGGCGACCCCGTTTTGAAAAACTTTTTTCAAATCACTTTTGATGTTACCTGTACCAGGGCTCGAACCATGGACCTTCGGTGTGGTAGGCCGGCAACACTACCTTCACACCACGGCGGCCGCCAAGAACTGATCCATATTTCGACATATTTATCGCTAAATGTGTTACCGGTCAAAATGTGGTTCCCATAAAACCTTGATGTATGCGTTTAATATGGGTGTCAAACGAAAAGGCATGGCTACATCTTTAATTTAAAATTTTTGACATTTCGATATATTTATCGATAAATGAGTTATCGGTCAAAATGTGGTTCCCATAAAACCTTGATATATGCGTTCAATATGGGTGTCAAACGAAAGGGTATGGCCACAGCTTTCATTTGAACTGATCCATATTTCGACATATTTATCGATAAATGTGTTACCGGTCAAAATGTGGTTCACATAAAACTTTGATATATGCGTTCCATATGGGTATCAAACGAAAGGGCATAGCCACAGCTTTCATTTGAACTGATCCATATTTCGACATATTTATCGATAAATGTGTTATCGGTCAAAATGTGGTTCCCATAAAACCTTGATTTATGCGTTCAACATAGGTGTCAAACGAAAGGGCATGGCCACAGCTTTCATTTGAACTGATCCATATTTCGATATATTTATCGATAAATGGGTTATCGAACAATATGTAGTTCCCGTAAAAACTTAATATATGCGTTCAATATGGGTGTCAAACGAAAGGGCATAGCCACCACTTTCATTTGAACTGATCCACATTTCGACATATTTATCGATAAATGTGTTATCGGTCAAAATGTGGTTCTCATAAAACTTTGCTATATGCGTTCAATATTGGTTTCAAACTCAGGGGCATGGCTACAGCTTTCATTTGAACTGATCCATATTTCGACATATTTATCGATAAATGTGTTATCGGTCAAAATGTGGTTCCAATAAAACCTTGATCTATACTTTCAACATTTGTGTCAAACGAAAGCCCATGGTCGAAGCTTTCATTTGAAATTTTCGATATTTCGATATATTTATCGATAAATGTGTTATCGGTCAAAATGTGGTTCCCATAAAACTTTGATATATGCGTTCAATATGGGTATCAAACGAAACGGCATAGCCACAGCTTTCATTTGAACTGATCCATATTTCGACATATTTATCGCTAAATGTGTTACCGGTCAAAATGTGGTATGTATGCGTTTAATATGGGTGTCAAACGAAAGGGCATGACTACATCTTTAATTTAAAATTTTTGACATTTCGATATATTTATCGATAAATGAGTTATCGGTCAAAATGTGGTTCCCATAAAACCTTGATATATGCGTTCAATATGGGTGTCAAACGAAAGGGCATGGCCACAGCTTGCATTTGCGCTGATCCATATTTCGATATATTTATCGATAAATGGGTTATCGGACAAATTGTGGTTCCCACAAAACTTTGATATATGCGTTCAATATGGGTATCAAACGAAAGTGCATAGCCACAGCTTTCATTTGAACTGATCCACATTTCGACATATTTATCTATAAATGAGTTATCGGTCAAAATGTGGTTCTCATAAAACCTCTTGATGTATGCGTTCAACATAGGTGTCAAACGAAAGGGCATGGCCACAGCTTTCATTTGAACTGATCCATATTTCGACATATTTATCGATAAGTGTGTTATCGGTCAAAATGTGGTTCCCATAAAACTTTGCTATATCCGTTCAATATGGGTATCAAACGAAAGGGCATAGCCACAGCTTTCATTTGAACTGATCCATATTTCGACATATTTATCGATAAATGTGTTATCGGTCAAAATGTGGTTCCCACAAAACTTTGATATATGCGTTCAGTATGGGTATCAAACGAAAGTGCATAGCCACAGCTTTCATTTGAACTGATCCATATTTCGACATATTTATCGATAAATGTGTTACCGGTCAAAATGTGGTTTACATAAAACTTTGATATATGCGTTCAATATGGGTATCAAACGAATGGGCATAGCCACAGCTTTCATTTGAACTGATCCACATTTCGACATATTTATCTATAAATGAGTTATCGGTCAAAATGTGGTTCTCATAAAACCTCTTGATGTATGCGTTCAACATAGGTGTCAAACGAAAGGGCATGGCCACAGCTTTCATTTGAACTGATCCATATTTCGACATATTTATCGATAAGTGTGTTATCGGTCAAAATGTGGTTCCCATAAAACTTTGCTATATCCGTTCAATATGGGTATCAAACGAAAGGGCATAGCCACAGCTTTCATTTGAACTGATCCATATTTCGACATATTTATCGATAAATGTGTTATCGGTCAAAATGTGGTTCACATAAAACTTTGATATATGCGTTCAATATGGGTATCAAACGAATGGGCATAGCCACAGCTTTCATTTGAACTGATCCACATTTCGACATATTTATCTATAAATGAGTTATCGGTCAAAATGTGGTTCTCATAAAACCTCTTGATGTATGCGTTCAACATAGGTGTCAAACGAAAGGGCATGGCCACAGCTTTCATTTGAACTGATCCATATTTCGACATATTTATCGATAAATGTGTTACCGGTCAAAATGTGGTTCACATAAAACTTTGATATATGCGTTCAATATGGGTATCAAACGAATGGGCATAGCCACAGCTTTCATTTGAACTGATCCACATTTCGACATATTTATCTATAAATGAGTTATCGGTCAAAATGTGGTTCTCATAAAACCTCTTGATGTATGCGTTCAACATAGGTGTCAAACGAAAGGGCATGGCCACAGCTTTCATTTGAACTGATCCATATTTCGACATATTTATCGATAAGTGTGTTATCGGTCAAAATGTGGTTCCCATAAAACTTTGCTATATCCGTTCAATATGGGTATCAAACGAAAGGGCATAGCCACAGCTTTCATTTGAACTGATCCATATTTCGACATATTTATCTATAAATGAGTTATCGGTCAAAATGTGGTTCTCATAAAACCTTGACGTATGCGTTCAACATAGGTGTCAAACGAAAGGGCATGGCCACAGCTTTCATTTTAACTGATCCATATTTCGACATATTTATCGATAAGTGTGTTATCGGTCAAAATGTGGTTCCCACAAAACTTTGATATATGCGTTCAATATGGGTATCAAACGAAAGTGCATAGCCACAGCTTTCATTTGAACTGATCCATATTTCGACATATTTATCGATAAATGTGTTACCGGTCAAAATGTGGTTCACATAAAACTTTGATATATGCGTTCAATATGGGTATCAAACGAATGGGCATAGCCACAGCTTTCATTTGAACTGATCCACATTTCGACATATTTATCTATAAATGAGTTATCGGTCAAAATGTGGTTCTCATAAAACCTTGACGTATGCGTTCAACATAGGTGTCAAACGAAAGGGCATGGCCACAGCTTTCATTTTAACTGATCCATATTTCGACATATTTATCGATAAATGTGTTACCGGTCAAAATGTGGTTCACATAAAACTTTGATATATGCGTTCAATATGGGTATCAAACGAATGGGCATAGCCACAGCTTTCATTTGAACTGATCCACATTTCGACATATTTATCTATAAATGAGTTATCGGTTAAAATGTGGTTCTCATAAAACCATGATGTATGCGTTCAACATAGGTGTCAAACGAAAGGGCATGGCCACAGCTTTCATTTGAACTGATCCATATTTCGACATATTTATCGATAAGTGTGTTATCGGTCAAAATGTGGTTCCCATAAAACTTTGCTATATCCGTTCAATATGGGTATCAAACGAAAGGGCATAGCCACAGCTTTCATTTGAACTGATCCATATTTCGACATATTTATCGATAAATGTGTTATCGGTCAAAATGTGGTTCCCACAAAACTTTGATATATGCGTTCAGTATGGGTATCAAACGAAAGTGCATAGCCACAGCTTTCATTTGAACTGATCCATATTTCGACATATTTATCGATAAATGTGTTACCGGTCAAAATGTGGTTCTCATAAAACCTTGACGTATGCGTTCAACATAGGTGTCAAACGAAAGGGCATGGCCACAGCTTTCATTTTAACTGATCCATATTTCGACATATTTATCGATAAATGTGTTACCGGTCAAAATGTGGTTCACATAAAACTTTGATATATGCGTTCAATATGGGTATCAAACGAATGGGCATAGCCACAGCTTTCATTTGAACTGATCCATATTTCGACATATTTATCGATAAATGTGTTACCGGTCAAAATGTGGTTCACATAAAACTTTGATATATGCGTTCAATATGGGTATCAAACGAAAGTGCATAGCCACAGCTTTCATTTGAACTGATCCATATTTCGACATATTTATCGATAAGTGTGTTATCGGTCAAAATGTGGTTCCCATAAAACTTTGCTATATCCGTTCAATATGGGTATCAAACGAAAGGGCATAGCCACAGCTTTCATTTGAACTGATCCATATTTCGACATATTTATCGATAAATGTGTTATCGGTCAAAATGTGGTTCCCACAAAACTTTGATATATGCGTTCAGTATGGGTATCAAACGAAAGTGCATAGCCACAGCTTTCATTTGAACTGATCCATATTTCGACATATTTATCGATAAATGTGTTACCGGTCAAAATGTGGTTCTCATAAAACCTTGACGTATGCGTTCAACATAGGTGTCAAACGAAAGGGCATGGCCACAGCTTTCATTTTAACTGATCCATATTTCGACATATTTATCGATAAATGTGTTATCGGTCAAAATGTGGTTCCCACAAAACTTTGATATATGCGTTCAGTATGGGTATCAAACGAAAGTGCATAGCCACAGCTTTCATTTGAACTGATCCATATTTCGACATATTTATCGATAAATGTGTTACCGCTCAAAATGTGGTTCACATAAAACTTTGATATATGCGTTCAATATGGGTATCAAACGAATGGGCATAGCCACAGCTTTCATTTGAACTGATCCACATTTCGACATATTTATCTATAAATGAGTTATCGGTCAAAATGTGGTTCTCATAAAACCATGATGTATGCGTTCAACATAGGTGTCAAACGAAAGGGCATGGCCACAGCTTTCATTTGAACTGATCCATATTTCGACATATTTATCGATAAGTGTGTTATCGGTCAAAATGTGGTTCCCATAAAACTTTGCTATATCCGTTCAATATGGGTATCAAACGAAAGGGCATAGCCACAGCTTTCATTTGAACTGATCCATATTTCGACATATTTATCGATAAATGTGTTATCGGTCAAAATGTGGTTCCCACAAAACTTTGATATATGCGTTCAATATGGGTATCAAACGAATGGGCATAGCCACAGCTTTCATTTGAACTGATCCACATTTCGACATATTTATCTATAAATGAGTTATCGGTCAAAATGTGGTTCTCATAAAACCATGATGTATGCGTTCAACATAGGTGTCAAACGAAAGGGCATGGCCACAGCTTTCATTTGAACTGATCCATATTTCGACATATTTATCGATAAGTGTGTTATCGGTCAAAATGTGGTTCCCATAAAACTTTGCTATATCCGTTCAATATGGGTATCAAACGAATGGGCATAGCCACAGCTTTCATTTGAACTGATCCACATTTCGACATATTTATCTATAAATGAGTTATCGGTCAAAATGTGGTTCTCATAAAACCATGATGTATGCGTTCAACATAGGTGTCAAACGAAAGGGCATGGCCACAGCTTTCATTTGAACTGATCCATATTTCGACATATTTATCGATAAGTGTGTTATCGGTCAAAATGTGGTTCCCATAAAACTTTGCTATAGCCGTTCAATATGGGTATCAAACGAAAGGGCATAGCCACAGCTTTCATTTGAACTGATCCATATTTCGACATATTTATCGATAAATGTGTTATCGGTCAAAATGTGGTTCCCACAAAACTTTGATATATGCGTTCAATATGGGTATCAAACGAATGGGCATAGCCACAGCTTTCATTTGAACTGATCCACATTTCGACATATTTATCTATAAATGAGTTATCGGTCAAAATGTGGTTCTCATAAAACCATGATGTATGCGTTCAACATAGGTGTCAAACGAAAGGGCATGGCCACAGCTTTCATTTGAACTGATCCATATTTCGACATATTTATCGATAAGTGTGTTATCGGTCAAAATGTGGTTCCCACAAAACTTTGATATATGCGTTCAATATGGGTATCAAACGAATGGGCATAGCCACAGCTTTCATTTGAACTGATCCATATTTCGACATATTTATCGATAAATGTGTTACCGGTCAAAATGTGGTTCCCATAAAACCTTGATTTATGCGTTCAACATAGGTGTCAAACGAAAGGGCATGGCCACAGCTTTCATTTGAACTGATCCATATTTCGATATATTTATCGATAAATGGGTTATCGGACAATATGTAGTTCCCGTAAAAACTTAATATATGCGTTCAATATGGGTGTCAAACGAAAGGGAATGGCCACAGCTTTCATTTGAACTGATCCATATTTTGACATATTTATCGATAAATTAGTTATCGGTCAAAATGTGGTTCCCATAAAACCTTGATGTATGCTTTCAACATAGGTGTCAAATGAAAGGACATGGTCGAAGCTTTCATTTGAAATTTGCGATATTTCGATATATTTATCGACAAATGTGTTATCGGTCAAAATGTGGTTCCCATAAAACTTTGATATATGCGTTCAGTATGGGTATCAAACGAAAGGGCATAGCCACAGCTTTCTTTTGAACTGATCCATATTTCGACATATTTATCGCTAAATGTGTTACCGGTCAAAATGTAGTTCCCATAAAACCTTGATGTATGCGTTTAATATGGGTGTCAAACGAAAAGGCATGGCTACATCTTTAATTTAAAATTTTTGACATTTCGATATATTTATCGATGAATGAGTTATCGGTCAAAATGTGGTTCCCATAAAACCTTGATATATGCGTTCAATATGGGTGTCAAACGAAAGGGTATGGCCACAGCTTTCATTTGAACTGATCCATATTTCGATATATTTATCGATAAATGGGTTATCGGACAAAATGTAGTTCCCGTAAAAACTTAATATATGCGTTCAATATGGGTGTCAAACGAAAGGGCATAGCCACCGCTTTCATTTGAACTGATCCACATTTCGACATATTTATCGATAAGTGTGTTATCGGTCAAAATGAGGTTCCCATAAAACTTTGCTATATGCGTTCAATATGGGTATCAAACGAAAGGGCATAGCCACAGCTTTCATTTGAACTGATCCATATTTCGACATATTTATCGCTAAATGTGTTACCGGTCAAAATGTGGTTCCCATAAAACCTTGATGTATGCGTTTAATATGGGTGTCAAACGAAAGGGCATGGCTACATCTTTAATTTAAAATTTTTGACATTTCGATATATTTATCGATAAATGAGTTATCGGTCAAAATGTGGTTCCCATAAAACCTTGATATATGCGTTCAATATGGGTGTCAAACGAAAGGGTATGGCCACAGCTTTCATTTGAACTGATCCATATTTCGACATATTTATCGATAAATGTGTTACCGGTCAAAATGTGGTTCACATAAAACTTTGATATATGCGTTCCATATGGGTATCAAACGAAAGGGCATAGCCACAGCTTTCATTTGAACTGATCCATATTTCGACATATTTATCGATAAATGTGTTACCGGTCAAAATGTGGTTCCCATAAAACCTTGATTTATGCGTTCAACATAGGTGTCAAACGAAAGGGCATGGCCACAGCTTTCATTTGAACTGATCCATATTTCGATATATTTATCGATAAATGGGTTATCGAACAATATGTAGTTCCCGTAAAAACTTAATATATGCGTTCAATATGGGTGTCAAACGAAAGGGCATAGCCACCACTTTCATTTGAACTGGTCCACATTTCGACATATTTATCGATAAATGTGTTATCGGTCAAAATGTGGTTCTCATAAAACTTTGCTATATGCGTTCAATATTGGTTTCAAACTCAGGGGCATGGCTACAGCTTTCATTTGAACTGATCCATATTTCGACATATTTATCGATAAATGTGTTATCGGTCAAAATGTGGTTCCAATAAAACCTTGATGTATACTTTCAACATAGGTGTCAAACGAAAGGCCATGGTCGAAGCTTTCATTTGAAATTTTCGATATTTCGATATATTTATCGATAAATGTGTTATCGGTCAAAATGTGGTTCCCATAAAACTTTGATATATGCGTTCAATATGGGTATCAAACGAAACGGCATAGCCACAGCTTTCATTTGAACTGATCCATTTTTCGACATATTTATCGCTAAATGTGTTACCGGTCAAAATGTGGTTCCCATAAAACCTTGATGTATGCGTTTAATATTGGTGTCAAACGAAAGGGCATGGCTACATCTTTAATTTAAAATTTCTGACATTTCGATATATTTATCGATAAATGAGTTATCGGTCAAAATGTGGTTCCCATAAAACCTTGATATATGCGTTCAATATGGGTGTCAAACGAAAGGGCATGGCCACAGCTTGCATTTGCACTGATCCATATTTCGATATATTTATCGATAAATGGGTTATCGGACAAAATGTAGTTCCCGTAAAAACTTAATATATGCGTTCAATATGGGTGTCAAACGAAAGGGCATAGACACCGCTTTCATTTGAACTGATCCACATTTCGACATATTTATCGATAAGTGTGTTATCGGTCAAAATGAGGTTCCCATAAAACTTTGCTATATGCGTTCAATGTGTTATCCCGTTTTCTGGATGCTTTTAATTTATCCGACCAAATCAAAGACAGTCACGAACAGAACTGATCCATATTTTGACATATTTATCGATAAATGGGTTATCGGACAAAATGTAGTTCCCGTAAAAACTTAATATATGCGTTCAATATGGGTGTCAAACGAAAGGGCATAGCCACCACTTTCATTTGAACTGGTCCACATTTCGACATATTTATCGATAAATGTGTTATCGGTCAAAATGTGGTTCTCATAAAACTTTGCTATATGCGTTCAACATAGGTGTCAAACGAAAGGGCATGGCCACAGCTTTCATTTGAACTGATCCACATTTCGACATATTTATCTATAAATGAGTTATCGGTCAAAATGTGGTTCCCATAAAACTTTGATATATGCGTTCCATATGGGTATCAAACGAAAGGGCATAGCCACAGCTTTCATTTGAACTGATCCATATTTCGACATATTTATCGATAAATGTGTTACCGGTCAAAATGTGGTTCCCATAAAACCTTGATTTATGCGTTCAACATAGGTGTCAAACGAAAGGGCATGGCCACAGCTTTCATTTGAACTGATCCACATTTCGACATATTTATCGATAAATGTGTTATCGGTCAAAATGTGGTTCCCATAAAAATTTGATATATGCGTTCCATATGGGTATCAAACGAAAGGGCATAGCCACAGCTTTCATTTGAACTGATCCATATTTCGACATATTTATCGATAAATGTGTTACCGGTCAAAATGTGGTTCCCATAAAACCTTGATTTATGCGTTCAACATAGGTGTCAAACGAAAGGGCATGGCCACAGCTTTCATTTGAACTGATCCATATTTCGATATATTTATCGATAAATGGGTTATCGAACAATATGTAGTTCCCGTAAAAACTTAATATATGCGTTCAATATGGGTGTCAAACGAAAGGGCATAGCCACCACTTTCATTTGAACTGGTCCACATTTCGACATATTTATCGATAAATGTGTTATCGGTCAAAATGTGGTTCTCATAAAACTTTGCTATATGCGTTCAATATTGGTTTCAAACTCAGGGGCATGGCTACAGCTTTCATTTGAACTGATCCACATTTCGACATATTTATCTATAAATGAGTTATCGGTCAAAATGTGGTTCTCATAAAACCTTGATATATGCGTTCAATATGGGTGTCAAACGAAAGGGAATGGCCACAGCTTTCATTTGAACTGATCCATATTTTGACATATTTATCGATAAATTAGTTATCGGTCAAAATGTGGTTCCCATAAAACCTTGATGTATGCTTTCAACATAGCTGTCAAATGAAAGGACATGGTCGAAGCTTTCATTTGAAATTTGCGATATTTCGATATATTTATCGATAAATGTGTTATCGGTCAAAATGTGGTTCCCATAAAACTTTGATATATGCGTTCAATATGTGTATCAAACGAAAGGGCATAGTCACAGCTTTCATTTGAACTGATCCATATTTCGACATATTTATCGCTAAATGTGTTACCGGTCAAAATGTGGTTCCCATAAAACCTTGATGTATGCGTTTAATATGGGTGTCAAACGAAAGGGCATGGCTACATCTTTACTTTAAAATTTTTGACATTTCGATATATTTATCGATAAATGAGTTATCGGTCAAAATGTGGTTCCCATAAAACCTTGATATATGCGTTCAATATGGGTGTCAAACGAAAGGGTATGGCCACAGCTTTCATTTGAACTGATCCATATTTCGATATATTTATCGATAAGTGGGTTATCGGATAAAATGTAGTTCCCGTAAAAACTTAATATATGCGTTCAATATGGGTGTCAAACGAAAGGGCATAGACACCGCTTTCATTTGAACTGATCCACATTTCGACATATTTATCGATAAGTGTGTTATCGGTCAAAATGAGGTTCCCATAAAACTTTGCTATATGCGTTCAATGTGTTATCCCGTTTTCTGGATGCTTTTAATTTATCCGACCAAATCAAAGACAGTCACGAACAGAACTGATCCATATTTTGACATATTTATCGATAAATGGGTTATCGGACAAAATGTAGTTCCCGTAAAAACTTAATATATGCGTTCAATATGGGTGTCAAACGAAAGGGCATAGCCACCGCTTTCATTTGAACTGATCCACATTTCGACATATTTATCGATAAATGTGTTACCGGTCAAAATGTGGTTCCCATAGAACCTTGATGTATGCGTTCAACATAGGTGTCAAACGAAAGGGCATGGCCACAGCTTTCATTTGAACTGATCCATATTTCGATATATTTATCGATAAATGGGTTATCGGACAAAATGTGGTTCCCATAAAACCATGATGTATGCGTTCAATATGGGTGTCAAACGAAAGGGCATGGCCACCGCTTTCATTTGAACTGATCCACATTTCGACATACTTATCGATAAGTGTGTTATCGGTCAAAATGAGGTTCCCATAAAACTTTGCTATATGCGTTCAATGTGTTATCCCGTTTTCTGGATGCTTTTAATTTATCCGACCAAATCAAAGACAGTCACGAACAGAACTGATCCATATTTTGACATATTTATCGATAAATTAGTTATCGGTCAAAATGTGGTTCCCATAAAACCTTGATGTATGCGTTCAACATAGGTGCCAAACGAAAGGGTATGGCCACAGCTTTCATTTGAACTGATCCATATTTCGATATATTTATCGATAAATGGGTTATCGGACAAAATGTGGTTCCCATAAAACCATGATGTATGCGTTCAATATGGGTGTCAAACGAAAGGGCATGTCCACATCTTTTATTTAAAATTTTTGGCATTTCGATATATTTATCGATAAATGAGTTATCGGTCAAAATGTGGTTCCCATAAAACCTTGATATATGCGTTCAATAAGGGTGTCAAACGAAAGGGCATGGCCACAGCTTTCATTTGAACTGATCCATATTTCGACATATTTATCGCTAAATGTGTTACCGGTCAAAATGTGGTTCCCATAAAACCTTGATGTATGCGTTTAATATGGGTGTCAAACGAAAGGGCATGGCTACATCTTTAATTTAAAATTTTTGACATTTCGATATATTTATCGATAAATGAGTTATCGGTCAAAATGTGGTTCCCATAAAACTTTGATATATGCGTTCAATATGGGTATCAAATGAAAGGGCATAGTCACAGCTTTCATTTGCACTGATCCATATTTCGATATATTTATCGATAAATGGGTTATCGGACAAAATGTAGTTCCCGTAAAAACTTAATATATGCGTTCAATATGGGTATCAAACGAAAGGGCATAGTCACAGCTTTCATTTGAACTGATCCATATTTCGACATGTTTATCGCTAAATGTGTTACCGGTCAAAATGTGGATCCCATAAAACCTTGATGTATGCGTTTAAGATGGGTGTCAAACGAAAGGGCATGGCTACATCTTTAATTTAAAATTTTGGCATTTCGATATATTTATCGATAAATGAGTTATCGGTCAAAATGTGGTTCCCATAAAACTTTGATATATGCGTTCAATATGGGTATCAAATGAAAGGGCATAGTCACAGCTTTCATTTGCACTGATCCATATTTCGATATATTTATCGATAAATGGGTTATCGGACAAAATGTAGTTCCCGTAAAAACTTAATATATGCGTTCAATATGGGTGTCAAACGAAAGAGCATAGCCACCGCTTTCATTTGAACTGATCCACATTTCGACATATTTATCTATAAATGAGTTATCGGTGAAAATGTGGTTCTCATAAAACCTTGATATATGCGTTCAATATGGGTGTCAAACGAAAGGGAATGGCCACAGCTTTCATTTGAACTGATCCATATTTTGACATATTTATCGATAAATTAGTTATCGGTCAAAATGTGGTTCTCATAAAACCTTGACGTATGCGTTCAACATAGGTGTCAAACGAAAGGGCATGGCCACAGCTTTCATTTGAACTGATCCATATTTCGACATATTTATCGATAAGTGTGTTATCGGTCAAAATGTGGTTCCCACAAAACTTTGATATATGCGTTCAATATGGGTATCAAACGAAAGTGCATAGCCACAGCTTTCATTTGAACTGATCCATATTTCGACATATTTATCGATAAATGTGTTACCGGTCAAAATGTGGTTTACATAAAACTTTGATATATGCGTTCAATATGGGTATCAAACGAATGGGCATAGCCACAGCTTTCATTTGAACTGATCCACATTTCGACATATTTATCTATAAATGAGTTATCGGTCAAAATGTGGTTCTCATAAAACCTTGATGTATGCGTTCAACATAGGTGTCAAACGAAAGGTCATGGCCACAGCTTTCATTTGAACTGATCCATATTTCGACATATTTATCGATAAGTGTGTTATCGGTCAAAATGTGGTTCCCATAAAACTTTGCTATATCCGTTCAATATGGGTATCAAACGAAAGGGCATAGCCACAGCTTTCATTTGAACTGATCCATATTTCGACATATTTATCGATAAATGTGTTATCGGTCAAAATGTGGTTCCCACAAAACTTTGATATATGCGTTCAGTATGGGTATCAAACGAAAGTGCATAGCCACAGCTTTCATTTGAACTGATCCATATTTCGACATATTTATCGATAAATGTGTTACCGGTCAAAATGTGGTTCACATAAAACTTTGATATATGCGTTCAATATGGGTGTCAAACGAAAGAGCATAGCCACCGCTTTCATTTGAACTGATCCACATTTCGACATATTTATCTATAAATGAGTTATCGGTCAAAATGTGGTTCTCATAAAACCATGATGTATGCGTTCAACATAGGTGTCAAACGAAAGGGCATGGCCACAGCTTTCATTTGAACTGATCCATATTTCGACATATTTATCGATAAGTGTGTTATCGGTCAAAATGTGGTTCCCATAAAACTTTGCTATATCCGTTCAATATGGGTATCAAACGAAAGGGCATAGCCACAGCTTTCATTTGAACTGATCCATATTTCGACATATTTATCGATAAATGTGTTATCGGTCAAAATGTGGTTCCCACAAAACTTTGATATATGCGTTCAATATGGGTATCAAACGAAAGTGCATAGCCACAGCTTTCATTTGAACTGATCCATATTTCGACATATTTATCGATAAATGTGTTACCGGTCAAAATGTGGTTCACATAAAACTTTGATATATGCGTTCAATATGGGTATCAAACGAATGGGCATAGCCACAGCTTTCATTTGAACTGATCCATATTTCGACATATTTATCGATAAATGTGTTACCGGTCAAAATGTGGTTCACATAAAACTTTGATATATGCGTTCAATATGGGTATCAAACGAATGGGCATAGCCACAGCTTTCATTTGAACTGATCCATATTTCGACATATTTATCGATAAATGTGTTACCGGTCAAAATGTGGTTCACATAAAACTTTGATATATGCGTTCAATATGGGTATCAAACGAAAGTGCATAGCCACAGCTTTCATTTGAACTGATCCATATTTCGACATATTTATCGATAAATGTGTTACCGGTCAAAATGTGGTTCACATAAAACTTTGATATATGCGTTCAATATGGGTATCAAACGAATGGGCATAGCCACAGCTTTCATTTGAACTGATCCATATTTCGACATATTTATCGATAAATGTGTTACCGGTCAAAATGTAGTTCCCATAAAACCTTGATTTATGCGTTCAACATAGGTGTCAAACGAAAGGGCATAGCCACAGCTTTCATTTGAACTGATCCATATTTCGACATATTTATCGATAAATGTGTTATCGGTCAAAATGTGGTTCCCACAAAACTTTGATATATGCGTTCAATATGGGTGCCAAACGAAAGGGAATGGCCACAGCTTTCATTTGAACTGATCCATATTTTGACATATTTATCGAGAAATTAGTTATCGGTCAAAATGTGGTTCCCATAAAACCTTGATGTATGCTTTCAACATAGGTGTCAAATGAAAGGACATGGTCGAAGCTTTCATTTGAAATTTGCGATATTTCGATATATTTATCGATAAATGTGTTAGCGGTCAAAATGTGGTTCCCATAAAACTTTGATATATGCGTTCAGTATGGGTATCAAACGAAAGGGCATAGCCACAGCTTTCTTTTGAACTGATCCATATTTCGACATATTTATCGCTAAATGTGTTACCGGTCAAAATGTAGTTCCCATAAAACCTTGATGTATGCGTTTAATATGGGTGTCAAACGAAAAGGCATGGCTACATCTTTAATTTAAAATTTTTGACATTTCGATATATTTATCGATGAATGAGTTATCGGTCAAAATGTGGTTCCCATAAAACCTTGATATATGCGTTCAATATGGGTGTCAAACGAAAGGGTATGGTCACAGCTTTCATTTGAACTGATCCATATTTCGATATATTTATCGATAAATGGGTTATCGGACAAAATGTAGTTCCCGTAAAAACTTAATATATGCGTTCAATATGGGTGTCAAACGAAAGGGCATAGCCACCGCTTTCATTTGAACTGATCCACATTTCGACATATTTATCGATAAGTGTGTTATCGGTCAAAATGAGGTTCCCATAAAACTTTGCTATATGCGTTCAATATGGGTATCAAACGAAAGGGCATAGCCACAGCTTTCATTTCAACTGATCCATATTTCGACATATTTATCGCTAAATGTGTTACCGGTCAAAATGTGGTTCCCATAAAACCTTGATGTATGCGTTTAATATGGGTGTCAAACGAAAGGGCATGGCTACATCTTTAATTTAAAATTTTTGACATTTCGATATATTTATCGATAAATGAGTTATCGGTCAAAATGTGGTTCCCATAAAACCTTGATATATGCGTTGAATATGGGTGTCAAACGAAAGGGTATGGCCACAGCTTTCATTTGAACTGATCCATATTTCGACATATTTATCGATAAATGTGTTACCGGTCAAAATGTGGTTCACATAAAACTTTGATATATGCGTTCCATATGGGTATCAAACGAAAGGGCATAGCCACAGCTTTCATTTGAACTGATCCATATTTCGACATATTTATCGATAAATGTGTTACCGGTCAAAATGTGGTTCCCATAAAACCTTGATTTATGCGTTCAACATAGGTGTCAAACGAAAGGGCATGGCCACAGCTTTCATTTGAACTGATCCATATTTCGATATATTTATCGATAAATGGGTTATCGAACAATATGTAGTTCCCGTAAAAACTTAATATATGCGTTCAATATGGGTGTCAAACGAAAGGGCATAGCCACCACTTTCATTTGAACTGGTCCACATTTCGACATATTTATCGATAAATGTGTTATCGGTCAAAATGTGGTTCTCATAAAACTTTGCTATATGCGTTCAATATTGGTTTCAAACTCAGGGGCATGGCTACAGCTTTCATTTGAACTGATCCATATTTCGACATATTTATCGATAAATGTGTTATCGGTCAAAATGTGGTTCCAATAAAACCTTGATGTATACTTTCAACATAGGTGTCAAACGAAAGGCCATGGTCGAAGCTTTCATTTGAAATTTTCGATATTTCGATATAGTTATCGATAAATGTGTTATCGGTCAAAATGTGGTTCCCATAAAACTTTGATATATGCGTTCAATATGGGTATCAAACGAAACGGCATAGCCACAGCTTTCATTTGAACTGATCCATTTTTCGACATATTTATCGCTAAATGTGTTACCGGTCAAAATGTGGTTCCCATAAAACCTTGATGTATGCGTTTAATATTGGTGTCAAACGAAAGGGCATGGCTACATCTTTAATTTAAAATTTCTGACATTTCGATATATTTATCGATAAATGAGTTATCGGTCAAAATGTGGTTCCCATAAAACCTTGATATATGCGTTCAATATGGGTGTCAAACGAAAGGGCATGGCCACAGCTTGCATTTGCACTGATCCATATTTCGATATATTTATCGATAAATGGGTTATCGGACAAAATGTAGTTCCCGTAAAAACTTAATATATGCGTTCAATATGGGTGTCAAACGAAAGAGCATAGCCACCGCTTTCATTTGAACTGATCCACATTACGACATATTTATCTATAAATGAGTTATCGGTCAAAATGTGGTTCTCATAAAACCTTGATATATGCGTTCAATATGGGTGTCAAACGAAAGGGAATGGCCACAGCTTTCATTTGAACTGATCCATATTTTGACATATTTATCGATAAATTAGTTATCGGTCAAAATGTGGTTCCCATAAAACCTTGATGTATGCTTTCAACATAGCTGTCAAATGAAAGGACATGGTCGAAGCTTTCATTTGAAATTTGCGATATTTCGATATATTTATCGATAAATGTGTTATCGGTCAAAATGTGGTTCCCATAAAACTTTGATATATGCGTTCAATATGGGTATCAAACGAAAGGGCATAGTCACAGCTTTCATTTGAACTGATCCATATTTCGACATATTTATCGCTAAATGTGTTACCGGTCAAAATGTGGTTCCCATAAAACCTTGATGTATGCGTTTAATATGGGTGTCAAACGAAAGGGCATGGCTACATCTTTACTTTAAAATTTTTGACATTTCGATATATTTATCGATAAATGAGTTATCGGTCAAAATGTGGTTCCCATAAAACCTTGATATATGCGTTCAATATGGGTGTCAAACGAAAGGGTATGGCCACAGCTTTCAATTTAACTGATCCATATTTCGATATATTTATCGATAAGTGGGTTATCGGATAAAATGTAGTTCCCGTAAAAACTTAATATATGCGTTCAATATGGGTGTCAAACGAAAGGGCATAGACACCGCTTTCATTTGAACTGATCCACATTTCGACATATTTATCGATAAGTGTGTTATCGGTCAAAATGAGGTTCCCATAAAACTTTGCTATATGCGTTCAATGTGTTATCCCGTTTTCTGGATGCTTTTAATTTATCCGACCAAATCAAAGACAGTCACGAACAGAACTGATCCATATTTTGACATATTTATCGATAAATTAGTTATCGGTCAAAATGTGGTTCCCATAAAACCTTGATGTATGCGTTCAACATAGGTGCCAAACGAAAGGGTATGGCCACAGCTTTCATTTGAACTGATCCATATTTCGATATATTTATCGATAAATGGGTTATCGGACAAAATGTGGTTCCCATAAAACCTTGATATATGCGTTCAATAAGGGTGTCAAACGAAAGGGCATGGTCACAGCTTTCATTTGAACTGATCCATATTTCGACATATTTATCGCTAAATGTGTTACCGGTCAAAATGTGGTTCCCATAAAACCTTGATGTATGCGTTTAATATGGGTGTCAAACGAAAGGGCATGGCTACATCTTTAATTTAAAATTTTTGACATTTCGATATATTTATCGATAAATGAGTTATCGGTCAAAATGTGGTTCCCATAAAACTTTGATATATGCGTTCAATATGGGTATCAAACGAAAGGGCATAGTCACAGCTTTCATTTAAACTGATCCATATTTCGACATATTTATCGCTAAATGTGTTACCGGTCAAAATGTGGTTCCCATAAAACCTTGATGTATGCGTTTAAGATGGGTGTCAAACGAAAGGGCATGGCTACATCTTTAATTTAAAATTTTTGACATTTCGATATATTTATCGATAAATGAGTTATCGGTCAAAATGTGGTTCCCATAAAACTTTGATATATGCGTTCAATATGGGTATCAAACGAAAGGGCATAGTCACAGCTTTCATTTGAACTGATCCATATTTCGACATATTTATCGCTAAATGTGTTACCGGTCAAAATGTGGTTCCCATAAAACCTTGATGTATGCGTTTAAGATGGGTGTCAAACGAAAGGGCATAGTCACAGCTTTCATTTGCACTGATCCATATTTCGATATATTTATCGATAAATGGGTTATCGGACAAAATGTGGTTCCCATAAAAACTTAATATATGCGTTCAATATGGGTGTCAAACGAAAGGGCATAGACACCGCTTTCATTTGAACTGATCCACATTTCGACATATTTATCGATAAGTGTGTTATCGGTCAAAATGAGGTTCCCATAAAACTTTGCTATATGCGTTCAATGTGTTATCCCGTTTTCTGGATGCTTTTAATTTATCCGACCAAATCAAAGACAGTCACGAACAGAACTGATCCATATTTTGACATATTTATCGATAAATTAGTTATCGGTCAAAATGTGGTTCCCATAAAACCTTGATGTATGCGTTCAACATAGGTGCCAAACGAAAGGGTATGGCCACAGCTTTCATTTGAACTGATCCATATTTCGATATATTTATCGATAAATGGGTTATCGGACAAAATGTGGTTCCCATAAAACCTTGATATATGCGTTCAATAAGGGTGTCAAACGAAAGGGCATGGCCACAGCTTTCATTTGAACTGATCCATATTTCGACATATTTATCGCTAAATGTGTTACCGGTCAAAATGTGGTTCCCATAAAACGTTGATGTATGCGTTTAATATGGGTGTCAAACGAAAGGGCATGTCCACATCTTTTATTTAAAATTTTTGACATTTCGATATATTTATCGATAAATGAGTTATCGGTCAAAATGTGGTTCCCATAAAACCTTGATATATGCGTTCAATAAGGGTGTCAAACGAAAGGGCATGGCCACAGCTTTCATTTGAACTGATCCATATTTCGACATATTTATCGCTAAATGTGTTACCGGTCAAAATGTGGTTCCCATAAAACCTTGATGTATGCGTTTAATATGGGTGTCAAACGAAAGGGCATGGCTACATCTTTAATTTAAAATTTTTGACATTTCGATATATTTATCGATAAATGAGTTATCGGTCAAAATGTGGTTCCCATAAAACTTTGATATATGCGTTCAATATGGGTATCAAACGAAAGGGCATAGTCACAGCTTTCATTTGAACTGATCCATATTTCGACATATTTATCGCTAAATGTGTTACCGGTCAAAATGTGGTTCCCATAAAACCTTGATGTATGCGTTTAAGATGGGTGTCAAACGAAAGGGCATGGCTACATCTTTAATTTAAAATTTTTGACATTTCGATATATTTATCGATAAATGAGTTATCGGTCAAAATGTGGTTCCCATAAAACTTTGATATATGCGTTCAATATGGGTATCAAATGAAAGGGCATAGTCACAGCTTTCATTTGCACTGATCCATATTTCGATATATTTATCGATAAATGGGTTATCGGACAAATTGTAGTTCCCGTAAAAACTTAATATATGCGTTCAATATGGGTGTCAAACGAAAGAGCATAGCCACCGCTTTCATTTGAACTGATCCACATTTCGACATATTTATCTATAAATGAGTTATCGGTGAAAATGTGGTTCTCATAAAACCTTGATATATGCGTTCAATATGGGTGTCAAACGAAAGGGAATGGCCACAGCTTTCATTTGAACCGATCCATATTTTGACATATTTATCGATAAATTAGTTATCGGTCAAAATGTGGTTCCCATAAAACCTTGATGTATGCTTTCAACATAGGTGTCAAATGAAAGGACATGGTCGAAGCTTTCATTTAAAATTTTTGACATTTCGATATATTTATCGATAAATGAGTTATCGGTCAAAATGTGGTTCCCATAAAACCTTGATATATGCGTTCAATATGGGTGTCAAACGAAAGGGTATGGCCACAGCTTTCATTTGAACTGATCCATATTTCGATATATTTATCGATAAGTGGGTTATCGGATAAAATGTAGTTCCCGTAAAAACTTAATATATGCTTTCAATATGGGTGTCAAACGAAAGGGCATAGCCACCGCTTTCATTTGAACTGATCCACATTTCGACATATTTATTGATAAGTGTGTTATCGGTCAAAATGAGGTTCCCATAAAACTTTGCTATATGCGTTCAATGTGTTATCCCGTTTTCTGGATGCTTTTAATTTATCCGACCAAATCAAAGACAGTCACGAACAGAACTGATCCATATTTTGACATATTTATCGATAAATTAGTTATCGGTCAAAATGTGGTTCCCATAAAACCATGATGTATGCGTTCAATATGGGTGTCAAACGAAAGGGCATGTCCACATCTTTTATTTAAAAATTTTTGGCATTTCGATATATTTATCGATAAATGAGTTATCGGTCAAAATGTGGTTCCCATAAAACCTTGATGTATGCGTTCAACATACGTGCCAAACGAAAGGGTATGGCCACAGCTTTCATTTGAACTGATCCATATTTCGATATATTTATCGATAAATGGGTTATCGGACAAAATGTGGTTCCCATAGAACTTTGATATATGCGTTCAATATGGGTGTCAAACGAAAGGGAATGGCCACAGCTTTCATTTGAACCGATCCATATTTTGACATATTTATCGATAAATGTGTTATCGGTCAAAATGTGGTTCCCATAAAACCTTGATGTATTCGTTCAACCTAGGTGTCAAACGAAAGGGTATGGCCACAGCTTTCATTTGAACTGATCCATATTTCGATATATTTATCGATAAATGGGTTATCGGACAAAATGTAGTTCCCGTAAAAACTTAATATATGCGTTCAATATGGGTGTCAAACGAAAGGGCATAGCCACCGCTTTTATTTGAACTGATCCACATTTCGACATATTTATCGATAAATGTGTTACCGGTCAAAATGTGGTTCCCATAGAACCTTGATGTATGCGTTCAACATAGGTGTCAAACGAAAGGGCATGGCTACATCTTTAATTTAAAATTTTTGACATTTCGATATATTTATCGATAAATGAGTTATCGGTCAAAATGTGGTTCCCATAAAACCTTGATATATGCGTTCAATATGGGTGTCAAACGAAAGGGCATGGCCACAGCTTGCATTTGCACTGATCCATATTTCGATATATTTATCGATAAATGGGTTATCGGACAAAATGTAGTTCCCGTAAAAACTTAATATATGCGTTCAATATGGGTGTCAAACGAAAGAGCATAGCCACCGCTTTCATTTGAGCTGATCCACATTTCGACATATTTATCGATAAACGTGTTATCGGTCAAAATGTGGTTCTCATAAAACCTTGATATATGCGTTCAATATGGGTGTCAAACGAAAGGGAATGGCCACAGCTTTCATTTGAACTGATCCATATTTCGGCATATTTATCGATAAATGTGTTACCGGTCAAAATGTGGTTCCCATAGAACCTTGATGTATGCGTTCAACATAGGTGTCAAACGAAAGGGCATGGCCACATCTTTCATTTGAACTCATCCATATTTCGATATATTTATCGATAAGTGTGTTATCGGTCAAAATGAGGTTCCCATAAAACTTTGCTATATGCGTTCAATGTGTTATCCCGTTTTCTGGATGCTTTTAATTTATCCGACCAAATCAAAGACAGTCACGAACAGAACTGATCCATATTTTGACATATTTATCGATAAATTAGTTATCGGTCAAAATGTGGTTCCCATAAAACCATGATGTATGCGTTCAATATGGGTGTCAAACGAAAGGGCATGTCCACATCTTTTATTTAAAAATTTTTGGCATTTCGATATATTTATCGATAAATGAGTTATCGGTCAAAATGTGGTTCCCATAAAACCTTGATGTATGCGTTCAACATACGTGCCAAACGAAAGGGTATGGCCACAGCTTTCATTTGAACTGATCCATATTTCGATATATTTATCGATAAATGGGTTATCGGACAAAATGTGGTTCCCATAGAACCTTGATGTATGCGTTCAACATAGGTGTCAAACGAAAGGGCATGGCTACATCTTTAATTTAAAATTTTTGACATTTCGATATATTTATCGATAAATGAGTTATCAGTCAAAATGTGGTTCCCATAAAACCTTGATATATGCGTTCAATATGGGTGTCAAACGAAAGAGCATGGCCACAGCTTGCATTTGCACTGATCCATATTTCGATATATTTATCGATAAGTGTGTTATCGGTCAAAATGAGGTTCCCATAAAACTTTGCTATATGCGTTCAATGTGTTATCCCGTTTTCTGGATGCTTTTAATTTATCCGACCAAATCAAAGACAGTCACGAACAGAACTGATCCATATTTTGACATATTTATCGATAAATTAGTTATCGGTCAAAATGTGGTTCCCATAAAACTTTGATGTATGCGTTCAACATAGGTGCCAAACGAAAGGGTATGGCCACAGCTTTCATTTGAACTGATCCATATTTCGATATATTTATCGATAAATGGGTTATCGGACAAAATGTGGTTCCCATAAAACCATGATGTATGCGTTCAATATGGGTGTCAAACGAAAGGGCATGTCCACATCTTTTATCTAAAATTTTTGGCATTTCGATATATTTATCGATAAATGAGTTATCGGTCAAAATGTGGTTCCCATAAAACCTTGATATATGCGTTCAATATGGGTGTCAAACGAAAGGGCATGGCCGCATCTTTCATTTTAACTGATCCATATTTTGACATATTTATCAATAAATTAGTTATCGGTCAAAATGTGGTTCCCATAAAACCTTGATGTATGCGTTCAACATAGGTGTCAAACGAAAGGGTATGGCCACAGCTTTCATTTGAACTGATCAATATTTCGACATATTTATCGATAAATGTGTTATCGGTCAAAATGTGGTTCCCATAAAACCTTGATGTATGCGTTCAACATAGGTGTCAAACGAAAGGGTATGGCCGCAGCTTTCATTTGAACTGATCCATATTTCGATATATTTATCGATAAGTGTGTTATCGGTCAAAATGTGGTTCCCATAAAACTTTGCTATCTGCGTTCAATATGGGTGTCAAACGAAAGGGCATAGCCACCGCTTTCATTTGAATTGATCCACATTTCGACATATTTATCTATAAGTGTGTTATCGGTCAAAATGTGGTTCCCATAAAACTTTGATGTATGCGTTCAACATAGGTGTCAAACGAAAGGGCATGGCCACAGCTTTCATTTTAACTCATCCATATTTCGATATATTTATCGATAAATGTGTTACCGGTCAAAATGTGGTTCCCATAAAACCTTGATGTATGCGTTCAACATAGGTGTCAACCGAAAGGGCATGGCCACAGCTTTCATTTGAACTTTTCGATATTTCGATTTATTTATCGATAAATGTGTTACCGGTCAAAATGTGGTTCCCATAAAACTTTGATATATGCGTTCAATATGGGTGTCAAACAAAAAGGCATGGTTACAGCTTTCATTTCAACTTTTCGATATTTCGATTTCTTTATCGATAAATGTGTTATCGCTCAAAATGTTGTTCCCGTAAAACCTTAATATATGCGTTCAATATGGGTGTCAAACGTAAGGGCATGGCCAAAGCTTTCATTTGAACTGATCCACGTTTTGACTTATTTATCGATAAATGTGTTATCGGTCAAATTGTGGTTCCCATAAAACTTTAATATATGCAGAGGCAGCAGAGCAAATGCAATGGTAGAAACAGCAAAAATTGGAAACTAATACTACATCCACACTGTATCAAACTTGGCGAATTGGAATGAGTCATTTCGAACTCGTTTACACTGGTAAATTTGCATTGGGCTGCACCTGCAAAAATCCTCCACCTGGACAAAAAGCCACCGAAAGAAAATACACTACCGTAATGTATTAAACAAATTTATTTATAAAAGAGTTTATTAAATTTGCTGAGGAATACCTCAAAAGCAAAGAAACTGTAAAGCAAGGCCCGAAACCGATTACCATAGAGAAGTATCGGCGACGGAATAAAGCTAAAAAGGAAGATATACTTAAAATACCTCCTCCAATAATAATCAAAAAGAAAAAACGGGCAGGTAGACAATTTAGAAAAAAAAATGGCCGAAACCTTCAAGCTACTAAATTTAAGTGCAAATACAGAAGATAGACTAAAATTAAAAGAAAAAATAAATTTATTTAGAAATAGAAAATAAAAGAACATATTTTTTATTATTATCGAGTAAATTGGAATGCCGAAATATAATTTCTTAATTTTGCATTTTGAAATGAAAAACAAAAAAAAAGCAACTTTTTATTATAATAAAATAAAGAAACTAGTTAATCCTCTTTAAAGATAGTTAAGAAAGAAAGCCCATTCCCCAACATGGATAGCGCATTGCCCGACGACCTTGACTACAAGGTAATCAACCGTGCTGTTGATAACTTAGAGTGTGAAAGCACACTCGAGGCACGCACCGAGACTTGTAAGTCACGCCCTCGCGAGAGTAGAAGAGCAATTAAAAATAAAATTCGTTGTATGAACCTAATCTTTTGATTCATCGGAATAGACAGAGTGGCTACAATTGAGGATTACTATAATCAGGAAACCTTAGAGTCGAATACTGTCGCCATTATTCGAGCGTGCGAACGCCTGAACACAATGTAAATAAATTAAAATGAATCAATGGCAAGAAACATATTACACATTATAAAAAAAAAAAAATAATAATAAATATAAAAGCTACTAAATCATACCACAATGGGTGAAAGTACATTAAAGATTGAGATTTATTTATTTCTCATCTCCTTTTCCATTCAACTCAATATTAAGCCATGCTCTTCAGAAAGCACTAATTATTTGGAAAAGGACAAGAACAAAACCAGAGAACCAGAATTTTCGCCTTATTTAAGACCATTTTTAAATTTGGTGGAAAAATTTAATGAAATAAAAACAAGAAAAAAGGAAACAGTTGTCAAACACTTGACAATAACAGTAAATTCACTTAACAATCTAGGCCAAAAAGAGGCAAAAAAATTGTTTCCTTTAGACAGACTAGTACACCCGTTATTCAAATGCAATATAGAAGAAGAAATGGCAACTTCTGTTGAGAGATATTTTCATATTAATTTCAACAAATTTTTGTTGAAAAATAGAAAGAAAGTAAAAACTAGAGACTTCTTTCCGTTTTTTCCAAAAATGAAAAACAAAAAGGCACCATCAATATCACCAGAGTTTGATGGCAAACCCAGAAACTTATCCCGTTTTCTGGATGCTTTTAATTTATCCGACCAAATCAAAGACAGTCACGAGGTTACCCCGATATTCATCGAGAGAAAAGCCTCTAAAAGCATGCAAATAACGAAAAGTCCAGTACTAATACTAAATAAAAAACAAAATAATATTAATAAAATAAAAAGCCACAAAGAGAACCATAAAATAAAAATTCGAAGCGCTATATAAATGTGAAATAAAAAGAAGACTAGTCTAGCTCGTTTTCGAAAGTAAATTTGTAGCATGAAAAACCGATTGTTGAGGAAAAGATAGACTTAGGACAATACTTTACCAGGCTGAAATAAGCCGGCAAATCGGGAAACAGGAATAATACAGTTGTCCTTAAAATAAAAAATAGGTACCCAAGTTCTCAAAAAAAAAAAAAAAAAAAAAAAAAAATTTATATCGCAATAACCCTGCAGGTTATGCATGTGACGGAAAATAAAACATTTTAAAAATATACGATGATCCTGTTTTTGGTGGCTGCCCAGGAATCATCGAATAACTAATGAAATAAAATAAGAGTATTGGACATGCATGACAAATTATCTGCCTTACGAACCCCTACAAAGAAATTTTAATTAACCCATTTAATTAACCCATAATACAATTATGAAGCTTAACATATAAAAAGAAAATTTAAATAACCCATAATACAATTATGAAGCTTAACATATAAGAAGAAGTGTAAATTAGAGAAGAAGCCTCCCATAAGCTAGATAATAAATATAAGGGACACTGTAAGGTTAAAAGTATTGATAAAAATAATAATTTTACATAAATACCACATAGAATAGGAACTAGTAATACAAACAACTAGAATAAAGAAATTATAATTCATAAGAATAGACTTAAAACAGTAGAGAACCTTTAGTAATAAAAATAAAAATAAGCACTCCACTTTACTCATAATAATAAACGGGCACACGAGCCAAAGAAAACAAAAACAACATGTTATGTTCAAAAAAAAAAGAGAAGTCAGCACAATAAAGACACATGGGAAACAAATGTAAACAGATAAAAAACCTCATAAAAAGACTTTTCACTTTCGATATCAAGTTAACGTTATGCAATAAATTGCAACGGCATGCGAAAAGCAATTAAAATCTTGTAAACGCAAGCACACCTTAAGTGGGTCAGTAAGTCTTTTTAATAGTCGTACACAATTGTCTTCAATTGTATACGACTATTCCTAAGGCGGATGGTGTAGCATTGCTCAGAATGCGTTTCACTTTCAATGCATTTCTATGCATACACAATTATTGACCCAAATAAGTTATGTTGAACCCAACGGGGGTTCAACAACATATATACACGCCGCTTATCTGCTTCCATTTGTCAACCAATTACTCAACCCGTCACATTGACCAACACACGTATCGATCAGCATGACTGATCGACAGTATCGGTTTGTCAATGTGAACTACCAACTTATTGCTGACGTTGCATACAACGTAAATACTTTTTTTTTAATTGATATTAGAGGAAAAATTACAACGTTATGCACAGCGATGGTATGGGATGACATGTTTCGAAGTGCCCAACTTCTCATCAGACCCCTTCTCGGACACTGAGATATGAACCCAAGTGTCTGCACCAAAGCCGCTGTTAGAGTACTCTAACAACTAAGCTATGATGCCCTGTAGCGTCACGATGCATTTTTCCTCTAATGTGCCATTTGCTTATTCCTTTTATACATTCTTTGGTACATATATTTTATATGTCAACTCAAGGAAAGTGGAAATATTTTTAGGCGCGTTCATAGAACAGTTTTAGATACAGAAGGGCTTTTATGCATATCCACACTTCCGTGTTATTTGTTATGCACCCGCACTGTACCTGTAACAATTATAGTTATGGTGATTGTTGTTGGAGCAAAGCTCGAATTTTTTTATGTTTGTTTGTTAATTGATATTAGAGGAAAAATTACAACGTTATGCACAGCGATGGTATGGGATGACATGTTTCGAAGTGCCCAACTTCTCATCAGACCCCTTCTCGGACACTGAGATATGAACCCAAGTGTCTGCACCAAAGCCGCTGTTAGAGTACTCTAACAACTAAGCTATGATGTCCTGTAGCGTCACGATGCATTTTTCCTCTAATGTGCCATTTGCTTATTCCTTTTATACATTCTTTGGTACATATATTTTATATGTCAACTCAAGGAAAGTGGAAATATTTTTAGGCGCGTTCATAGAACAGTTTTAGATACAGAAGGGATTTTATGCATATCCACACTTCCGTGTTATTTGTTATGCACCCGCACTGTACCTGTAACAATTATAGTTATGGTGATTGTTGTTGGAGCAAAGCTCGAATTTTTTTATGTTTGTTTGTTAATTGATATTAGAGGAAAAATTACAACGTTATGCACAGCGATGGTATGGGATGGCATGTTTCGAAGTGCCCAACTTCTCATCAGACCCCTTCTCGGACACTGAGATATGAACCCAAGTGTCTGCACCAAAGCCGCTGTTAGAGTACTCTAACAACTAAGCTATGATGCCCTGTAGCGTCACGATGCATTTTTCCTCTAATGTGCCATTTGCTTATTCCTTTTATACATTCTTTGGTACATATATTTTATATGTCAACTCAAGGAAAGTGGAAATATTTTTAGGCGCGTTCATAGAACAGTTTTAGATACAGAAGGGCTTATATGCATATCCACACTTCCGTGTTATTTGTTATGCACCCGCACTGTACCTGTAACAATTATAGTTATGGTGATTGTTGTTGGAGCAAAGCTCGAATTTTTTTATGTTTGTTTGTTAATTGATATAAGAGGAAAAATTACAACGTTATGCACAGCGATGGTATGGGATGACATGTTTCGAAGTGCCCAACTTCTCATCAGACCCCTTCTCGGACACTGAGATATGAACCCAAGTGTCTGCACCAAAGCCGCTGTTAGAGTACTCTAACAACTAAGCTATGATGCCCTGTAGCGTCACGATGCATTTTTCCTCTAATGTGCCATTTGCTTATTCCTTTTATACATTCTTTGGTACATATATTTTATATGTCAACTCAAGGAAAGTGGAAATATTTTTAGGCGCGTTCATAGAACAGTTTTAGATACAGAAGGGCTTATATGCATATCCACACTTCCGTGTTATTTGTTATGCACCCGCACTGTACCTGTAACAATTATAGTTATGGTGATTGTTGTTGGAGCAAAGCTCGAATTTTTTTATGTTTGTTTGTTAATTGATATTAGAGGAAAAATTACAACGTTATGCACAGCGATGGTATGGGATGACATGTTTCGAAGTGCCCAACTTCTCATCAGACCCCTTCTCGGACACTGAGATATGAACCCAAGTGTCTGCACCAAAGCCGCTGTTAGAGTACTCTAACAACTAAGCTATGATGCCCTGTAGCGTCACGATGCATTTTTCCTCTAATGTGCCATTTGCTTATTCCTTTTATACATTCTTTGGTACATATATTTTATATGTCAACTCAAGGAAAGTGGAAATATTTTTAGGCGCGTTCATAGAACAGTTTTAGATACAGAAGGGCTTATATGCATATCCACACTTCCGTGTTATTTGTTATGCACCCGCACTGTACCTGTAACAATTATAGTTATGGTGATTGTTGTTGGAGCAAAGCTCGAATTTTTTTATGTTTGTTTGTTAATTGATATTAGAGGAAAAATTACAACGTTGGGTTCATATCTCAGTGTCCGAGAAGGGGTCTGATGAGAAGTTGGGCACTTCGAAACATGTCATCCCATACCATCGCTGTGCATAACGTTGTAATTTTTCCTCTAATATCAATTAACAAACAAGCATAAAAAAATTCAAACTTTGCTCCAACAACAATCACCATAACTATAATTGTTACAGGTACAGTGCGGGTGCATAACAAATAACACGGAAGTGTGGATATGCATAAAAGCCCTTCTGTATCTAAAACTGTTCTATGAACGCGCCTAAAAATATTTCCACTTTCCTTGAGTTGACATATAAAATATATGTACCAAAGAATGTATAAAAGGAATAAGCAAATGGCACATTAGAGGAAAAATGCATCGTGACGCTACAGGGCATCATAGCTTAGTTGTTAGAGTACTCTAACAGCAACTTTGGTGCAGACACTTGGGTTCATATCTCAGTGTCCGAGAAGGGGTCTGATGAGAAGTTGGGCACTTCGAAACATGTCATCCCATACCATCGCTGTGCATAACGTTGTAATTTTTCCTCTAATATCAATTAACAAACAAACATAAAAAAATTCGAGCTTTGCTCCAACAACAATCACCATAACTATAATTGTTACAGGTACAGTGCGGGTGCATAACAAATAACACGGAAGTGTGGATATGCATAAAGGCCCTTCTGTATCTAAAACTGTTCTATGAACGCGCCTAAAAATATTTCCACTTTCCTTGAGTTGACATATAAAATATATGTACCAAAGAATGTATAAAAGGAATAAGCAAATGGCACATTAGAGGAAAAATGCATCGTGACGCTACAGGGCATCATAGCTTAGTTGTTAGAGTACTCTAACAGCGGCTTTGGTGCAGACACTTGGGTTCATATCTCAGTGTCCGAGAAGGGGTCTGATGAGAAGTTGGGCACTTCGAAACATGTCATCCCATACCATCGCTGTGCATAACGTTGTAATTTTTCCTCTAATATCAATTAACAAACAAACATAAAAAAATTCGAGCTTTGCTCCAACAACAATCACCATAACTATAATTGTTACAGGTACAGTGCGGGTGCATAACAAATAACACGGAAGTGTGGATATGCATAAAAGCCCTTCTGTATCTAAAACTGTTCTATGAACGCGCCTAAAAATATTTCCACTTTCCTTGAGTTGACATATAAAATATATGTACCAAAGAATGTATAAAAGGAATAAGCAAATGGCACATTAGAGGAAAAATGCATCGTGACGCTACAGGGCATCATAGCTTAGTTGTTAGAGTACTCTAACAGCGGCTTTGGTGCAGACACTTGGGTTCATATCTCAGTGTCCGAGAAGGGGTCTGATGAGAAGTTGGGCACTTCGAAACATGTCATCCCATACCATCGCTGTGCATAACGTTGTAATTTTTCCTCTAATATCAATTAACAAACAAACATAAAAAAATTCGAGCTTTGCTCCAACAACAATCACCATAACTATAATTGTTACAGGTACAGTGCGGGTGCATAACAAATAACACGGAAGTGTGGATATGCATAAAAGCCCTTCTGTATCTAAAACTGTTCTATGAACGCGCCTAAAAATATTTCCACTTTCCTTGAGTTGACATATAAAATATATGTACCAAAGAATGTATAAAAGGAATAAGCAAATGGCACATTAGAGGAAAAATGCATCGTGACGCTACAGGGCATCATAGCTTAGTTGTTAGAGTACTCTAACAGCGGCTTTGGTGCAGACACTTGGGTTCATATCTCAGTGTCCGAGAAGGGGTCTGATGAGAAGTTGGGCACTTCGAAACATGTCATCCCATACCATCGCTGTGCATAACGTTGTAGTTTTTCCTCTAATATCAATTAACAAACAAACATAAAAAAATTCGAGCTTTGCTCCAACAACAATCACCATAACTATAATTGTTACAGGTACAGTGCGGGTGCATAACAAATAACACGGAAGTGTGGATATGCATAAAAGCCCTTCTGTATCTAAAACTGTTCTATGAACGCGCCTAAAAATATTTCCACTTTCCTTGAGTTGACATATAAAATATATGTACCAAAGAATGTATAAAAGGAATAAGCAAATGGCACATTAGAGGAAAAATGCATCGTGACGCTACAGGGCATCATAGCTTAGTTGTTAGAGTACTCTAACAGCGGCTTTGGTGCAGACACTTGGGTTCATATCTCAGTGTCCGAGAAGGGGTCTGATGAGAAGTTGGGCACTTCGAAACATGTCATCCCATACCATCGCTGTGCATAACGTTGTAATTTTTCCTCTAATATCAATTAACAAACAAACATAAAAAAATTCGAGCTTTGCTCCAACAACAATCACCATAACTATAATTGTTACAGGTACAGTGCGGGTGCATAACAAATAACACGGAAGTGTGGATATGCATGAAAGCCCTTCTGTATCTAAAACTGTTCTATGAACGCGCCTAAAAATATTTCCACTTTCCTTGAGTTGACATATAAAATATATGTACCAAAGAATGTATAAAAGGAATAAGCAAATGGCACATTAGAGGAAAAATGCATCGTGACGCTACAGGGCATCATAGCTTAGTTGTTAGAGTACTCTAACAGCGGCTTTGGTGCAGACACTTGGGTTCATATCTCAGTGTCCGAGAAGGGGTCTGATGAGAAGTTGGGCACTTCGAAACATGTCATCCCATACCATCGCTGTGCATAACGTTGTAATTTTTCCTCTAATATCAATTAACAAACAAACATAAAAAAATTCGAGCTTTGCTCCAACAACAATCACCATAACTATAATTGTTACAGGTACAGTGCGGGTGCATAACAAATAACACGGAAGTGTGGATATGCATAAAAGCCCTTCTGTATCTAAAACTGTTCTATGAACGCGCCTAAAAATATTTCCACTTTCCTTGAGTTGACATATAAAATATATGTACCAAAGAATGTATAAAAGGAATAAGCAAATGGCACATTAGAGGAAAAATGCATCGTGACGCTACAGGGCATCATAGCTTAGTTGTTAGAGTACTCTAACAGCGGCTTTGGTGCAGACACTTGGGTTCATATCTCAGTGTCCGAGAAGGGGTCTGATGAGAAGTTGGGCACTTCGAAAGATGTCATCCCATACCATCGCTGTGCATAACGTTGTAATTTTTCCTCTAATATCAATTAACAAACAAACATAAAAAAATTCGAGCTTTGCTCCAACAACAATCACCATAACTATAATTGTTACAGGTACAGTGCGGGTGCATAACAAATAACACGGAAGTGTGGATATGCATAAAAGCCCTTCTGTATCTAAAACTGTTCTATGAACGCGCCTAAAAATATTTCCACTTTCCTTGAGTTGACATATAAAATATATGTACCAAAGAATGTATAAAAGGAATAAGCAAATGGCACATTAGAGGAAAAATGCATCGTGACGCTACAGGGCATCATAGCTTAGTTGTTAGAGTACTCTAACAGCGGCTTTGGTGCAGACACTTGGGTTCATATCTCAGTGTCTGAGAAGGGGTCTGATGAGAAGTTGGGCACTTCGAAACATGTCATCCCATACCATCGCTGTGCATAACGTTGTAATTTTTCCTCTAATATCAATTAACAAACAAACATAAAAAAATTCGAGCTTTGCTCCAACAACAATCACCATAACTATAATTGTTACAGGTACAGTGCGGGTGCATAACAAATAACACGGAAGTGTGGATATGCATAAAAGCCCTTCTGTATCTAAAACTGTTCTATGAACGCGCCTAAAAATATTTCCACTTTCCTTGAGTTGACATATAAAATATATGTACCAAAGAATGTATAAAAGGAATAAGCAAATGGCACATTAGAGGAAAAATGCATCGTGACGCTACAGGGCATCATAGCTTAGTTGTTAGAGTACTCTAACAGCGGGTTTGGTGCAGACACTTGGGTTCATATCTCAGTGTCCGAGAAGGGGTCTGATGAGAAGTTGGGCACTTCGAAACATGTCATCCCATACCATCGCTGTGCATAACGTTGTAGTTTTTCCTCTAATATCAATTAACAAACAAACATAAAAAAATTCGAGCTTTGCTCCAACAACAATCACCATAACTATAATTGTTACAGGTACAGTGCGGGTGCATAACAAATAACACGGAAGTGTGGATATGCATAAAAGCCCTTCTGTATCTAAAACTGTTCTATGAACGCGCCTAAAAATATTTCCACTTTCCTTGAGTTGACATATAAAATATATGTACCAAAGAATGTATAAAAGGAATAAGCAAATGGCACATTAGAGGAAAAATGCATCGTGACGCTACAGGGCATCATAGCTTAGTTGTTAGAGTACTCTAACAGCGGCTTTGGTGCAGACACTTGGGTTCATATCTCAGTGTCCGAGAAGGGGTCTGATGAGAAGTTGGGCACTTCGAAACATGTCATCCCATACCATCGCTGTGCATAACGTTGTAATTTTTCCTCTAATATCAATTAACAAACAAACATAAAAAAATTCGAGCTTTGCTGCAACAACAATCACCATAACTATAATTGTTACAGGTACAGTGCGGGTGCATAACAAATAACACGGAAGTGTGGATATGCATAAAAGCCCTTCTGTATCTAAAACTGTTCTATGAACGCGCCTAAAAATATTTCCACTTTCCTTGAGTTGACATATAAAATATATGTACCAAAGAATGTATAAAAGGAATAAGCAAATGGCACATTAGAGGAAAAATGCATCGTGACGCTACAGGGCATCATAGCTTAGTTGTTAGAGTACTCTAACAGCGGCTTTGGTGCAGACACTTGGGTTCATATCTCAGTGTCCGAGAAGGGGTCTGATGAGAAGTTGGGCACTTCGAAACATGTCATCCCATACCATCGCTGTGCATAACGTTGTAATTTTTCCTCTAATATCAATTAACAAACAAACATAAAAAAATTCGAGCTTTGCTCCAACAACAATCACCATAACTATAATTGTTACAGGTACAGTGCGGGTGCATAACAAATAACACGGAAGTGTGGATATGCATAAAAGCCCTTCTGTATCTAAAACTGTTCTATGAACGCGCCTAAAAATATTTCCACTTTCCTTGAGTTGACATATAAAATATATGTACCAAAGAATGTATAAAAGGAATAAGCAAATGGCACATTAGAGGAAAAATGCATCGTGACGCTACAGGGCATCATAGCTTAGTTGTTAGAGTACTCTAACAGCGGCTTTGGTGCAGACACTTGGGTTCATATCTCAGTGTCCGAGAAGGGGTCTGATGAGAAGTTGGGCACTTCGAAACATGTCATCCCATACCATCGCTGTGCATAACGTTGTAGTTTTTCCTCTAATATCAATTAACAAACAAACATAAAAAAATTCGAGCTTTGCTCCAACAACAATCACCATAACTATAATTGTTACAGGTACAGTGCGGGTGCATAACAAATAACACGGAAGTGTGGATATGCATAAAAGCCCTTCTGTATCTAAAACTGTTCTATGAACGCGCCTAAAAATATTTCCACTTTCCTTGAGTTGACATATAAAATATATGTACCAAAGAATGTATAAAAGGAATAAGCAAATGGCACATTAGAGGAAAAATGCATCGTGACGCTACAGGGCATCATAGCTTAGTTGTTAGAGTACTCTAACAGCGGCTTTGGTGCAGACACTTGGGTTCATATCTCAGTGTCCGAGAAGGGGTCTGATGAGAAGTTGGGCACTTCGAAACATGTCATCCCATACCATCGCTGTGCATAACGTTGTAATTTTTCCTCTAATATCAATTAACAAACAAACATAAAAAAATTCGAGCTTTGCTCCAACAACAATCACCATAACTATAATTGTTACAGGTACAGTGCGGGTGCATAACAAATAACACGGAAGTGTGGATATGCATGAAAGCCCTTCTGTATCTAAAACTGTTCTATGAACGCGCCTAAAAATATTTCCACTTTCCTTGAGTTGACATATAAAATATATGTACCAAAGAATGTATAAAAGGAATAAGCAAATGGCACATTAGAGGAAAAATGCATCGTGACGCTACAGGGCATCATAGCTTAGTTGTTAGAGTACTCTAACAGCGGCTTTGGTGCAGACACTTGGGTTCATATCTCAGTGTCCGAGAAGGGGTCTGATGAGAAGTTGGGCACTTCGAAACATGTCATCCCATACCATCGCTGTGCATAACGTTGTAATTTTTCCTCTAATATCAATTAACAAACAAACATAAAAAAATTCGAGCTTTGCTCCAACAACAATCACCATAACTATAATTGTTACAGGTACAGTGCGGGTGCATAACAAATAACACGGAAGTGTGGATATGCATAAAAGCCCTTCTGTATCTAAAACTGTTCTATGAACGCGCCTAAAAATATTTCCACTTTCCTTGAGTTGACATATAAAATATATGTACCAAAGAATGTATAAAAGGAATAAGCAAATGGCACATTAGAGGAAAAATGCATCGTGACGCTACAGGGCATCATAGCTTAGTTGTTAGAGTACTCTAACAGCGGCTTTGGTGCAGACACTTGGGTTCATATCTCAGTGTCCGAGAAGGGGTCTGATGAGAAGTTGGGCACTTCGAAAGATGTCATCCCATACCATCGCTGTGCATAACGTTGTAATTTTTCCTCTAATATCAATTAACAAACAAACATAAAAAAATTCGAGCTTTGCTCCAACAACAATCACCATAACTATAATTGTTACAGGTACAGTGCGGGTGCATAACAAATAACACGGAAGTGTGGATATGCATAAAAGCCCTTCTGTATCTAAAACTGTTCTATGAACGCGCCTAAAAATATTTCCACTTTCCTTGAGTTGACATATAAAATATATGTACCAAAGAATGTATAAAAGGAATAAGCAAATGGCACATTAGAGGAAAAATGCATCGTGACGCTACAGGGCATCATAGCTTAGTTGTTAGAGTACTCTAACAGCGGCTTTGGTGCAGACACTTGGGTTCATATCTCAGTGTCTGAGAAGGGGTCTGATGAGAAGTTGGGCACTTCGAAACATGTCATCCCATACCATCGCTGTGCATAACGTTGTAATTTTTCCTCTAATATCAATTAACAAACAAACATAAAAAAATTCGAGCTTTGCTCCAACAACAATCACCATAACTATAATTGTTACAGGTACAGTGCGGGTGCATAACAAATAACACGGAAGTGTGGATATGCATAAAAGCCCTTCTGTATCTAAAACTGTTCTATGAACGCGCCTAAAAATATTTCCACTTTCCTTGAGTTGACATATAAAATATATGTACCAAAGAATGTATAAAAGGAATAAGCAAATGGCACATTAGAGGAAAAATGCATCGTGACGCTACAGGGCATCATAGCTTAGTTGTTAGAGTACTCTAACAGCGGGTTTGGTGCAGACACTTGGGTTCATATCTCAGTGTCCGAGAAGGGGTCTGATGAGAAGTTGGGCACTTCGAAACATGTCATCCCATACCATCGCTGTGCATAACGTTGTAGTTTTTCCTCTAATATCAATTAACAAACAAACATAAAAAAATTCGAGCTTTGCTCCAACAACAATCACCATAACTATAATTGTTACAGGTACAGTGCGGGTGCATAACAAATAACACGGAAGTGTGGATATGCATAAAAGCCCTTCTGTATCTAAAACTGTTCTATGAACGCGCCTAAAAATATTTCCACTTTCCTTGAGTTGACATATAAAATATATGTACCAAAGAATGTATAAAAGGAATAAGCAAATGGCACATTAGAGGAAAAATGCATCGTGACGCTACAGGGCATCATAGCTTAGTTGTTAGAGTACTCTAACAGCGGCTTTGGTGCAGACACTTGGGTTCATATCTCAGTGTCCGAGAAGGGGTCTGATGAGAAGTTGGGCACTTCGAAACATGTCATCCCATACCATCGCTGTGCATAACGTTGTAATTTTTCCTCTAATATCAATTAACAAACAAACATAAAAAAATTCGAGCTTTGCTCCAACAACAATCACCATAACTATAATTGTTACAGGTACAGTGCGGGTGCATAACAAATAACACGGAAGTGTGGATATGCATGAAAGCCCTTCTGTATCTAAAACTGTTCTATGAACGCGCCTAAAAATATTTCCACTTTCCTTGAGTTGACATATAAAATATATGTACCAAAGAATGTATAAAAGGAATAAGCAAATGGCACATTAGAGGAAAAATGCATCGTGACGCTACAGGGCATCATAGCTTAGTTGTTAGAGTACTCTAACAGCGGCTTTGGTGCAGACACTTGGGTTCATATCTCAGTGTCCGAGAAGGGGTCTGATGAGAAGTTGGGCACTTCGAAACATGTCATCCCATACCATCGCTGTGCATAACGTTGTAATTTTTCCTCTAATATCAATTAACAAACAAACATAAAAAAATTCGAGCTTTGCTCCAACAACAATCACCATAACTATAATTGTTACAGGTACAGTGCGGGTGCATAACAAATAACACGGAAGTGTGGATATGCATAAAAGCCCTTCTGTATCTAAAACTGTTCTATGAACGCGCCTAAAAATATTTCCACTTTCCTTGAGTTGACATATAAAATATATGTACCAAAGAATGTATAAAAGGAATAAGCAAATGGCACATTAGAGGAAAAATGCATCGTGACGCTAGAGGGCATCATAGCTTAGTTGTTAGAGTACTCTAACAGCGGCTTTGGTGCAGACACTTGGGTTCATATCTCAGTGTCCGAGAAGGGGTCTGATGAGAAGTTGGGCTCTTCGAAACATGTCATCCCATACCATCGCTGTGCATAACGTTGTAATTTTTCCTCTAATATCAATTAACAAACAAACATAAAAAAATTCGAGCTTTGCTCCAACAACAATCACCATAACTATAATTGTTACAGGTACAGTGCGGGTGCATAACAAATAACACGGAAGTGTGGATATGCATAAAAGCCCTTCTGTATCTAAAACTGTTCTATGAACGCGCCTAAAAATATTTCCACTTTCCTTGAGTTGACATATAAAATATATGTACCAAAGAATGTATAAAAGGAATAAGCAAATGGCACATTAGAGGAAAAATGCATCGTGACGCTACAGGGCATCATAGCTTAGTTGTTAGAGTACTCTAACAGCGGCTTTGGTGCAGACACTTGGGTTCATATCTCAGTGTCTGAGAAGGGGTCTGATGAGAAGTTGGGCACTTCGAAACATGTCATCCCATACCATCGCTGTGCATAACGTTGTAATTTTTCCTCTAATATCAATTAACAAACAAACATAAAAAAATTCGAGCTTTGCTCCAACAACAATCACCATAACTATAATTGTTACAGGTACAGTGCGGGTGCATAACAAATAACACGGAAGTGTGGATATGCATAAAAGCCCTTCTGTATCTAAAACTGTTCTATGAACGCGCCTAAAAATATTTCCACTTTCCTTGAGTTGACATATAAAAGATATGTACCAAAGAATGTATAAAAGGAATAAGCAAATGGCACATTAGAGGAAAAATGCATCGTGACGCTACAGGGCATCATAGCTTAGTTGTTAGAGTACTCTAACAGCGGGTTTGGTGCAGACACTTGGGTTCATATCTCAGTGTCCGAGAAGGGGTCTGATGAGAAGTTGGGCACTTCGAAACATGTCATCCCATACCATCGCTGTGCATAACGTTGTAGTTTTTCCTCTAATATCAATTAACAAACAAACATAAAAAAATTCGAGCTTTGCTCCAACAACAATCACCATAACTATAATTGTTACAGGTACAGTGCGGGTGCATAACAAATAACACGGAAGTGTGGATATGCATAAAAGCCCTTCTGTATCTAAAACTGTTCTATGAACGCGCCTAAAAATATTTCCACTTTCCTTGAGTTGACATATAAAATATATGTACCAAAGAATGTATAAAAGGAATAAGCAAATGGCACATTAGAGGAAAAATGCATCGTGACGCTACAGGGCATCATAGCTTAGTTGTTAGAGTACTCTAGCAGCGGCTTTGGTGCAGACACTTGGGTTCATATCTCAGTGTCCGAGAAGGGGTCTGATGAGAAGTTGGGCACTTCGAAACATGTCATCCCATACCATCGCTGTGCATAACGTTGTAATTTTTCCTCTAATATCAATTAACAAACAAACATAAAAAAATTCGAGCTTTGCTCCAACAACAATCACCATAACTATGATTGTTACAGGTACAGTGCGGGTGCATAACAAATAACACGGAAGTGTGGATATGCATGAAAGCCCTTCTGTATCTAAAACTGTTCTATGAACGCGCCTAAAAATATTTCCACTTTCCTTGAGTTGACATATAAAATCATGTACCAAAGAATGTATAAAAGGAATAAGCAAATGGCACATTAGAGGAAAAATGCATCGTGACGCTACAGGGCATCATAGCTTAGTTGTTAGAGTACTCTAACAGCGGCTTTGGTGCAGACACTTGGGTTCATATCTCAGTGTCCGAGAAGGGGTCTGATGAGAAGTTGGGCACTTCGAAACATGTCATCCCATACCATCGCTGTGCATAACGTTGTAATTTTTCCTCTAATATCAATTAACAAACAAACATAAAAAAATTCGAGCTTTGCTGCAACAACAATCACCATAACTATAATTGTTACAGGTACAGTGCGGGTGCATAACAAATAACACGGAAGTGTGGATATGCATAAAAGCCCTTCTGTATCTAAAACTGTTCTATGAACGCGCCTAAAAATATTTCCACTTTCCTTGAGTTGACATATAAAATATATGTACCAAAGAATGTATAAAAGGAATAAGCAAATGGCACATTAGAGGAAAAATGCATCGTGACGCTACAGGGCATCATAGCTTAGTTGTTAGAGTACTCTAACAGCGGCTTTGGTGCAGACACTTGGGTTCATATCTCAGTGTCCGAGAAGGGGTCTGATGAGAAGTTGGGCACTTCGAAACATGTCATCCCATACCATCGCTGTGCATAACGTTGTAATTTTTCCTCTAATATCAATTAACAAACAAACATAAAAAAATTCGAGCTTTGCTCCAACAACAATCACCATAACTATAATTGTTACAGGTACAGTGCGGGTGCATAACAAATAACACGGAAGTGTGGATATGCATAAAAGCCCTTCTGTATCTAAAACTGTTCTATGAACGCGCCTAAAAATATTTCCACTTTCCTTGAGTTGACATATAAAATATATGTACCAAAGAATGTATAAAAGGAATAAGCAAATGGCACATTAGAGGAAAAATGCATCGTGACGCTACAGGGCATCATAGCTTAGTTGTTAGAGTACTCTAACAGCGGCTTTGGTGCAGACACTTGGGTTCATATCTCAGTGTCCGAGAAGGGGTCTGATGAGAAGTTGGGCACTTCGAAACATGTCATCCCATACCATCGCTGTGCATAACGTTGTAATTTTTCCTCTAATATCAATTAACAAACAAACATAAAAAAATTCGAGCTTTGCTCCAACAACAATCACCATAACTATAATTGTTACAGGTACAGTGCGGGTGCATAACAAATAACACGGAAGTGTGGATATGCATAAAAGCCCTTCTGTATCTAAAACTGTTCTATGAACGCGCCTAAAAATATTTCCACTTTCCTTGAGTTGACATATAAAATATATGTACCAAAGAATGTATAAAAGGAATAAGCAAATGGCACATTAGAGGAAAAATGCATCGTGACGCTACAGGGCATCATAGCTTAGTTGTTAGAGTACTCTAACAGCGGCTTTGGTGCAGACACTTGGGTTCATATCTCAGTGTCCGAGAAGGGGTCTGATGAGAAGTTGGGCACTTCGAAACATGTCATCCCATACCATCGCTGCGCATAACGTTGTAATTTTTCCTCTAATATCAATTAACAAACAAACATAAAAAAAATTCGAGCTTTGCTCCAACAACAATCACCGTAAATACTTTTAGTTTGTAAGTATTAGTGTAATTATGTATACGTATGTAAAGTAAGAAATTGTATAAAATAGAAAGCTTTTCAATAAAGAATTATTATTGACTTAACGCTAACCATCGGCGTACTTCAATTAAGAACGAATATATTACAAAATGTAGTTCCCATGGAACCTTAATATATGCGTTCAATATGGGTGTCAAACGAAAGAGCAAGGCCGCAGCTGTTATGTGCACAGATCCATATTCCGATATATTTATCGATAAATGTATTATCGGTCAAAATGTGGTTCCCATAGAACCTTAAAATATGCGTTCAATATGGGTGTCAAACGAAAGGGCATAGGCACAGTTTTCATTTGAACTGATCCATATTTCGAAATATTTATCGATAAATGTCTTATCGGCCAAAATGTGGTTCCCATAAAACCTTGATGTATGCGTTCAACATAGGTGTCAAACGAAAGGGCATGGCCACAGCTTTCATTTGAACTTTTCGATATTTCGATTTATTTATCGATAAACGTGTTACCGGTCAAAATGTGGTTCCCATAAAACTATGATATATGCGTTCAATATGGGTGTCAAACAAAAAGGCATGGCTACAACTTTCATTTGAACGTTTCGATATTTCGATTTATTTATCGATAAATGTGTTACCGGTCAAAATGTGGTTCCCATAAAACTTTGATATATGCGTTCAATATGGGTGTCAAACAAAAAGGCATGGCTACAGCTTTCATTTGAACGTTTCGATATTTCGATTTATTTATCGATAAATGTGTTACCGGTCAAAATGTGGTTTCCATAAAACCTTGATGTATGCGTTCAACATAGGTGTCAAACGAAAGGGCATGGCCACAGCTTTCATTTGCACTGATCCATATTTCGATATATTTATCGATAAATGGGTTTTCGGACAAAATGTAGTTCCCGTAAAAACTTAATATATGCGTTCAATATGGGTGTCAAACGAAAGAGCATAGCCACCGCTTTCATTTGAACTGATCCACATTTCGACATATTTATCTATAAATGAGTTATCGGTCAAAATGTGGTTCTCATAGAACCTTGATATATGCGTTCAATATGGGTGTCAAACGAAAGGGAATGGCCACAGCTTTCATTTGAACTGATCCATATTGGGACATATTTATCGATAAATTAGTTATCGGTCAAAATGTGGTGCCCATAAAACCTTGATGTATGCTTTCAACATAGGTGTCAAATGAAAGGACATGGTCGAAGCTTTCATTTGAAATTTGCGATATTTCGATATATTTATCGATAAATGTGTTATCGGTCAAAATGTGGTTCCCATAAAACTTTGGTATATGCGTTCAATATGGGTATCAAACGAAAGGGCATAGCCACAGCTTTCATTTGAACTGATCCATATTTCGACATATTTATCGCTAAATGTGTTACCGGTCAAAATGTGGTTTCCATAAAACCTTGATGTATGCGTTTAATATGGGTGTCAAACGAAAGGGCATGGCTACATCTTTAATTTAAAATTTTTGACATTTCGATATATTTATCGATAAATGAGTTATCGGTCAAAATGTGGTTCCCATAAAACCTTGATATATGCGTTCAATATGGGTGTCAAACGAAAGGGTATGGCCACAGCTTTCATTTGAACTGATCCATATTTCGATATATTTATCGATAAATGGGTTATCGGACAAAATGTAGTTCCCGTAAAAATTTAATATATGCGTTCAATATGGGTGTCAAACGAAAGGGCATAGCCACCGCTTTCATTTGAACTGATCCACATTTCGACATATTTATCGATAAGTGTGCTATCGGTCAAAATGAGGTTCCCATAAAACTTTGCTATATGCGTTCAATGTGTTATCCCGTTTTCTGGATGCTTTTAATTTATCCGACCAAATCAAAGACAGTCACGAACAGAACTGATCCATATTTTGACATATTTATCGATAAGTGTGTTATCGGTCAAAACGTGGTTCCCATAAAACTTTGCTATATGCGTTCAATATGGGTGTCAAACGAAAGGGCATGTCCACATCTTTTATTTAAAATGTTTGGCATTTCGATATATTTATCGATAAATGAGTTACCGGTCAAAATGTGGTTCCCATAAAACCTTGATGTATGCGTTCAACATAGTTGTCAAACGAAAGGGTATGGCCACAGCTTTCATTTAAACTGATCCATATTTCGATATATTTATCGATAAATGGGTTATCGGACAAAATGTGGTTCCCATAAAACCATGATGTATGCGTTCAACATAGGTGTCAAACGAAAGGGTATGGCCGCAGCTTTCATTTGAACTGATCCATATTTCGATATATTTATCGATAAGTGTGTTATCGGTCAAAACGTGGTTCCCATAAAACTTTGCTATATGCGTTCAATATGGGTGTCAAACGAAAGGGCATGTCCACATCTTTTATTTAAAATTTTTGACATTTCGATATATTTATCGATAAATGAGTTATCGGTCAAAATGTGGTTCCCATAAAACCTTGATGTATGCGTTCAACATAGTTGTCAAACGAAAGGGTATGGCCACAGCTTTCATTTAAACTGATCCATATTTCGATATATTTATCGATAAATGGGTTATCGGACAAAATGTGGTTCCCATAAAACCATGATGTATGCGTTCAACATAGGTGTCAAACGAAAGGGTATGGCCGCAGCTTTCATTTGAACTGATCCATATTTCGATATATTTATCGATAAGTGTGTTATCGGTCAAAACGTGGTTCCCATAAAACTTTGCTATATGCGTTCAATATGGGTGTCAAACGAAAGGGCATGTCCACATCTTTTATTTAAAATGTTTGGCATTTCGATATATTTATCGATAAATGAGTTACCGGTCAAAATGTGGTTCCCATAAAACCTTGATATATGCGTTAAATATGGGTGTCAAACGAAAGGGCATGGCCGCATCTTTCATTTGAACTGATCCATATTTTGACATATTTATCGATAAATTAGTTATCGGTCAAAATGTGGTTCCCATAAAACCTTGATGTATGCGTTCAACATAGTTGTCAAACGAAAGGGTATGGCCACAGCTTTCATTTAAACTGATCCATATTTCGATATATTTATCGATAAGTATGTTATCGGTCAAAACGTGGTTCCCATAAAACTTTGCTATATGCGTTCAATATGGGTGTCAAACGAAAGGGCATAGCCACCGCTTTCATTTGAACTGACCTACATTTCGACATATTTATCGATAAGTGTGTTATCGGTCGAAAAGTGGTTCCCATAAAACCTTTATGTATGCGTTCAGTATGGGTGTCAAACGAAAGGGCATAGCCACAGCTTTCATTTGAACTGATCCATATTTCGATATATTTATCGATAAATGAGTTATTGGTCAAAATGTGGTTCCCATAAAACTCTGCTATATGCGTTCAATATGGGTGTCAAACGAAAGGGCATAGCCACAGCTTTCATTTGAACTGATCCATATTTCGACATATTTATCGCTAAATGTGTTACCGGTCAAAATGTGGTTCCCATAAAACCTTGATGTATGCGTTTAATATGGGTGTCAAACGAAAGGGCATGGCTACATCTTTAATTTAAAATTTTTGACATTTCGATATATTTATCGATAAATGAGTTATCGGTCAAAATGTGGTTCCCATAAAACCTTGATATATGCGTTCAATATGGGTGTCAAACGAAAGGGTATGGCCACAGCTTTCATTTGAACTGATCCATATTTCGATATATTTATCGATAAATGGGTTATCGGACAAAATGTAGTTCCCGTAAAAACTTAATATATGCGTTCAATATGGGTGTCAAACGAAAGGGCATAGCCACAGCTTTCATTTGAACTGATCCATATTTCGATATATTTATCGATAAATGAGTTATTGGTCAAAATGTGGTTCCCATAAAACTTTGCTATATGCGTTCAATATGGGTGTCAAACGAAAGGGCATAGCCACCGCTTTCATTTGAACTGACCTACATTTCGACATATTTATCGATAAGTGTGTTATCGGTCAAAAAGTGGTTCCCATAAAACCTTTATGTATGCGTTCAGTATGGGTGTCAAACGAAAGGGCATAGCCACAGCTTTCATTTGAACTGATCCATATTTCGATATATTTATCGATAAATGTGTTATCGGTCAAAATGTGGTTCCCATAAAACTTTGGTATATGCGTTCAATATGGGTATCAAACGAAAGGGCATAGCCACAGCTTTCATTTGAACTGATCCATATTTCGACATATTTATCGCTAAATGTGTTACCCGTCAAAATGTGGTTCCCATAAAACCTTGATGTATGCGTTTAATATGGGTGTCAAACGAAAGGGCATGGCTACATCTTTAATTTAAAATTTTTGACATTTCGATATATTTATCGATAAATGAGTTATCGGTCAAAATGTGGTTCCCATAAAACCTTGATATATGCGTTCAATATGGGTGTCAAACGAAAGGGTATGGCCACAGCTTTCATTTGAACTGATCCATATTTCGATATATTTATCGATAAATGGGTTATCGGACAAAATGTAGTTCCCGTAAAAACTTAATATATGCGTTCAATATGGGTGTCAAACGAAAGGGCATAGCCACCGCTTTCATTTGAACTGATCCACATTTCGACATATTTATCGATAAGTGTGCTATCGGTCAAAATGAGGTTCCCATAAAACTTTGCTATATGCGTTCAATGTGTTATCCCGTTTTCTGGATGCTTTTAATTTATCCGACCAAATCAAAGACAGTCACGAACAGAACTGATCCATATTTTGACATATTTATCGATAAATTAGTTATCGGTCAAAATGTGGTTCCCATAAAACCTTGATGTATGCGTTCAACATAGTTGTCAAACGAAAGGGTATGGCCACAGCTTTCATTTAAACTGATCCATATTTCGATATATTTATCGATAAATGGGTTATCGGACAAAATGTGGTTCCCATAAAACCATGATGTATGCGTTCAACATAGGTGTCAAACGAAAGGGTATGGCCGCAGCTTTCATTTGAACTGATCCATATTTCGATATATTTATCGATAAGTGTGTTATCGGTCAAAACGTGGTTCCCATAAAACTTTGCTATATGCGTTCAATATGGGTGTCAAACGAAAGGGCATGTCCACATCTTTTATTTAAAATGTTTGGCATTTCGATATATTTATCGATAAATGAGTTACCGGTCAAAATGTGGTTCCCATAAAACCTTGATATATGCGTTAAATATGGGTGTCAAACGAAAGGGCATGGCCGCATCTTTCATTTGAACTGATCCATATTTTGACATATTTATCGATAAATTAGTTATCGGTCAAAATGTGGTTCCCATAAAACCTTGATGTATGCGTTCAACATAGTTGTCAAACGAAAGGGCATAGCCACCGCTTTCATTTGAACTGACCTACATTTCGACATATTTATCGATAAGTGTGTTATCGGTCAAAAAGTGGTTCCCATAAAACCTTTATGTATGCGTTCAGTATGGGTGTCAAACGAAAGGGCATAGCCACAGCTTTCATTTGAACTGATCCATATTTCGATATATTTATCGATAAATGAGTTATTGGTCAAAATGTGGTTCCCATAGAACTTTGCTATATGCGTTCAATATGGGTGTCAAACGAAAGGGCATAGCCACCGCTTTCATTTGAACTGATCCACATTTCGACATATTAATCGAAAAGTATGTTATCGGTCAAAACGTGGTTCCCATAAAACTTTGCTATATGCGTTCAATATGGGTGTCAAACGAAAGGGCATAGCCACCGCTTTCATTTGAACTGACCTACATTTCGACATATTTATCGATAAGTGTGTTATCGGTCAAAAAGTGGTTCCCATAAAACCTTTATGTATGCGTTCAGTATGGGTGTCAAACGAAAGGGCATAGCCACAGCTTTCATTTGAACTGATCCATATTTCGATATATTTATCGATAAATGAGTTATTGGTCAAAATGTGGTTCCCATAGAACTTTGCTATATGCGTTCAATATGGGTGTCAAACGAAAGGGCATAGCCACCGCTTTCATTTGAACTGATCCACATTTCGACATATTAATCGAAAAGTGTGTTGTCGGTCAAAATGTGGTTCCCATAAAACTTTGATATATTCGTTCAATATGGGTATCAAACGAAAGGGCATAGCCACAGCTTTCATTTGAACTGATCCGTATTTCGACATATTTATCGATAAATGTGTTACCGGTCAAAATGGGGTTCCCATAAAACCTTGATGTATGCGTTCAACATAGGTGTCAAACGAAAGGGCATGGCCACAGCTTTCATTTGCACTGATCCATATTTCGATATATTTATCGATAAATGGGTTATCGGACAAAATGTAGTTCCCGTAAAAATTTAATATATGCGTTCAATATGGGTGTCAAACGAAAGAGCATAGCCACCGCTTTCATTTGAACTGATCCACATTTCGACATATTTATCTATAAGTGTGCTGTCGGTCAAAATGAGGTTTCCATAAAACTTTGCTATATGCGTTCAATGTGTTATCCCGTTTTCTGGATGCTTTTAATTTATCCGACCAAATCAAAGACAGTCACGAACAGAACTGATCCATATTTTGACATATTTATCGATAAATTAGTTATCGGTCAAAATGTGGTTCTCATAGAACCTAAATATATGCGTTCAATATGGGTGTCAAACGAAAGGGAATGGCCACAGCTTTCATTTGAACTGATCCATATTGGGACATATTTATCGATAAATTAGTTATCGGTCAAAATGTGGTGCCCATAAAACCTTGATGTATGCTTTCAACATAGGTGTCAAATGAAAGGACATGGTCGAAGCTTTCATTTGAAATTTGCGATATTTCGATATATTTATCGATAAATGTGTTATCGGTCAAAATGTGGTTCCCATAAAACTTGGGTATATGCGTTCAATATGGGTATCAAACGAAAGGGCATAGCCACAGCTTTCATTTGAACTGATCCATATTTCGACATATTTATCGCTAAATGTGTTACCGGTCAAAATGTGGTTCCCATAAAACCTTGATGTATGCGTTTAATATGGGTGTCAAACGAAAGGGCATGGCTACATCTTTAATTTAAAATTTTTGACATTTCGATACATTTATCGATAAATGAGTTATCGGTCAAAATGTGGTTCCCATAAAACCTTGATATATGCGTTCAATATGGGTGTCAAACGAAAGGGTATGGCCACAGCTTTCATTTGAACTGATCCATATTTCGATATATTTATCGATAAATGGGTTATCGGACAAAATGCAGTTCCCGTAAAAACTAAATATATGCGTTCAATGTGGGTGTCAAACGAAAGGGCATAGCCACCGCTTTCATTTGAACTGATCCACATTTCGACATATTTATCGATAAATTAGTTATCGGTCAAAATGTGGTTCCCATAAAACCTTGATGTATGCTTTCAACATAGGTGTCAAATGAAAGGACATGGTCGAAGCTTTCATTTGAAATTTGCGATATTTCGATATATATATCGATAAATGTGTTATCGGTAAAAATGTGGTTCCCATAAAACTTTGCTATATGCGTTCAATATGGGTGTCAAACGAAAGGGCATAGCCACCGCTTTCATTTGAACTGATCCACATTTCGACATATTAATCGAAAAGTGTGTTATCGGTCAAAATGTGGTTCCCATAAAACTTTGATATATTCGTTCAATATGGGTATCAAACGAAAGGGCATAGCCACAGCTTTCATTTGAACTGATCCGTATTTCGACATATTTATCGATAAATGTGTTACCGGTCAAAATGGGGTTCCCATAAAACCTTGATGTATGCGCTCAACATAGGTGTCAAACGAAAGGGCATGGCCACAGCTTTCATTTGCACTGATCCATATTTCGATATATTTATCGATAAGTGTGTTATCGGTCAAAACGTGGTTCCCATAAAACTTTGCTATATGCGTTCAATATGGGTGTCAAACGAAAGGGCATAGCCACCGCTTTCATTTGAACTGACCTACATTTCGACATATTTATCGATAAGTGTGTTATCGGTCAAAAAGTGGTTCCCATAAAACCTTTATGTATGCGTTCAGTATGGGTGTCAAACGAAAGGGCATGGCCACAGCTTTCATTTGAACTCATCCATATTTCGATATATTTATCGTTAAATGAGTTATTGGTCAAAATGTGGTTCCCATAAAACTTTGCTATATGCGTTCAATATGGGTGTCAAACGAAAGGGCATAGCCACCGCTTTCATTTGAACTGATCCACATTTCGACGTATTAATCGAAAAGTGTGTTATCGGTCAAAATGTGGTTCCCATAAAACTTTGATATATTCGTTCAATATGGGTATCAAACGAAAGGGCATAGCCACAGCTTTCATTTGAACTGATCCGTATTTCGACATATTTATCGATAAATGTGTTACCGGTCAAAATGGGGTTCCCATAAAACCTTGATGTATGCGTTCAACATAGGTGTCAAACGAAAGGGCATGGCCACAGCTTTCATTTGCACTGATCCATATTTCGATATATTTATCGATAAATGGGTTATCGGACAAAATGTAGTTCCCGTAAAAACTTAATATATGCGTTCAATATGGGTGTCAAACGAAAGAGCATAGCCACCGCTTTCATTTGAACTGATCCACATTTCGACATATTTATCTATAAGTGTGCTATCGGTCAAAACTTTGCTATATGCGTTCAATGTGTTATCCCGTTTTCTGGATGCTTTTAATTTATCCGACCAAATCAAAGACAGTCACGAACAGAACTGATCCATATTTTGACATATTCATCGATAAATTAGTTATCGGTCAAAATGTGGTTCCCATAAAACTTTGATATATGCGTTCAATATGGGTATCAAACGAAAGGGCATAGCCACAGCTTTCATTTGAACTGATCCGTATTTCGACATATTTATCGATAAATGTGTTACCGGTCAAAATGTGGTTCCCATAAAACCTTGATGTATGCGTTCAATATGGGTGTCAAACGAAAGGGCATAGCCACCGCTTTCATTTGAACTGATCCACATTTCGACATATTTATCGATAAGTGTGCTATCGGTCAAAATGAGGTTCCCATAAAACTTTGCTATATGCGTTCAATGTGTTATCCCGTTTTCTGGATGCTTTTAATTTATCCGACCAAATCAAAGACAGTCACGAACAGAACTGATCCATATTTTGACATATTTATCGATAAATTAGTTATCGGTCAAAATGTGGTTCCCATAAAACCATGATGTATGCGTTCAACATAGGTGTCAAACGAAAGGGTATGGCCGCAGCTTTCATTTGAACTGATCCATATTTCGATATATTTATCGATAAGTGTGTTATCGGTCAAAACGTGGTTCCCATAAAACTTTGCTATATGCGTTCAATATGGGTATCAAACGAAAGGGCATAGCCACAGCTTTCATTTGAACTGATCCGTATTTCGACATATTTATCGATAAATGTGTTACCGGTCAAAATGTGGTTCCCATAAAACCTTGATGTATGCGTTCAATATGGGTGTCAAACGAAAGGGCATAGCCACCGCTTTCATTTGAACTGATCCACATTTCGACATATTTATCGATAAATGGGTTATCGGACAAAATGTAGTTCCCGTAAAAATTTAATATATGCGTTCAATATGGGTGTCAAACGAAAGGGCATAGCCACCGCTTTCATTTGAACTGATCCACATTTCGACATATTTATCGATAAGTGTGCTATCGGTCAAAATGAGGTTCCCATAAAACTTTGCTATATGCGTTCAATGTGTTATCCCGTTTTCTGGATGCTTTTAATTTATCCGACCAAATCAAAGACAGTCACGAACAGAACTGATCCATATTTTGACATATTTGTCGATAAATTAGTTATCGGTCAAAATGTGGTTCTCATAGAACCTTGATATATGCGTTCAATATGGGTGTCAAACGAAAGGGAATGGCCACAGCTTTCATTTGAACTGATCCATATTGGGACATATTTATCGATAAATTAGTTATCGGTCAAAATGTGGTGCCCATAAAACCTTGATGTATGCTTTCACCATAGGTGTCAAATGAAAGGACATGGTCGAAGCTTTCATTTGAAATTTGCGATATTTCGATATATTTATCGATAAATGTGTTATCGGTCAAAATGTGGTTCCCATAAAACTTGGGTATATGCGTTCAATATGGGTATCAAACGAAAGGGCATAGCCACAGCTTTCATTTGAACTGATCCATATTTCGACATATTTATCGATAAATGGGTTATCGGACAAAATGTAGTTCCCGTAAAAACTTAATATATGCGTTCAATATGGGTGTCAAACGAAAGGGCATAGCCACCGCTTTCATTTGAACTGATCCACATTTCGACATATTTATCGATAAATGGGTTATCGGACAAAATGTAGTTCCCGTAAAAACTTAATATATGCGTTCAATATGGGTGTCAAACGAAAGGGCATAGCCACCGCTTTCATTTGAACTGATCCACATTTCGACATATTTATCGATAAGTGTGCTATCGGTCAAAATGAGGTTCCCATAAAACTTTGCTATATGCGTTCAATGTGTTATCCCGTTTTCTGGATGCTTTTAATTTATCCGACCAAATCAAAGACAGTCACGAACAGAACTGATCCATATTTTGACATATTTATCGATAAATTAGTTATCGGTCAAAATGTGGTTCCCATAAAACCATGATGTATGCGTTCAACATAGGTGTCAAACGAAAGGGTATGGCCGCAGCTTTCATTTGAACTGATCCATATTTCGATATATTTATCGATAAGTGTGTTATCGGTCAAAACGTGGTTCCCATAAAACTTTGCTATATGCGTTCAATATGGGTGTCAAACGAAAGGGCATGTCCACATCTTTTATTTAAAATGTTTGGCATTTCGATATATTTATCGATAAATGAGTTATCGGTCAAAATGTGGTTCCCATAAAACCTTGATATATGCGTTAAATATGGGTGTCAAACGAAAGGGCATGGCCGCATCTTTCATTTGAACTGATCCATATTTTGACATATTTATCGATAAATTAGTTATCGGTCAAAATGTGGTTCCCATAAAACCTTGATGTATGCGTTCAACATAGGTGTCAAACGAAAGGGTATGGCCACAGCTTTCATTTAAACTGATCCATATTTCGATATATTTATCGATAAGTGTGTTATCGGTCAAAACGTGGTTCCCATAAAACTTTGCTATATGCGTTCAATATGGGTGTCAAACGAAAGGGCATAGCCACCACTTTCATTTGAACTGACCTACATTTCGACATATTTATCGATAAGTGTGTTATCGGTCAAAAAGTGGTTCCCATAAAACCTTGATGTATGCGTTCAATATGGGTGTCAAACGAAAGGGCATGGCCACAGCTTTCATTTGAACTGATCCATATTTCGATATATTTATCGATAAATGAGTTATTGGTCAAAATGTGGTTCCCATAAAACTTTGCTATATGCGTTCAATATGGGTGTCAAACGAAAGGGCATAGCCACCGCTTTCATTTGAACTGATCCACATTTCGACATATTTATCGAAAAGTGTGTTATCGGTCAAAATGTGGTTCCCATAAAACTTTGATATATGCGTTCAATATGGGTATCAAACGAAAGGGCATAGCCACAGCTTTCATTTGAACTGATCCGTATTTCGACATATTTATCGATAAATGTGTTACCGGTCAAAATGGGGTTCCCATAAAACCTTGATGTATGCGTTCAACATAGGTGTCAAACGAAAGGGCATGGCCACAGCTTTCATTTGCACTGATCCATATTTCGATATATTTATCGATAAATGGGTTATCGGACAAAATGTAGTTCCCGTAAAAACTTAATATATGCGTTCAATATGGGTGTCAAACGAAAGAGCATAGCCACCGCTTTCATTTGAACTGATCCACATTTCGACATATTTATCTATAAATGAGTTATCGGTCAAAATGTGGTTCTCATAAAACCTTGATATATGCGTTCAATATGGGTATCAAACGAAAGGGCATAGCCACCGCTTTCATTTGAACTGACCTACATTTCGACATATTTATCGATAAGTGTGTTATCGGTCAAAAAGTGGTTCCCATAAAACCTTGATGTATGCGTTCAATATGGGTGTCAAACGAAAGGGCATGGCCACAGCTTTCATTTGAACTGATCCATATTGGGACATATTTATCGATAAATTAGTTATCGGTCAAAATGTGGTGCCCATAAAACCTTGATGTATGCTTTCAACATAGGTGTCAAATGAAAGGACATGGTCGAAGCTTTCATTTGAAATTTGCGATATTTCGATATATTTATCGATAAATGTGTTATCGGTCAAAATGTGGTTCCCATAAAACTTTGGTATATGCGTTCAATATGGGTATCAAACGAAAGGGCATAGCCACAGCTTTCATTTGAACTGATCCATATTTCGACATATTTATCGCTAAATGTGTTACCGGTCAAAATGTGGTTCCCATAAAACCTTGATGTATGCGTTTAATATGGGTGTCAAACGAAAGGGCATGGCTACATCTTTAATTTAAAATTTTTGACATTTCGATATATTTATCGATAAATGAGTTATCGGTCAAAATGTGGTTCCCATAAAACCTTGATATATGCGTTCAATATGGGTGTCAAACGAAAGGGTATGGCCACAGCTTTCATTTGAACTGATCCATATTTCGATATATTTATCGATAAATGGGTTATCGGACAAAATGTAGTTCCCGTAAAAACTTAATATATGCGTTCAATATGGGTGTCAAACGAAAGGGCATAGCCACCGCTTTCATTTGAACTGATCCACATTTCGACATATTTATCGATAAGTGTGCTATCGGTCAAAATGAGGTTCCCATAAAACTTTGCTATATGCGTTCAATGTGTTATCCCGTTTTCTGGATGCTTTTAATTTATCCGACCAAATCAAAGACAGTCACGAACAGAACTGATCCATATTTTGACATATTTATCGATAAATTAGTTATCGGTCAAAATGTGGTTCCCATAAAACCTTGATGTATGCGTTCAACATAGTTGTCAAACGAAAGGGTATGGCCACAGCTTTCATTTAAACTGATCCATATTTCGATATATTTATCGATAAATGGGTTATCGGACAAAATGTGGTTCCCATAAAACCATGATGTATGCGTTCAACATAGGTGTCAAACGAAAGGGTATGGCCGCAGCTTTCATTTGAACTGATCCATATTTCGATATATTTATCGATAAGTGTGTTATCGGTCAAAACGAGGTTCCCATAAAGCTTTGCTATATGCGTTCAATATGGGTGTCAAACGAAAGGGCATGTCCACATCTTTTATTTAAAATGTTTGGCATTTCGATATATTTATCGATAAATGAGTTACCGGTCAAAATGTGGTTCCCATAAAACCTTGATATATGCGTTAAATATGGGTGTCAAACGAAAGGGCATGGCCGCATCTTTCATTTGAACTGATCCATATTTTGACATATTTATCGATAAATTAGTTATCGGTCAAAATGTGGTTCCCATAAAACCTTGATGTATGCGTTCAACATAGTTGTCAAACGAAAGGGTATGGCCACAGCTTTCATTTAAACTGATCCATATTTCGATATAGTTATCGATAAGTATGTTATCGGTCAAAACGTGGTTCCCATAAAACTTTGCTATATGCGTTCAATATGGGTGTCAAACGAAAGGGCATAGCCACCGCTTTCATTTGAACTGACCTACATTTCGACATATTTATCGATAAGTGTGTTATCGGTCAAAAAGTGGTTCCCATAAAACCTTTATGTGTGCGTTCAGTATGGGTGTCAAACGAAAGGGCATAGCCACAGCTTTCATTTGAACTGATCCATATTTCGATATATTTATCGATAAATTAGTTATTGGTCAAAATGTGGTTCCCATAAAACTTTGCTATATGCGTTCAATATGGGTGTCAAACGAAAGGGCATAGCCACCGCTTTCATTTGAACTGATCCACATTTCGACATATTAATCGAAAAGTGTGTTATCGGTCAAAATGTGGTTCCCATAAAACTTTGATATATTCGTTCAATATGGGTATCAAACGAAAGGGCATAGCCACAGCTTTCATTTGAACTGATCCGTATTTCGACATATTTATCGATAAATGTGTTACCGGTCAAAATGGGGTTCCCATAAAACCTTGATGTATGCGTTCAACATAGGTGTCAAACGAATGGGCATGGCCACAGCTTTCATTTGCACTGATCCATATTTCGATATATTTATCGATAAATGGGTTATCGGACAAAATGTAGTTCCCGTAAAAACTTAATATATGCGTTCAATATGGGTGTCAAACGAAAGAGCATAGCCACCGCTTTCATTTGAACTGATCCACATTTCGACATATTTATCTATAAGTGTGCTATCGGTCAAAATGAGGTTTCCATAAAACTTTGCTATATGCGTTCAATGTGTTATCCCGTTTTCTGGATGCTTTTAATTTATCCGACCAAATCAAAGACAGTCACGAACAGAACTGATCCATATTTTGACATATTTATCGATAAATTAGTTATCGGTCAAAATGTGGTTCTCATAGAACCTTGATATATGCGTTCAATATGGGTGTCAAACGAAAGGGAATGGCCACAGCTTTCATTTGAACTGATCCATATTGGGACATATTTATCGATAAATTAGCTTTCGGTCAAAATGTGGTGCCCATAAAACCTTGATGTATGCTTTCAACATAGGTGTCAAATGAAAGGACATGGTCGAAGCTTTCATTTGAAATTTGCGATATTTCGATATATTTATCGATAAATGTGTTATCGGTCAAAATGTGGTTCCCATAAAACTTGGGTATATGCGTTCAATATGGGTATCAAACGAAAGGGCATAGCCACAGCTTTCATTTGAACTGATCCATATTTCGACATATTTATCGCTAAATGTGTTACCGGTCAAAATGTGGTTCCCATAAAACCTTGATGTATGCGTTTAATATGGGTGTCAAACGAAAGGGCATGGCTACATCTTTAATTTAAAATTTTTGACATTTCGATACATTTATCGATAAATGAGTTATCGGTCAAAATGTGGTTCCCATAAAACCTTGATATATGCGTTCAATATGGGTGTCAAACGAAAGGGTATGGCCACAGCTTTCATTTGAACTGATCCATATTTCGATATATTTATCGATAAATGGGTTATCGGACAAAATGTAGTTCCCGTAAAAACTTAATATATGCGTTCAATATGGGTGTCAAACGAAAGGGCATAGCCACCGCTTTCATTTGAACTGATCCACATTTCGACATATTTATCGATAAATTAGTTATCGGTCAAAGTGTGGTTCCCATAAAACCTTGATGTATGCTTTCAACATAGGTGTCAAATGAAAGGACATGGTCGAAGCTTTCATTTGAAATTTGCGATATTTCGATATATTTATCGATAAATGTGTTATCGGTCAAAATGTGGTTCCCATAAAACTTTGCTATATGCGTTCAATATGGGTGTCAAACGAAAGGGCATAGCCACCGCTTTCATTTGAACTGATCCACATTTCGACATATTAATCGAAAAGTGTGTTATCGGTCAAAATGTGGTTCCCATAAAACTTTGATATATTCGTTCAATATGGGTATCAAACGAAAGGGCATAGCCACAGCTTTCATTTGAACTGATCCGTATTTCGACATATTTATCGATAAATGTGTTACCGGTCAAAATGGGGTTCCCATAAAACCTTGATGTATGCGCTCAACATAGGTGTCAAACGAAAGGGCATGGCCACAGCTTTCATTTGCACTGATCCATATTTCGATATATTTATCGATAAGTGTGTTATCGGTCAAAACGTGGTTCCCATAAAACTTTGCTATATGCGTTCAATATGGGTGTCAAACGAAAGGGCATAGCCACCGCTTTCATTTGAACTGACCTACATTTCGACATATTTATCGATAAGTGTGTTATCAGTCAAAAAGTGGTTCCCATAAAACCTTTATGTATGCGTTCAGTATGGGTGTCAAACGAAAGGGCATGGCCACAGCTTTCATTTGAACTGATCCATATTTCGATATATTTATCGTTAAATGAGTTATTGGTCAAAATGTGGTTCCCATAAAACTTTGCTATATGCGTTCAATATGGGTGTCAAACGAAAGGGCATAGCCACCGCTTTCATTTGAACTGATCCACATTTCGACATATTAATCGAAAAGTGTGTTATCGGTCAAAATGTGGTTCCCATAAAACTTTGATATATTCGTTCAATATGGGTATCAAACGAAAGGGCATAGCCACAGCTTTCATTTGAACTGATCAGTATTTCGACATATTTATCGATAAATGTGTTACCGGTCAAAATGGGGTTCCCATAAAACCTTGATGTATGCGTTCAACATAGGTGTCAAACGAAAGGGCATGGCCACAGCTTTCATTTGCACTGATCCATATTTCGATATATTTATCGATAAATGGGTTATCGGACAAAATGTAGTTCCCGTAAAAACTTAATATATGCGTTCAATATGGGTGTCAAACGAAAGAGCATAGCCACCGCTTTCATTTGAGCTGATCCACATTTCGACATATTTATCTATAAGTGTGCTATCGGTCAAAACTTTGCTATATGCGTTCAATGTGTTATCCCGTTTTCTGGATGCTTTTAATTTATCCGACCAAATCAAAGACAGTCACGAACAGAACTGATCCATATTTTGACATATTTATCGATAAATTAGTTATCGGTCAAAATGTGGTTCTCATAGAACCTTGATATATGCGTTCAATATGGGTGTCAAACGAAAGGGAATGGCCACAGCTTTCATTTGAACTGATCCATATTGGGACATATTTATCGATAAATTAGTTATCGGTCAAAATGTGGTGCCCATAAAACCTTGATGTATGCTTTCAACATAGGTGTCAAATGAAAGGACATGGTCGAAGCTTTCATTTGAAATTTGCGATATTTCGATATATTTATCGATAAATGTGTTATCGGTCAAAATGCGGTTCCCATAAAACTTGGGTATATGCGTTCAATATGGATATCAAACGAAAGGGCATAGCCACAGCTTTCATTTGAACTGATCCATATTTCGACATATTTATCGATAAATGGGTTATCGGACAAAATGTAGTTCCCGTAAAAACTTAATATATGCGTTCAATATGGGTGTCAAACGAAAGGGCATAGCCACCGCTTTCATTTGAACTGATCCACATTTCGACATATTTATCGATAAATGGGTTATCGGACAAAATGTAGTTCCCGTAAAAACTTAATATATGCGTTCAATATGGGTGTCAAACGAAAGGGCATAGCCACCGCTTTCATTTGAACTGATCCACATTTCGACATATTTATCGATAAGTGTGCTATCGGTCAAAATGAGGTTCCCATAAAACTTTGCTATATGCGTTCAATGTGTTATCCCGTTTTCTGGATGCTTTTAATTTATCCGACCAAATCAAAGACAGTCACGAACAGAACTGATCCATATTTTGACATATTTATCGATAAATTAGTTATCGGTCAAAATGTGGTTCCCATAAAACCATGATGTATGCGTTCAACATAGGTGTCAAACGAAAGGGTATGGCCGCAGCTTTCATTTGAACTGATCCATATTTCGATATATTTATCGATAAGTGTGTTATCGGTCAAAACGTGGTTCCCATAAAACTTTGCTATATGCGTTCAATATGGGTGTCAAACGAAAGGGCATGTCCACATCTTTTATTTAAAATGTTTGGCATTTCGATATATTTATCGATAAATGAGTTATCGGTCAAAATGTGGTTCCCATAAAACCTTGATATATGCGTTAAATATGGGTGTCAAACGAAAGGGCATGGCCGCATCTTTCATTTGAACTGATCCATATTTTGACATATTTATCGATAAATTAGTTATCGGTCAAAATGTGGTTCCCATAAAACCTTGATGTATGCGTTCAACATAGGTGTCAAACGAAAGGGTATGGCCACAGCTTTCATTTAAACTGATCCATATTTCGATATATTTATCGATAAGTGTGTTATCGGTCAAAACGTGGTTCCCATAAAACTTTGCTATATGCGTTCAATATGGGTGTCAAACGAAAGGGCATAGCCACCGCTTTCATTTGAACTGATCCACATTTCGACATATTTATCGAAAAGTGTGTTATCGGTCAAAATGTGGTTCCCATAAAACTTTGATATATGCGTTCAATATGGGTATCAAACGAAAGGGCATAGCCACAGCTTTCATTTGAACTGATCCACATTTCGACATATTTATCGAAAAGTGTGTTATCGGTCAAAATGTGGTTCCCATAAAACTTTGATATATGCGTTCAATATGGGTATCAAACGAAAGGGCATAGCCACAGCTTTCATTTGAACTGATCCGTATTTCGACATATTTATCGATAAATGTGTTACCGGTCAAAATGGGGTTCCCATAAAACCTTGATGTATGCGTTCAACATAGGTGTCAAACGAAAGGGCATAGCCACCGCTTTCATTTGAACTGACCTACATTTCGACATATTTATCGATAAGTGTGTTATCGGTCAAAAAGTGGTTCCCATAAAACCTTGATGTATGCGTTCAATATGGGTGTCAAACGAAAGGGCATGGCCACAGCTTTTATTTGAACTGATCCATATTTCGATATATTTATCGATAAATGAGTTATTGGTCAAAATGTGGTTCCCATAAAACTTTGCTATATGCGTTCAATATGGGTGTCAAACGAAAGGGCATAGCCACCGCTTTCATTTGAACTGATCCACATTTCGACATATTTATCGAAAAGTGTGTTATCGGTCAAAATGTGGTTCCCATAAAACTTTGATATATGCGTTCAATATGGGTATCAAACGAAAGGGCATAGCCACAGCTTTCATTTGAACTGATCCGTATTTCGACATATTTATCGATAAATGTGTTACCGGTCAAAATGGGGTTCCCATAAAACCTTGATGTATGCGTTCAACATAGGTGTCAAACGAAAGGGCATGGCCACAGCTTTCATTTGCACTGATCCATATTTCGATATATTTATCGATAAATGGGTTATCGGACAAAATGTAGTTCCCGTAAAAACTTAATATATGCGTTCAATATGGGTGTCAAACGAAAGAGCATAGCCACCGCTTTCATTTGAACTGATCCACATTTCGACATATTTATCGAAAAGTGTGTTATCGGTCAAAATGTGGTTCCCATAAAACTTTGATATATGCGTTCAATATGGGTATCAAACGAAAGGGCATAGCCACAGCTTTCATTTGAACTGATCCGTATTTCGACATATTTATCGATAAATGTGTTACCGGTCAAAATGGGGTTCCCATAAAACCTTGATGTATGCGTTCAACATAGGTGTCAAACGAAAGGGCATGGCCACAGCTTTCATTTGCACTGATCCATATTTCGATATATTTATCGATAAATGGGTTATCGGACAAAATGTAGTTCCCGTAAAAACTTAATATATGCGTTCAATATGGGTGTCAAACGAAAGAGCATAGCCACCGCTTTCATTTGAACTGATCCACATTTCGACATATTTATCTATAAATGAGTTATCGGTCAAAATGTGGTTCTCATAAAACTTTGATATATGCGTTCAATATGGGTATCAAACGAAAGGGCATAGCCACAGCTTTCATTTGAACTGATCCGTATTTCGACATATTTATCGATAAATGTGTTATCGGTCAAAATGTGGTTCCCATAAAACTTTGATATATGCGTTCAATATGGGTATCAAACGAAAGGGCATAGCCACAGCTTTCATTTGAACTGATCCATATTTCGACATATTTATCGCTAAATGTGTTACCGGTCAAAATGTGGTTCCCATAAAACCTTGATGTATGCGTTTAATATGGGTGTAAAACGAAAGGGCATGGCTACATCTTTAATTTAAAATTTTTGACATTTCGATATATTTATCGATAAATGAGTTATCGATCAAAATGTGGTTCCCATAAAACCTTGATATATGCGTTCAATATGGGTGTCAAACGAAAGGGTATGGCCACAGCTTTCATTTGAACGGATCCATATTTCGATATATTTATCGATAAATGGGTTATCGGACAAAATGTAGTTCCCGTAAAAACTTAATATATGCGTTCAATATGGGTGTCAAACGAAAGGGCATAGCCACCGCTTTCATTTGAACTGATCCACATTTCGACATATTTATCGATAAGTGTGTTATCGGTCAAAATGAGGTTCCCATAAAACTTTGCTACATGCGTTCAATGTGTTATCCCGTTTTCTGGATGCTTTAAATTTATCCGACCAAATCAAAGACAGTCACGAACAGAACTGATCCATATTTTGACATATTTATCGATAAATTAGTTATCGGTGAAAATGTGCTTCCCATAAAACCTTGATGTATGCGTTCAACATAGGTGCCAAACGAAAGGGTATGGCCACAGCTTTCAATTGAACTGATCCATATTTCGATATATTTATCGATAAATGGGTTATCGGACAAAATGTGGTTCCCATAAAACCATGATGTATGCGTTCAACATGGGTGTCAAACGAAAGGGCATGTCCACATCTTTTATTTAAAATTTTTGGCATTTCGATATATTTATCGATAAATGAGTTATCGGTCAAAATGTGGTTCCCATAAAACCTTGATATATGCGTTCAATATGGGTGTCAAACGAAAGGGCATGGCCGCATCTTTCATTTGAACTGATCCATATTTTGACATATTTATCGATAAATTAGTTATCGGTCAAAATGTGGTTCCCATAAAACCTTGATGTATGCGTTCAATATGGGTGTCAAACGAAAGGGCATAGCCACCGCTTTCATTTGAACTGATCCACATTTCGACATATTTATCGATAAGTGTGTTATCGGTCAAAATGTGGCTCCCATAAAACTTTGCTATATGCGTTCAATATGGGTGTCAAACGAAAGGGCATGTCCACATCTTTTATTTAAAATGTTTGGCATTTCGATATATTTATCGATAAATGAGTTATCGGTCAAAATGTGGTTCCCATAAAACCTTGATATATGCGTTAACTATGGGTGTCAAACGAAAGGGCATGGCCGCATCTTTCATTTGAACTGATCCATATTTTGACATATTTATCGATAAATTAGTTATCGGTCAAAATGTGGTTCCCATAAAACCTTGATGTATGCGTTCAACATAGGTGTCAAACGAAAGGGTACGGCCACAGCTTTCATTTGAACTGATTCATATTTCGATATATTTATCGATAAGTGTGTTATCGGTCAAAATGTGGCTCCCATAAAACTTTGCTATATGCGTTCAATATGGGTGTCAAACGAAAGGGCATGTCCACATCTTTTATTTAAAATGTTTGGCATTTCGATATATTTATCGATAAATGAGTTATCGGTCAAAATGTGGTTCCCATAAAACCTTGATATATGCGTTAACTATGGGTGTCAAACGAAAGGGCATGGCCGCATCTTTCATTTGAACTGATCCATATTTTGACATATTTATCGATAAATTAGTTATCGGTCAAAAAGTGGTTCCCATATAACCTTGATGTATGCGTTCAATATGGGTGTCAAACGAAAGGGTATCGCCACAGCTTTCATTTGAACTGATCCATATTTCGATATATTTATCGATAAGTGTGTTATCGGTCAAAACGTGGGTCTCATAAAACTTTGCTATATGCGTTCAATATGGGTGTCAAACGAAAGGGCATAGCCACCGCTTTCATTTGAACTGACCTACATTTCGACATATTTATCGATAAGTGTGTTATCGGTCAAAAAGTGGTTCCCATAAAACCTTGATGTATGCGTTCAATATGGGTGTCAAACGAAAGGGTATGGCCACAGCTTTCATTTGAACTGATCCATATTTCGATATATTTATCGATAAGTGTGTTATCGGTCAAAACGTGGTTCCCATAAAACTTTGCCATATGCGTTCAATATGGGTGTCAAACGAAAGGGCATGTCCACATCTTTTATTTAAAATGTTTGGCATTTCGATATATTTATCGATAAATGAGTTATCGGTCAAAATGTGGTTCCCATAAAACCTTGATATATGCGTTCAATATGGGTGTCAAACGAAAGGGCATAGCCACCGCTTTCATTTGAACTGACCTACATTTCGACATATTTATCGATAAGTGTGTTATCGGTCAAAAAGTGGTTCCCATATAACCTTGATGTATGCGTTCAATATGGGTGTCAAACGAAAGGGTATGGCCACAGCTTTCATTTGAACTGATCCATATTTCGATATATTTATCGATAAGTGTGTTATCGGTCAAAACGTGGGTCTCATAAAACTTTGCTATATGCGTTCAATATGGGTGTCAAACGAAAGGGCATAGCCACCGCTTTCATTTGAACTGACCTACATTTCGACATATTTATCGATAAGTGTGTTATCGGTCAAAAAGTGGTTCCCATAAAACCTTGATGTATGCGTTCAATATGGGTGTCAAACGAAAGGGTATGGCCACAGCTTTCATTTGAACTGATCCATATTTCGATATATTTATCGATAAGTGTGTCATCGGTCAAAAAGTGGTTCCCATAAAACCTTGATGTATGCGTTCAATATGGGTGTCAAACGAAAGGGTATGGCCACAGCTTTCATTTGAACTGATCCATATTTCGATATATTTATCGATAAGTGTGTTATCGGTCATAATGTGGTTCCCATAAAACCTTGATATATGCGTTAAATATGGCTGTCAAACGAAAGGGCATGGCCACCGCTTTCATTTGAACTGATCCACATTTCGACATATTTATCGATAAGTGTGTTATCGGTCAAAATGTGGTTCCCATAAAACTTTAATATATGCGTTCAATATGGGTATCAAACGAAAGGGCATAGCCACAGCTTTCATTTGAACTGATCCATATTTCGATATATTTATCGATAAGTGTGTCATCGGTCAAAAAGTGGTTCCCATAAAACCTTGATGTATGCGTTCAATATGGGTGTCAAACGAAAGGGTATGGCCACAGCTTTCATTTGAACTGATCCATATTTCGATATATTTATCGATAAGTGTGTTATCGGTCATAATGTGGTTCCCATAAAACCTTGATATATGCGTTAAATATGGGTGTCAAACGAAAGGGCATGGCCACCGCTTTCATTTGAACTGATCCACATTTCGACATATTTATCGATAAGTGTGTTATCGGTCAAAATGTGGTTCCCATAAAACTTTGATATATGCGTTCAATATGGGTATCAAACGAAAGGGCATAGCCACAGCTTTCATTTGAACTGATCCATATTTCGATATATTTATCGATAAGTGTGTCATCGGTCAAAAAGTGGTTCCCATAAAACCTTGATGTATGCGTTCAATATGGGTGTCAAACGAAAGGGTATGGCCACAGCTTTCATTTGAACTGATCCATATTTTGACATATTTATCGATAAATTAGTTATCGGTCAAAATGTGGTTCCCATAAAACCTTGATGTATGCGTTCAACATAGGTGTCAAACGAAAGGGTATGGCCACAGCTTTCATTTGAACTGATCCATATTTCGATATATTTATCGATAAATGAGTTATCGGTCAAAATGTGGTTCCCATAAAACTTTGCTATATGCGTCCAATATGGGTGTCAAACGAAAGGGCATAGCCACCGCTTTCATTTGAACTGATCCACATTTCGACATATTTATCGATAAGTGTGTTATCGGTCAAAATGTGGTTCCCATAAAACTTTGACATATGCGTTCAATATGGGTATCAAACGAAAGGGCATAGCCACAGCTTTCATTTGAACTGATCCGTATTTCGACATATTTATCGATAAATGTGTTACCGGTCAAAATGGGGTTCCCATAAAACCTTGATGTATGCGTTCAACATAGGTGTCAAACGAAAGGGCATGGCCACAGCTTTCATTTGCACTGATCCATATTTCGATATGGATAAGTGTGTTATCGGTCAAAACGTGGTTCCCATAAAACTTTGCTATATGCGTTCAATATGGGTGTCAAACGAAAGGGCATAGCCACCGCTTTCATTTGAACTGACCTACATTTCGACATATTTATCGATAAGTGTGTTATCGGTCAAAAAGTGGTTCCCATAAAACCTTGATGTATGCGTTCAATATGGGTGTCAAACGAAAGGGTATGGCCACATCTTTCATTTGAACTGATCCATATTTCGATATATTTATCGATAAGTGTGTTATCGGTCATAATGTGGTTCCCATAAAACCTTGATATATGCGTTAAATATGGGTGTCAAACGAAAGGGCATGGCCACCGCTTTCATTTGAACTGAACCATATTTTGACATATTTATCGATAAGTTAGTTATCGGTCAAAATGTGGTTCCCAAAAACCTTGATGTATGCTTTCAACATAGGTGTCAAATGAAAGGACATGGTCGAAGCTTTCATTTGAAATTTGCGATATTTCGATATATTTATCGATAAATGTGTTATCGGTCAAAATGTGGTTCCCATAAAACTTTGATATATGCGTTCAATATGGGTATCAAACGAAAGGGCATAGCCACAGCTTTCATTTGAACTGATCCATATTTCGACATATTTATCGCTAAATGTGTTACCGGTCAAAATGTGGTTCCCATAAAACCTTGATGTATGCGTTTAATATGGGTGTAAAACGAAAGGGCATGGCTACATCTTTAATTTAAAATTTTTGACATTTCGATATATTTATCGATAAATGAGTTATCGATCAAAATGTGGTTCCCATAAAACCTTGATATATGCGTTCAATATGGGTGTCAAACGAAAGGGTATGGCCACAGCTTTCATTTGAACGGATCCATATTTCGATATGTTTATCGATAAATGGGTTATCGGACAAAATGTAGTTCCCGTAAAAACTTAATATATGCGTTCAATATGGGTGTCAAACGAAAGGGCATAGCCACCGCTTTCATTTGAACTGATCCACATTTCGACATATTTATCGATAAGTGTGTTATCGGTCAAAATGAGGTTCCCATAAAACTTTGCTACATGCGTTCAATGTGTTATCCCGTTTTCTGGATGCTTTAAATTTATCCGACCAAATCAAAGACAGTCACGAACAGAACTGATCCATATTTTGACATATTTATCGATAAATTAGTTATCGGTCAAAATGTGGTTCCCATAAAACCTTGATGTATGCGTTCAACATAGGTGCCAAACGAAAGGGTATGGCCACAGCTTTCAATTGAACTGATCCATATTTGGATATATTTATCGATAAATGGGTTATCGGACAAAATGTGGTTCCCATAAAACCATGATGTATGCGTTCAACATGGGTGTCAAACGAAAGGGCATGTCCACATCTTTTATTTAAAATTTTTGGCATTTCGATATATTTATCGATAAATGAGTTATCGGTCAAAATGTGGTTCCCATAAAACCTTGATATATGCGTTCAATATGGGTGTCAAACGAAAGGGCATGGCCGCATCTTTCATTTGAACTGATCCATATTTTGACATATTTATCGATAAATTAGTTATCGGTCAAAATGTGGTTCCCATAAAACCTTGATGTATGCGTTCAATATGGGTGTCAAACGAAAGGGCATAGCCACCGCTTTCATTTGAACTGATCCACATTTCGACATATTTATCGATAAGTGTGTTATCGGTCAAAAAGTGGTTCCCATATAACCTTGATGTATGCGTTCAATATGGGTGTCAAACGAAAGGGTATGGCCACAGCTTTCATTTGAACTGATCCATATTTCGATATATTTATCGATAAGTGTGTTATCGGTCAAAACGTGGGTCTCATAAAACTTAAATGAGTTATCGGTCAAAATGTGGTTCCCATAAACCCTTGATATATGCGTTCAATATGGGTGTCAAACGAAAGGGCATAGCCACCGCTTTCATTTGAACTGACCTACATTTCGACATATTTATCGATAAGTGTGTTATCGGTCAAAAAGTGGTTCCCATAAAACCTTGATGTATGCGTTCAATATGGGTGTCAAACGAAAGGGTATGGCCACAGCTTTCATTTGAACTGATCCATATTTCGATATATTTATCGATAAGTGTGTCATCGGTCAAAAAGTGGTTCCCATAAAACCTTGATGTATGCGTTCAATATGGGTGTCAAACGAAAGGGTATGGCCACAGCTTTCATTTGAACTGATCCATATTTCGATATATTTATCGATAAGTGTGTTATCGGTCATAATGTGGTTCCCATAAAACCTTGATATATGCGTTAAATATGGGTGTCAAACGAAAGGGCATGGCCACCGCTTTCATTTGAACTGATCCACATTTCGACATATTTATCGATAAGTGTGTTATCGGTCAAAATGTGGTTCCCATAAAACTTTGATATATGCGTTCAATATGGGTATCAAACGAAAGGGCATAGCCACAGCTTTCATTTGAACTGATCCATATTTCGATATATTTATCGATAAGTGTGTCATCGGTCAAAAAGTGGTTCCCATAAAACCTTGATGTATGCGTTCAATATGGGTGTCAAACGAAAGGGTATGGCCACAGCTTTCATTTGAACTGATCCATATTTCGATATATTTATCGATAAGTGTGTTATCGGTCATAATGTGGTTCCCATAAAACCTTGATATATGCGTTAAATATGGGTGTCAAACGAAAGGGCATGGCCACCGCTTTCATTTGAACTGATCCACATTTCGACATATTTATCGATAAGTGTGTTATCGGTCAAAATGTGGTTCCCATAAAACTTTGATATATGCGTTCAATATGGGTATCAAACGAAAGGGCATAGCCACAGCTTTCATTTGAACTGATCCATATTTCGATATATTTATCGATAAGTGTGTCATCGGTCAAAAAGTGGTTCCCATAAAACCTTGATGTATGCGTTCAATATGGGTGTCAAACGAAAGGGTATGGCCACAGCTTTCATTTGAACTGATCCATATTTTGACATATTTATCGATAAATTAGTTATCGGTCAAAATGTGGTTCCCATAAAACCTTGATGTATGCGTTCAACATAGGTGTCAAACGAAAGGGTATGGCCACAGCTTTCATTTGAACTGATCCATATTTCGATATATTTATCGATAAATGAGTTATCGGTCAAAATGTGGTTCCCATAAAACTTTGCTATATGCGTCCAATATGGGTGTCAAACGAAAGGGCATAGCCACCGCTTTCATTTGAACTGATCCACATTTCGACATATTTATCGATAAGTGTGTTATCGGTCAAAATGTGGTTCCCATAAAACTTTGATATATGCGTTCAATATGAGTATCAAACGAAAGGGCATAGCCACAGCTTTCATTTGAACTGATCCGTATTTCGACATATTTATCGATAAATGTGTTACCGGTCAAAATGGGGTTCCCATAAAACCTTGATGTATGCGTTCAACATAGGTGTCAAACGAAAGGGCATGGCCACAGCTTTCATTTGCACTGATCCATATTTCGATATGGATAAGTGTGTTATCGGTCAAAACGTGGTTCCCATAAAACTTTGCTATATGCGTTCAATATGGGTGTCAAACGAAAGGGCATAGCCACCGCTTTCATTTGAACTGACCTACATTTCGACATATTTATCGATAAGTGTGTTATCGGTCAAAAAGTGGTTCCCATAAAACCTTGATGTATGCGTTCAATATGGGTGTCAAACGAAAGGGTATGGCCACATCTTTCATTTGAACCCATCCATATTTCGATATATTTATCGATAAGTGTGTTATCGGTCAAAACGTGGTTCCCATAAAACTTTGCTATATGCGTTCAATATGGGTGTCAAACGAAAGGGCATGACCACATCTTTTATTTAAAATGTTTGGCATTTCGATAAATTTATCGATAAATGAGTTATCGGTCAAAATGTGGTTCCCATAAAACCTTGATATATGCGTTAAATATGGGTGTCAAACGAAAGGGCATGGCGGCATCTTTCATTTGAACTGATCCATATTTTGACATATTTATCGATAAATTAGTTATCGGTCAAAATGTGGTTCCCATAAAACCTTGATGTATGCGTTCAACATAGGTGTCAAACGAAAGGGTATGGCCACAGCTTTCATTTGAACTGATCCATATTTCGATATATTTATCGATAAGTGTGTTATCGGTCAAAACGTGGTTCCCATAAAACTTTGCTATATGCGTTCAATATGGGTGTCAAACGAAAGGGCATAGCCACCGCTTTCATTTGAACTGACCTAGATTTCGACATATTTATCGATAAGTGTGTTCGGTCAAAAAGTGGTTCCCATAAAACCTTGATGTATGCGTTCAATATGGGTGTCAAACGAAAGGGCATGGCCACAGCTTTCATTTGAACTGATCCATATTTCGATATATTTATCGATAAATGAGTTATCGGTTAAAATGTGGTTCCCATAAAACTTTGCTATATGCGTTCAATATGGGTGTCAAACGAAAGGGCATAGCCACCGCTTTCATTTGAACTGATCCACATTTCGACATATTTATCGATAAGTGTGTTATCGGTCAAAATGTGGTTCCCATAAAACTTTGATATATGCGTTCAATATGGGTATCAAACGAAAGGGCATAGCCACAGCTTTCATTTGAACTGATCCGTATTTCGACATATTTATCGATAAATGTGTTACCGGTCAAAATGGGGTTCCCATAAAACCTTGATGTATGCGTTCAACATAGGTGTAAAACGAAAGGGCATAGCCACCGCTTTCATTTGAACTGATCCACATTTCGACATATTTATCGATAAGTGTGTTATCGGTCAAAATGAGGTTCCCATAAAACTTTGCTACATGCGCTCAATGTGTTATCCCGTTTTCTGGATGATTTAAATTTATCCGACCAAATCAAAGACAGTCACGAACAGAACTGATCCATATTTTGACATATTTATCGATAAATTAGTTATCGGTCAAAATGTGGTTCCCATAAAACCTTGATGTATGCGTTCAATATGGGTGTCAAACAAAAGGGCATGGCTACATCTTTAATTTAAAATTTTTGACATTTCGATATATTTATCGATAAATGAGTTATCGGTCAAAATGTGGTTCCCATAAAACCTTGATATATGCGTTCAATATGGGTGTCAAACGAAAGGGCATAGCCACCGCTTTCATTTGAACTGATCCACATTTCGACATATTTATCGATAAGTGTGTTATCGGTCAAAATGAGGTTCCCATAAATCTTTGCTACATGCGTTCAATGTGTTATCCCGTTTTCTGGATGCTTTAAATTTATCCGACCAAATCAAAGACAGTCACGAACAGAACTGATCCATATTTTGACATATTTATCGATAAATTAGTTATCGGTCAAAATGTGGTTCCCATAAAACCTTGATGTATGCGTTCAACATAGGTGCCAAACGAAAGGGTATGGCCACAGCTTTCAATTGAACTGATAAATATTTCGATATATTTATCGATAAATGGGTTATCGGACAAAATGTGGTTCCCATAAAACCATGATGTATGCGTTCAATATGGGTGTCAAACGAAAGGGCATGTCCACATCTTTTATTTAAAATTTTTGGCATTTCGATATATTTATCGATAAATGAGTTATCGGTCAAAATGTGGTTCCCATAAAACCTTGATATATGCGTTCAATATGGGTGTCAAACGAAAGGGCATGGCCACATCTTTCATTTGAACTGATCCATATTTTGACATATTTATCGATAAATTAGTTATCGGTCAAAATGTGGTTCCCATAAAACCTTGATGTATGCGTTCAACATAGGTGTCAAACGAAAGGGTATGGCCACAGCTTTCATTTGAACTGATCCATATTTCGATATATTTATCGATAAATGAGTTATCGGTCAAAATGTGGTTCCCTTAAAACTTTGCTATATGCGTCCAATATGGGTGTCAAACGAAAGGGCATAGCCACCGCTTTCATTTGAACTGATCCACATTTCGACATATTTATCGATAAGTGTGTTATCGGTCAAAATGTGGTTCCCATAAAACTTTGATATATGCGTTCAATATGAGTATCAAACGAAAGGGCATAGCCACAGCTTTCATTTGAACTGATCCGTATTTCGATATATTTATCGATAAGTGTGTCATCGGTCAAAAAGTGGTTCCCATAAAACCTTGATGTATGCGTTCAATATGGGTGTCAAACGAAAGGGTATGGCCACAGCTTTCATTTGAACTGATCCATATTTTGACATATTTATCGATAAATTAGTTATCGGTCAAAATGTGGTTCCCATAAAACCTTGATGTATGCGTTCAACATAGGTGTCAAACGAAAGGGTATGGCCACAGCTTTCATTTGAACTGATCCATATTTCGATATATTTATCGATAAATGAGTTATCGGTCAAAATGTGGTTCCCATAAAACTTTGCTATATGCGTCCAATATGGGTGTCAAACGAAAGGGCATAGCCACCGCTTTCATTTGAACTGATCCACATTTCGACATATTTATCGATAAGTGTGTTATCGGTCAAAATGTGGTTCCCATAAAACTTTGATATATGCGTTCAATATGAGTATCAAACGAAAGGGCATAGCCACAGCTTTCATTTGAACTGATCCGTATTTCGACATATTTATCGATAAATGTGTTACCGGTCAAAATGGGGTTCCCATAAAACCTTGATGTATGCGTTCAACATAGGTGTCAAACGAAAGGGCATGGCCACAGCTTTCATTTGCACTGATCCATATTTCGATATGGATAAGTGTGTTATCGGTCAAAACGTGGTTCCCATAAAATTTTGCTATATGCGTTCAATATGGGTGTCAAACGAAAGGGCATAGCCACCGCTTTCATTTGAACTGACCTACATTTCGACATATTTATCGATAAGTGTGTTATCGGTCAAAAAGTGGTTCCCATAAAACCTTGATGTATGCGTTCAATATGGGTGTCAAACGAAAGGGTATGGCCACATCTTTCATTTGAACCCATCCATATTTCGATATATTTATCGATAAGTGTGTTATCGGTCAAAACGTGGTTCCCATAAAACTTTGCTATATGCGTTCAATATGGGTGTCAAACGAAAGGGCATAGCCACCGCTTTCATTTGAACTGATCCACATTTCGACATATTTATCGATAAGTGTGTTATCGGTCAAAATGTGGTTCCCATAAAACTTTGATATATGCGTTCAATATGAGTATCAAACGAAAGGGCATAGCCACAGCTTTCATTTGAACTGATCCGTATTTCGACATATTTATCGATAAATGTGTTACCGGTCAAAATGGGGTTCCCATAAAACCTTGATGTATGCGTTCAACATAGGTGTCAAACGAAAGGGCATGGCCACAGCTTTCATTTGCACTGATCCATATTTCGATATGGATAAGTGTGTTATCGGTCAAAACGTGGTTCCCATAAAACTTTGCTATATGCGTTCAATATGGGTGTCAAACGAAAGGGCATAGCCACCGCTTTCATTTGAACTGATCCACATTTCGACATATTTATCGATAAGTGTGTTATCGGTCAAAATGTGGTTCCCATAAAACTTTGATATATGCGTTCAATATGAGTATCAAACGAAAGGGCATAGCCACAGCTTTCATTTGAACTGATCCGTATTTCGACATATTTATCGATAAATGTGTTACCGGTCAAAATGGGGTTCCCATAAAACCTTGATGTATGCGTTCAACATAGGTGTCAAACGAAAGGGCATGGCCACAGCTTTCATTTGCACTGATCCATATTTCGATATGGATAAGTGTGTTATCGGTCAAAACGTGGTTCCCATAAAACTTTGCTATATGCGTTCAATATGGGTGTCAAACGAAAGGGCATAGCCACAGCTTTCATTTGAACTGATCCACATTTCGACATATTTATCGATAAGTGTGTTACCGGACAAAATGTGGTTCCCATAAAACTGTGCTATATGCGTTCAATATGGGTGTCAAACGAAAGGGCATGGCCACCGCTTTCATTTGAACTGATCCACATTTCGACATATTTATCGATAAGTGTGTTATCGGTCAAAATGTGGTTCCCATAAAACTTTGATATATGCGTTCAATATGGGTATCAAACGAAAGGGCATAGCCACAGCTTTCATTTGAACTGATCCATATTTCGATATATTTATCGATAAGTGTGTCATCGGTCAAAAAGTGGTTCCCATAAAACCTTGATGTATGCGTTCAATATGGGTGTCAAACGAAAGGGTATGGCCACAGCTTTCATTTGAACTGATCCATATTTTGACATATTTATCGATAAATTAGTTATCGGTCAAAATGTGGTTCCCATAAAACCTTGATGTATGCGTTCAACATAGGTGTCAAACGAAAGGGTATGGCCACAGCTTTCATTTGAACTGATCCATATTTCGATATATTTATCGATAAATGAGTTATCGGTCAAAATGTGGTTCCCATAAAACTTTGCTATATGCGTCCAATATGGGTGTCAAACGAAAGGGCATAGCCACCGCTTTCATTTGAACTGATCCACATTTCGACATATTTATCGATAAGTGTGTTATCGGTCAAAATGTGGTTCCCATAAAACTTTGATATATGCGTTCAATATGAGTATCAAACGAAAGGGCATAGCCACAGCTTTCATTTGAACTGATCCGTATTTCGACATATTTATCGATAAATGTGTTACCGGTCAAAATGTGGTTCCCATAAAACCTTGATGTATGCGTTCAACATAGGTGTCAAACGAAAGGGCATGGCCACAGCTTTCATTTGCACTGATCCATATTTCGATATGGATAAGTGTGTTATCGGTCAAAACGTGGTTCCCATAAAATTTTGCTATATGCGTTCAATATGGGTGTCAAACGAAAGGGCATAGCCACCGCTTTCATTTGAACTGACCTACATTTCGACATATTTATCGATAAGTGTGTTATCGGTCAAAAAGTGGTTCCCATAAAACCTTGATGTATGCGTTCAATATGGGTGTCAAACGAAAGGGTATGGCCACATCTTTCATTTGAACCCATCCATATTTCGATATATTTATCGATAAGTGTGTTATCGGTCAAAACGTGGTTCCCATAAAACTTTGCTATATGCGTTCAATATGGGTGTCAAACGAAAGGGCATGACCACATCTTTTATTTAAAATGTTTGGCATTTCGATAAATTTATCGATAAATGAGTTATCGGTCAAAATGTGGTTCCCATAAAACCTTGATATATGCGTTAAATATGGGTGTCAAACGAAAGGGCAAGGCGGCATCTTTCATTTGAACTGATCCATATTTTGACATATTTATCGATAAATTAGTTATCGGTCAAAATGTGGTTCCCATAAAACCTTGATGTATGCGTTCAACATAGGTGTCAAACGAAAGGGTATGGCCACAGCTTTCATTTGAACTGATCCATATTTCGATATATTTATCGATAAGTGTGTTATCGGTCAAAACGTGGTTCCCATAAAACTTTGCTATATGCGTTCAATATGGGTGTCAAACGAAAGGGCATAGCCACCGCTTTCATTTGAACTGACCTAGATTTCGACATATTTATCGATAAGTGTGTTATCGGTCAAAAAGTGGTTCCCATAAAACCTTGATGTATGCGTTCAATATGGGTGTCAAACGAAAGGGCATGGCCACAGCTTTCATTTGAACTGATCCATATTTCGATATATTTATCGATAAATGAGTTATCGGTTAAAATGTGGTTCCCATAAAACTTTGCTATATGCGTTCAATATGGGTGTCAAACGAAAGGGCATAGCCACCGCTTTCATTTGAACTGATCCACATTTCGACATATTTATCGATAAGTGTGTTATCGGTCAAAATATGGTTCCCATAAAACTTTGATATATGCGTTCAATATGGGTATCAAACGAAAGGGCATAGCCACAGCTTTCATTTGAACTGATCCGTATTTCGACATATTTATCGATAAATGTGTTACCGGTCAAAATGGGGTTCCCATAAAACCTTGATGTATGCGTTCAACATAGGTGTAAAACGAAAGGGCATAGCCACCGCTTTCATTTGAACTGATCCACATTTCGACATATTTATCGATAAGTGTGTTATCGGTCAAAATGAGGTTCCCATAAAACTTTGCTACATGCGTTCAATGTGTTATCCCGTTTTCTGGATGCTTTAAATTTATCCGACCAAATCAAAGACAGTCACGAACAGAACTGATCCATATTTTGACATATTTATCGATAAATTAGTTATCGGTCAAAATGTGGTTCCCATAAAACCTTGATGTATGCGTTCAATATGGGTGTCAAACAAAAGGGCATGGCTAGATCTTTAATTTAAAATTTTTGACATTTCGATATATTTATCGATAAATGAGTTATCGGTCAAAATGTGGTTCCCATAAAACCTTGATATATGCGTTCAATATGGGTGTCAAACGAAAGGGCATAGCCACCGCTTTCATTTGAACTGATCCACATTTCGACATATTTATCGATAAGTGTGTTATCGGTCAAAATGAGGTTCCCATAAAACTTTGCTACATGCGTTCAATGTGTTATCCCGTTTTCTGGATGCTTTAAATTTATCCGACCAAATCAAAGACAGTCACGAACAGAACTGATCCATATTTTGACATATTTATCGATAAATTAGTTATCGGTCAAAATGTGGTTCCCATAAAACCTTGATGTATGCGTTCAACATAGGTGCCAAACGAAAGGGTATGGCCACAGCTTTCAATTGAACTGATAAATATTTCGATATATTTATCGATAAATGGGTTATCGGACAAAATGTGGTTCCCATAAAACCATGATGTATGCGTTCAATATGGGTGTCAAACGAAAGGGCATGTCCACATCTTTTATTTAAAATTTTTGGCATTTCGATATATTTATCGATAAATGAGTTATCGGTCAAAATGTGGTTCCCATAAAACCTTGATATATGCGTTCAATATGGGTGTCAAACGAAAGGGCATGGCCGCATCTTTCATTTGAACTGATCCATATTTTGACATATTTATCGATAAATTAGTTATCGGTCAAAATGTGGTTCCCATACAACCTTGATGTATGCGTTCAATATGGGTGTCAAACGAAAGGGCATAGCCACAGCTTTCATTTGAACTGATCCACATTTCGACATATTTATCGATAAGTGTGTTACCGGACAAAATGTGGTTCCCATAAAACTGTGCTATATGCGTTAAATATGGGTGTCATACGAAAGGGCATGGCCACCGCTTTCATTTGAACTGATCCACATTTCGACATATTTATCGATAAGTGTGTTATCGGTCAAAATGTGGTTCCCATAAAACTTTGATATATGCGTTCAATATGGGTATCAAACGAAAGGGCATAGCCACAGCTTTCATTTGAACTGATCCATATTTCGATATATTTATCGATAAGTGTGTCATCGGTCAAAAAGTGGTTCCCATAAAACCTTGATGTATGCGTTCAATATGGGTGTCAAACGAAAGGGTATGGCCACAGCTTTCATTTGAACTGATCCATATTTCGATATATTTATCGATAAGTGTGTTATCGGTCATAATGTGGTTCCCATAAAACCTTGATATATGCGTTAAATATGGGTGTCAAACGAAAGGGCATGGCCACCGCTTTCATTTGAACTGATCCACATTTCGACATATTTATCGATAAGTGTGTTATCGGTCAAAATGTGGTTCCCATAAAACTTTGATATATGCGTTCAATATGGGTATCAAACGAAAGGGCATAGCCACAGCTTTCATTTGAACTGATCCATATTTCGATATATTTATCGATAAGTGTGTCATCGGTCAAAAAGTGGTTCCCATAAAACCTTGATGTATGCGTTCAATATGGGTGTCAAACGAAAGGGTATGGCCACAGCTTTCATTTGAACTGATCCATATTTTGACATATTTATCGATAAATTAGTTATCGGTCAAAATGTGGTTCCCATAAAACCTTGATGTATGCGTTCAACATAGGTGTCAAACGAAAGGGTATGGCCTCAGCTTTCATTTGAACTGATCCATATTTCGATATATTTATCGATAAATGAGTTATCGGTCAAAATGTGGTTCCCATAAAACTTTGCTATATGCGTCCAATATGGGTGTCAAACGAAAGGGCATAGCCACCGCTTTCATTTGAACTGATCCACATTTCGACATATTTATCGATAAGTGTGTTATCGGTCAAAATGTGGTTCCCATAAAACTTTGATATATGCGTTCAATATGAGTATCAAACGAAAGGGCATAGCCACAGCTTTCATTTGAACTGATCCGTATTTCGACATATTTATCGATAAATGTGTTACCGGTCAAAATGGGGTTCCCATAAAACCTTGATGTATGCGTTCAACATAGGTGTCAAACGAAAGGGCATGGCCACAGCTTTCATTTGCACTGATCCATATTTCGATATGGATAAGTGTGTTATCGGTCAAAACGTGGTTCCCATAAAACTTTGCTATATGCGTTCAATATGGGTGTCAAACGAAAGGGCATAGCCACCGCTTTCATTTGAACTGACCTACATTTCGACATATTTATCGATAAGTGTGTTATCGGTCAAAAAGTGGTTCCCATAAAACCTTGATGTATGCGTTCAATATGGGTGTCAAACGAAAGGGTATGGCCACATCTTTCATTTGAACCCATCCATATTTCGATATATTTATCGATAAGTGTGTTATCGGTCAAAACGTGGTTCCCATAAAACTTTGCTATATGCGTTCAATATGGGTGTCAAACGAAAGGGCATGACCACATCTTTTATTTAAAATGTTTGGCATTTCGATAAATTTATCGATAAATGAGTTATCGGTCAAAATGTGGTTCCCATAAAACCTTGATATATGCGTTAAATATGGGTGTCAAACGAAAGGGCATGGCGGCATCTTTCATTTGAACTGATCCATATTTTGACATATTTATCGATAAATTAGTTATCGGTCAAAATGTGGTTCCCATAAAACCTTGATGTATGCGTTCAACATAGGTGTCAAACGAAAGGGTATGGCCACAGCTTTCATTTGAACTGATCCATATTTCGATATATTTATCGATAAGTGTGTTATCGGTCAAAACGTGGTTCCCATAAAACTTTGCTATATGCGTTCAATATGGGTGTCAAACGAAAGGGCATAGCCACCGCTTTCATTTGAACTGACCTAGATTTCGACATATTTATCGATAAGTGTGTTATCGGTCAAAAAGTGGTTCCCATAAAACCTTGATGTATGCGTTCAATATGGGTGTCAAACGAAAGGGCATGGCCACAGCTTTCATTTGAACTGATCCATATTTCGATATATTTATCGATAAATGAGTTATCGGTTAAAATGTGGTTCCCATAAAACTTTGCTATATGCGTTCAATATGGGTGTCAAACGAAAGGGCATAGCCACCGCTTTCATTTGAACTGATCCACATTTCGACATATTTATCGATAAGTGTGTTATCGGTCAAAATGTGGTTCCCATAAAACTTTGATATATGCGTTCAATATGGGTATCAAACGAAAGGGCATAGCCACAGCTTTCATTTGAACTGATCCGTATTTCGACATATTTATCGATAAATGTGTTACCGGTCAAAATGGGGTTCCCATAAAACCTTGATGTATGCGTTCAACATAGGTGTAAAACGAAAGGGCATAGCCACCGCTTTCATTTGAACTGATCCACATTTCGACATATTTATCGATAAGTGTGTTATCGGTCAAAATGAGGTTCCCATAAAACTTTGCTACATGCGTTCAATGTGTTATCCCGTTTTCTGGATGCTTTAAATTTATCCGACCAAATCAAAGACAGTCACGAACAGAACTGATCCATATTTTGACATATTTATCGATAAATTAGTTATCGGTCAAAATGTGGTTCCCATAAAACCTTGATGTATGCGTTCAATATGGGTGTCAAACAAAAGGGCATGGCTACATCTTTAATTTAAAATTTTTGACATTTCGATATATTTATCGATAAATGAGTTATCGGTCAAAATGTGGTTCCCATAAAACCTTGATATATGCGTTCAATATGGGTGTCAAACGAAAGGGCATAGCCACCGCTTTCATTTGAACTGATCCACATTTCGACATATTTATCGATAAGTGTGTTATCGGTCAAAATGAGGTTCCCATAAAACTTTGCTACATGCGTTCAATGTGTTATCCCGTTTTCTGGATGCTTTAAATTTATCCGACCAAATCAAAGACAGTCACGAACAGAACTGATCCATATTTTGACATATTTATCGATAAATTAGTTATCTTTCAAAATGTGGTTCCCATAAAACCTTGATGTATGCGTTCAACATAGGTGCCAAACGAAAGGGTATGGCCACAGCTTTCAATTGAACTGATAAATATTTCGATATATTTATCGATAAATGGGTTATCGGACAAAATGTGGTTCCCATAAAACCATGATGTATGCGTTCAATATGGGTGTCAAACGAAAGGGCATGGCCGCATCTTTCATTTAAACTGATCCATATTTTGACATATTTATCGATAAATTAGTTATCGGTCAAAATGTGGTTCCCATAAAACCTTGATATATGCGTTCAATATGGGTGTCAAACGAAAGGGCATGGCCGCATCTTTCATTTGAACTGATCCATATTTTGACATATTTATCGATAAATTAGTTATCGGTCAAAATGTGGTTCCCATACAACCTTGATGTATGCGTTCAATATGGGTGTCAAACGAAAGGGCATAGCCACAGCTTTCATTTGAACTGATCCACATTTCGACATATTTATCGATAAGTGTGTTACCGGACAAAATGTGGTTCCCATAAAACTGTGCTATATGCGTTCAATATGGGTGTCAAACGAAAGGGAATGGCCACAGCTTTCATTTGAACTGATCCATATTTCGATATATTTATCGATAAATGAGTTATCGGTTAAAATGTGGTTCCCATAAAACTTTGCTATATGCGTTCAATATGGGTGTCAAACGAAAGGGCATAGCCACAGCTTTCATTTGAACTGATCCGTATTTCGACATATTTATCGATAAATGTGTTACCGGTCAAAATGGGGTTCCCATAAAACCTTGATGTATGCGTTCAACATAGGTGTAAAACGAAAGGGCATAGCCACCGCTTTCATTTGAACTGATCCACATTTCGACATATTTATCGATAAGTGTGTTATCGGTCAAAATGAGGTTCCCATAAAACTTTGCTATATGCGTTCAATATGGGTGTCAAACGAAAGGGCATAGCCACCGCTTTCATTTGAACTGATCCACATTTCGACATATTTATCGATAAGTGTGTTATCGGTCAAAATGTGGTTCCCATAAAACTTTGATATATGCGTTCAATATGGGTATCAAACGAAAGGGCATAGCCACAGCTTTCATTTGAACTGATCCGTATTTCGACATATTTATCGATAAATGTGTTACCGGTCAAAATGGGGTTCCCATAAAACCTTGATGTATGCGTTCAACATAGGTGTAAAACGAAAGGGCATAGCCACCGCTTTCATTTGAACTGATCCACATTTCGACATATTTATCGATAAGTGTGTTATCGGTCAAAATGAGGTTCCCATAAAACTTTGCTACATGCGTCCAATGTGTTATCCCGTTTTCTGGATGCTTTAAATTTATCCGACCAAATCAAAGACAGTCACGAACAGAACTGATCCATATTTTGACATATTTATCGATAAATTAGTTATCGGTCAAAATGTGGTTCCCATAAAACCTTGATGTATGCGTTCAATATGGGTGTCAAACAAAAGGGCATGGCTACATCTTTAATTTAAAATTTTTGACATTTCGATATATTTATCGATAAATGAGTTATCGGTCAAAATGTGGTTCCCATAAAACCTTGATATATGCGTTCAATATGGGTGTCAAACGAAAGGGCATAGCCACCGCTTTCATTTGAACTGATCCACATTTCGACATATTTATCGATAAGTGTGTTATCGGTCAAAATGAGGTTCCCATAAAACTTTGCTACATGCGTTCAATGTGTTATCCCGTTTTCTGGATGCTTTAAATTTATCCGACCAAATCAAAGACAGTCACGAACAGAACTGATCCATATTTTGACATATTTATCGATAAATTAGTTATCTTTCAAAATGTGGTTCCCATAAAACCTTGATGTATGCGTTCAACATAGGTGCCAAACGAAAGGGTATGGCCACAGCTTTCAATTGAACTGATAAATATTTCGATATATTTATCGATAAATGGGTTATCGGACAAAATGTGGTTCCCATAAAACCATGATGTATGCGTTCAATATGGGTGTCAAACGAAAGGGCATGGCCGCATCTTTCATTTGAACTGATCCATATTTTGACATATTTATCGATAAATTAGTTATCGGTCAAAATGTGGTTCCCATAAAACCTTGATATATGCGTTCAATATGGGTGTCAAACGAAAGGGCATGGCCGCATCTTTCATTTGAACTGATCCATATTTTGACATATTTATCGATAAATTAGTTATCGGTCAAAATGTGGTTCCCATACAACCTTGATGTATGCGTTCAATATGGGTGTCAAACGAAAGGGCATAGCCACAGCTTTCATTTGAACTGATCCACATTTCGACATATTTATCGATAAGTGTGTTACCGGACAAAATGTGGTTCCCATAAAACTGTGCTATATGCGTTCAATATGGGTGTCAAACGAAAGGGAATGGCCACAGCTTTCATTTGAACTGATCCATATTTCGATATATTTATCGATAAATGAGTTATCGGTTAAAATGTGGTTCCCATAAAACTTTGCTATATGCGTTCAATATGGGTGTCAAACGAAAGGGCATAGCCACCGCTTTCATTTGAACTGATCCACATTTCGACATATTTATCGATAAGTGTGTTATCGGTCAAAATGTGGTTCCCATAAAACTTTGATATATGCGTTCAATATGGGTATCAAACGAAAGGGCATAGCCACAGCTTTCATTTGAACTGATCCGTATTTCGACATATTTATCGATAAATGTGTTACCGGTCAAAATGGGGTTCCCATAAAACCTTGATGTATGCGTTCAACATAGGTGTAAAACGAAAGGGCATAGCCACCGCTTTCATTTGAACTGATCCACATTTCGACATATTTATCGATAAGTGTGTTATCGGTCAAAATGAGGTTCCCATAAAACTTTGCTACATGCGTTCAATGTGTTATCCCGTTTTCTGGATGCTTTAAATTTATCCGACCAAATCAAAGACAGTCACGAACAGAACTGATCCATATTTTGACATATTTATCGATAAATTAGTTATCGGTCAAAATGTGGTTCCCATAAAACCTTGATGTATGCGTTCAATATGGGTGTCAAACAAAAGGGCATGGCTACATCTTTAATTTAAAATTTTTGACATTTCGATATATTTATCGATAAATGAGTTATCGGTCAAAATGTGGTTCCCATAAAACCTTGATATATGCGTTCAATATGGGTGTCAAACGAAAGGGCATAGCCACCGCTTTCATTTGAACTGATCCACATTTCGACATATTTATCGATAAGTGTGTTATCGGTCAAAATGAGGTTCCCATAAAACTTTGCTACATGCGTTCAATGTGTTATCCCGTTTTCTGGATGCTTTAAATTTATCCGACCAAATCAAAGACAGTCACGAACAGAACTGATCCATATTTTGACATATTTATTGATAAATTAGTTATCTTTCAAAATGTGGTTCCCATAAAACCTTGATGTATGCGTTCAACATAGGTGCCAAACGAAAGGGTATGGCCACAGCTTTCAATTGAACTGATAAATATTTCGATATATTTATCGATAAATGGGTTATCGGACAAAATGTGGTTCCCATAAAACCATGATGTATGCGTTCAATATGGGTGTCAAACGAAAGGGCATGTCCACATCTTTTATTTAAAATTTTTGGCATTTCGATATATTTATCGATAAATGAGTTATCGGTCAAAATGTGGTTCCCATAAAACCTTGATATATGCGTTCAATATGGGTGTCAAACGAAAGGGCATGGCCGCATCTTTCATTTGAACTGATCCATATTTTGACATATTTATCGATAAATTAGTTATCGGTCAAAATGTGGTTCCCATACAACCTTGATGTATGCGTTCAATATGGGTGTCAAACGAAAGGGCATAGCCACAGCTTTCATTTGAACTGATCCACATTTCGACATATTTATCGATAAGTGTGTTACCGGACAAAATGTGGTTCCCATAAAACTGTGCTATATGCGTTCAATATGGGTGTCAAACGAAAGGGAATGGCCACAGCTTTCATTTGAACTGATCCATATTTCGATATATTTATCGATAAATGAGTTATCGGTCAAAATGTGGTTCCCATAAAACTTTGCTATATGCGTTCAATATGGGTGTCAAACGAAAGGGAATGGCCACAGCTTTCATTTGAACTGATCCATATTTCGATATATTTATCGATAAATGAGTTATCGGTCAAAATGTGGTTCCCATAAAACCTTGATATATGCGTTCAATATGGGTGTCAAACGAAAGGGCATGGCCGCATCTTTCATTTGAACTGATCCATATTTTGACATATTTATCGATAAGTGTGTTATCGGTCAAAATGTGGTTCCCATAAAACTTTGCTATATGCGTTCAATATGGGTGTCAAACGAAAGGGAATGGCCACAGCTTTCATTTGAACTGATCCATATTTCGATATATTTATCGATAAATGAGTTATCGGTCAAAATGTGGTTCCCATAAAACCTTGATATATGCGTTCAATATGGGTGTCAAACGAAAGGGCATGGCCGCATCTTTCATTTGAACTGATCCATATTTCGATATATTTATCGATAAATGAGTTATCGGTCAAAATGTGGTTTCCATAAAACTTTGCTATATGCGTTCAATATGGGTGTCAAACGAAAGGGAATGGCCACAGCTTTCATTTGAACTGATCCACATTTCGACATAGGGCATAGCCACAGCTTTCATTTGAACTGATCCACATTTCGACATATTTATCGATAAGTGTGTTATCGGACAAACTGTGGTTCCCATAAAACTTTGCTATATGCGTTCAATATGGGTGTCAAACGAAAGGGAATGGCCACAGCTTTCATTTGAACTGATCCACATTTCGACATAGGGCATAGCCACAGCTTTCATTTGAACTGATCCATATTTTGACATATTTATCGATAAGTGTGTTATCGGTCAAAATGTGGTTCCCATAAAACTTTGCTATATGCGTTCAATATGGGTGTCAAACGAAAGGGAATGGCCACAGCTTTCATTTGAACTGATCCATATTTAAGATATATTTATCGATAAATGAGTTATCGGTCAAAATGTGGTTCCCATAAAAATTTGATATATGCGTTCAATATGGGAGTCAAACGAAAGGGCATGGCCGCATCTTTCATTTGAACTGATCCATATTTTGACATATTTATCGATAAATTAGTTATCGGTCAAAATGTGGTTCCCATAAAACCTTGATGTATGCGTTCAATATGGGTGTCAAACGAAAGGGCATAGCCACAGCTTTCATTTGAACTGATCCACATTTCGACATAGGGCATAGCCACAGCTTTCATTTGAACTGATCCACATTTCGACATATTTATCGATAAGTGTGTTATCGGACAAAATGTGGTTCCCATAAAACTGTGCTGTATGCGTTCAATATGGGTGTCAAACGAAAGGGAATGGCGACAGCTTTCTTTTGAACTGATCCATATTTCGATATATTTATCGATAAATGAGTTATCGGTCAAAATGTGGTTCCCATAAAACTTTGCTATATGCGTTCAATATGGGTGTCAAACGAAAGGGAATGGCCACAGCTTTCATTTGAACTGATCCATATTTCGATATATTTATCGATAAATGAGTTATCGGTCAAAATGTGGTTCCCATAAAACCTTGATATATGCGTTCAATATGGGTGTCAAACGAAAGGGCATGGCCGCATTTTTCATTTGAACTGATCCATATTTTGACATATTTATCGATAAATTAGTTATCGGTCAAAATGTGGTTCCCATAAAACCTTGATGTATGCGTTCAATATGGGTGTCAAACGAAAGGGCATAGCCACAGCTTTCATTTGAACTGATCCACATTTCGACATATTTATCGATAAGTGTGTTATCGGACAAAATGTGGTTCCCATAAAACTGTGCAATATGCGTTCAATATGGGTGTCAAACGAAAGGGAATGGCCACAGCTTTCATTTGAACTGATCCATATTTCGATATATTTATCGATAAATGAGTTATCGGTCAAAATGTGGTTCCCATAAAACTTTGCTATATGCGTTCAATATGGGTGTCAAACGAAAGGGCATAGCCACCGCTTTCATTTGAACTGATCCGCATTTCGACATATTTATCGATAAGTGTGTTATCGGTCAAAATGTGGTTCCCATAAAACTGATATATTTCATTTCATTTCATTTATTAGGCATTTTCCTTATATCTACATATGCGTTCAATATGGGTATCAAACGAAAGGGCATAGCCACAGCTTTCATTTGAACTGATCCGTATTTCGACATATTTATCGATAAATGTGTTACCGGTCAAAATGGGGTTCCCATAAAACCTTGATGTATGCGTTCAACATAGGTGTCAAACGAAAGGGCATGGCCACAGCTTTCATTTAATTTAACTGATCCATATTTCGATATATTTATCGATAAATGTGTTACCGGTCAAAATGTGGTTCCCATAAAACCTTGATGTATGCGTTCAACATAGGTGTCAAACGAAAGGGCATGGCCACAGCTTTCATTTGAACTGATCCATATTTCGATATATTTATCGATAAATGAGTTATCGGTCAAAATGTGGTTCCCATAAAACTTTGCTATATGCGTTCAATATGGGTGTCAAACGAAAGGGCATAGCCACCGCTTTCATTTGAACTGATCCACATTTCGACATATTTATCGATAAGTGTGTTATCGGTCAAAATGTGGTTCCCATAAAACTTTGATATATTTCATTTCATTTCATTTATTAGGCATTTTCCTTATATCTACATATGCGTTCAATATGGGTATCAAACGAAAGGGCATAGCCACAGCTTTCATTTGAACTGATCCGTATTTCGACATATTTATCGATAAATGTGTTACCGGTCAAAATCGGGTTCCCATAAAACCTTGATGTATGCGTTCAACATAGGTGTCAAACGAAAGGGCATGGCCACCGCTTTCATTTGAACTGATCCACATTTCGACATATTTATCGATAAGTGTGTTATCGGTCAAAATGAGGTTCCCATAAAACTTTGCTACATGCGTTCAATGTGTTATCCCGTTTTCTGGATGCTTTAAATTTAACCGACCAAATCAAAGACAGTCACGAACAGAACTGATCCATATTTTGACATATTTATCGATAAATTAGTTATCGGTCAAAATGTGGTTCCCAAAAAACCTTGATGTATGCGTTCAACATAGGTGTCAAACGAAAGGGCATGGCCACAGCTTTCATTTTAACTGATCCATATTTCGATATATTTATCGATAAATGTGTTACCGGTCAAAATGTGGTTCCCATAAAACTTTGCTATATGCGTTCAATATGGGTGTCAAACGAAAGGGCATGGCCACCGCTTTCATTTGAACTGATCCACATTTCGACATATTTATCGATAAGTGTGTTATCGGTCAAAATGAGGTTCCCATAAAACTTTGCTACATGCGTTCAATGTGTTATCCCGTTTTCTGGATGCTTTAAATTTAACCGACCAAATCAAAGACAGTCACGACCAGAACTGATCCATATTTTGACATATTTATCGATAAACTAGTTATCGGTCAAAATGTGGTTCCCATAAAACCTTGATGTATGCGTTCAACATAGGTGTCAAACGAAAGGGCATAGCCACCGCTTTCATTTGAACTGATCCACATTTCGACATGCTTATCGATAAGTGTGTTATCGGTCAAAATGTGGTTCCCATAAAACTTTGATATATGCGTTCAATATGGGTATCAAACGAAAGGGCATAGCCACAGCTTTCATTTGAACTGATCCGTATTTCGACATATTTATCGATAAATGTGTTACCGGTCAAAATGTGGTTCCCATAAAACCTTGATGTATGCGTTCAACATAGGTGTCAAACGAAAGGGCATGGCCACAGCTTTCATTTGAACTTTTCGATATTTCGATTTATTTATCGATAAATGTGTTACCGGTCAAAATGTGGTTCCCATAAAGCTTTGATATATGCGTTCAATATGGGTGTCAAACAAAAAGGCATGGCTACAGCTTTCATTTGAACTTTTCGATATTTCGATTTATTTATCGATAAATGAGTTATCGGTCAAAATGTGGTTCCCATAAAACCTTGATATATGCGTTCAATATGGGTGTCAAACGAAAGGGCATGGCCGCATCTTTCATTTGAACTGATCCATATTTTGACATATTTATCGATAAGTGTGTTATCGGTCAAAATGTGCTTCCCATAAAACTTTGATATATGCGTTCAATATGGGTATCAAACGAAAGGGCATAGCCACAGCTTTCATTTGAACTGATCCGTATTTCGACATATTTATCGATAAATGTGTTACCGGTCAAAATGTGGTTCCCATAAAACCTTGATGTATGCGTTCAACATAGGTGTCAAACGAAAGGGCATGGCCACAGCTTTCATTTGAACTGATCCATATTTCGATATATTTATCGATAAATGAGTTATCGGTCAAAATGTGGTTCCCATAAAACCTTGATATATGCGTTCAATATGGGTGTCAAACGAAAGGGCATGGCCGCATCTTTCATTTGAACTGATCCATATTTTGACATATTTATCGATAAATTAGTTATCGGTCAAAATGTGGTTCCCATAAAACCTTGATGTATGCGTTCAATATGGGTGTCAAACGAAAGGGCATAGCCACAGCTTTCATTTGCACTGATCCACATTTCGACATAGGGCATAGCCACAGCTTTCATTTGAACTGATCCACATTTCGACATATTTATCGATAAATGTGTTATCGGACAAAATGTGGTTCCCATAAAACTGTGCTATATGCGTTCAATATGGGTGTCAAACGAAAGGGAATGGCCACAGCTTTCATTTGAACTGATCCATATTTCGATATATTTATCGATAAATGAGTTATCGGTCAAAATGTGGTTCCCATAAAACTTTGCTATATGCGTTCAATATGGGTGTCAAACGAAAGGGAATGGCCACAGCTTTCATTTGAACTGATCCATATTTCGATATATTTATCGATAAATGAGTTATCGGTCAAAATGTGGTTCCCATAAAACCTTGATATATGCGTTCAATATGGGTGTCAAACGAAAGGGCCTGGCCGCATTTTTCATTTGAACTGATCCATATTTTGACATATTTATCGATAAATTAGTTATCGGTCAAAATGTGGTTCCCATAAAACCTTGATGTATGCGTTCAATATGGGTGTCAAACGAAAGGGCATAGCCACAGCTTTCATTTGAACTGATCCACATTTCGACATATTTATCGATAAGTGTGTTATCGGACAAAATGTGGTTCCCATAAAACTGTGCTATATGCGTTCAATATGGGTGTCAAACGAAAGGGAATGGCAACAGCTTTCATTTGAACTGATCCGTATTTCGATATATTTATCGATAAATGAGTTATCGGTCAAAATGTGGTTCCCATAAAACTTTGCTATATGCGTTCAATATGGGTGTCAAACGAAAGGGCATAGCCACCGCTTTCATTTGAACTGATCCACATTTCGACATAGTTATCGATAAGTGTGTTATCGGTCAAAATGTGGTTCCCATAAAACTGATATATTTCATTTCATTTCATTTATTAGGCATTTTCCTTATATCTACATATGCGTTCAATATGGGTATCAAACGAAAGGGCATAGCCACAGCTTTCATTTGAACTGATCCGTATTTCGACATATTTATCGATAAATGTGTTACCGGTCAAAATGGGGTTCCCATAAAACCTTGATGTATGCGTTCAACATAGGTGTCAAACGAAAGGGCATGGCCACAGCTTTCATTTTAACTGATCCATATTTTGACATATTTATCGATAAATTAGTTATCGGTCAAAATGTGGTTCCCATAAAACCTTGATGTATGCGTTCAATATGGGTGTCAAACGAAAGGGCATAGCCACAGCTTTCATTTGAACTGATCCACATTTCGACATATTTATCGATAAATGTGTTATCGGACAAAATGTGGTTCCCATAAAACTGTGCTATATGCGTTCAATATGGGTGTCAAACGAAAGGGAATGGCCACAGCTTTCATTTGAACTGATCCATATTTCGATATATTTATCGATAAATGAGTTATCGGTCAAAATGTGGTTCCCATAAAACTTTGCTATATGCGTTCAATATGGGTGTCAAACGAAAGGGAATGGCCACAGCTTTCATTTGAACTGATCCATATTTCGATATATTTATCGATAAATGAGTTATCGGTCAAAATGTGGTTCCCATAAAACCTTGATATATGCGTTCAATATGGGTGTCAAACGAAAGGGCCTGGCCGCATTTTTCATTTGAACTGATCCATATTTTGACATATTTATCGATAAATTAGTTATCGGTCAAAATGTGGTTCCCATAAAACCTTGATGTATGCGTTCAATATGGGTGTCAAACGAAAGGGCATAGCCACAGCTTTCATTTGAACTGATCCACATTTCGACATATTTATCGATAAGTGTGTTATCGGACAAAATGTGGTTCCCATAAAACTGTGCTATATGCGTTCAATATGGGTGTCAAACGAAAGGGAATGGCAACAGCTTTCATTTGAACTGATCCGTATTTCGATATATTTATCGATAAATGAGTTATCGGTCAAAATGTGGTTCCCATAAAACTTTGCTATATGCGTTCAATATGGGTGTCAAACGAAAGGGCATAGCCACCGCTTTCATTTGAACTGATCCACATTTCGACATAGTTATCGATAAGTGTGTTATCGGTCAAAATGTGGTTCCCATAAAACTGATATATTTCATTTCATTTCATTTATTAGGCATTTTCCTTATATCTACATATGCGTTCAATATGGGTATCAAACGAAAGGGCATAGCCACAGCTTTCATTTGAACTGATCCGTATTTCGACATATTTATCGATAAATGTGTTACCGGTCAAAATGGGGTTCCCATAAAACCTTGATGTATGCGTTCAACATAGGTGTCAAACGAAAGGGCATGGCCACAGCTTTCATTTTAACTGATCCATATTTCGATATATTTATCGATAAATGTGTTACCGGTCAAAATGTGGTTCCCATAAACCCTTGATGTATGCGTTCAACATAGGTGTCAAACGAAAGGGCATGGCCACAGCTTTCATTTGAACTGATCCATATTTCGATATATTTATCGATAAATGAGTTATCGGTCAAAATGTGGTTCCCATAAAACTTTGCTATATGCGTTCAATATGGGTGTCAAACGAAAGGGCATAGCCACCGCTTTCATTTGAACTGATCCACATTTCGACATATTTATCGATAAGTGTGTTATCGGTCAAAATGTGGTTCCCATAAAACTTTGATATATTTCATTTCATTTCATTTATTAGGCATTTTCCTTATATCTACATATGCGTTCAATATGGGTATCAAACGAAAGGGCATAGCCACAGCTTTCATTTGAACTGATCCGTATTTCGACATATTTATCGATAAATGTGTTACCGGTCAAAATCGGGTTCCCATAAAACCTTGATGTATGCGTTCAACATAGGTGTCAAACGAAAGGGCATGGCCACCGCTTTCATTTGAACTGATCCACATTTCGACATATTTATCGATAAGTGTGTTATCGGTCAAAATGAGGTTCCCATAAAACTTTGCTACATGCGTTCAATGTGTTATCCCGTTTTCTGGATGCTTTAAATTTAACCGACCAAATCAAAGACAGTCACGAACAGAACTGATCCATATTTTGACATATTTATCGATAAATTAGTTATCGGTCAAAATGTGGTTCCCAAAAAACCTTGATGTATGCGTTCAACATAGGTGTCAAACGAAAGGGCATGGCCACAGCTTTCATTTTAACTGATCCATATTTCGATATATTTATCGATAAATGTGTTACCGGTCAAAATGTGGTTCCCATAAAACTTTGCTATATGCGTTCAATATGGGTGTCAAACGAAAGGGAATGGCCACAGCTTTCATTTGAACTGATCCATATTTCGATATATTTATCGATAAATGAGTTATCGGTCAAAATGTGGTTCCCATAAAACCTTGATATATGCGTTCAATATGGGTGTCAAACGAAAGGGCATGGCCGCATTTTTCATTTGAACTGATCCATATTTTGACATATTTATCGATAAATTAGTTATCGGTCAAAATGTGGTTCCCATAAAACCTTGATGTATGCGTTCAATATGGGTGTCAAACGAAAGGGCATAGCCACAGCTTTCATTTGAACTGATCCACATTTCGACATATTTATCGATAAGTGTGTTATCGGACAAAATGTGGTTCCCATAAAACTGTGCTATATGCGTTCAATATGGGTGTCAAACGAAAGGGAATGGCCACAGCTTTCATTTGAACTGATCCATATTTCGATATATTTATCGATAAATGAGTTATCGGTCAAAATGTGGTTCCCATAAAACTTTGCTATATGCGTTCAATATGGGTGTCAAACGAAAGGGCATAGCCACCGCTTTCATTTGAACTGATCCGCATTTCGACATATTTATCGATAAGTGTGTTATCGGTCAAAATGTGGTTCCCATAAAACTGATATATTTCATTTCATTTCATTTATTAGGCATTTTCCTTATATCTACATATGCGTTCAATATGGGTATCAAACGAAAGGGCATAGCCACAGCTTTCATTTGAACTGATCCGTATTTCGACATATTTATCGATAAATGTGTTACCGGTCAAAATGGGGTTCCCATAAAACCTTGATGTATGCGTTCAACATAGGTGTCAAACGAAAGGGCATGGCCACAGCTTTCATTTTAACTGATCCATATTTCGATATATTTATCGATAAATGTGTTACCGGTCAAAATGTGGTTCCCATAAAACCTTGATGTATGCGTTCAACATAGGTGTCAAACGAAAGGGCATGGCCACAGCTTTCATTTGAACTGATCCATATTTCGATATATTTATCGATAAATGAGTTATCGGTCAAAATGTGGTTCCCATTAAAATTTTTCTATATGCGTTCAATATGGGTGTCAAACGAAAGGGCATAGCCACCGCTTTCATTTGAACTGATCCACATTTCGACATATTTATCGATAAGTGTGTTATCGGTCAAAATGTGGTTCCCATAAAACTTTGATATATTTCATTTCATTTCATTTATTAGGCATTTTCCTTATATCTACATATGCGTTCAATATGGGTATCAAACGAAAGGGCATAGCCACAGCTTTCATTTGAACTGATCCGTATTTCGACATATTTATCGATAAATGTGTTACCGGTCAAAATCGGGTTCCCATAAAACCTTGATGTATGCGTTCAACATAGGTGTCAAACGAAAGGGCATGGCCACCGCTTTCATTTGAACTGATCCACATTTCGACATATTTATCGATAAGTGTGTTATCGGTCAAAATGAGGTTCCCATAAAACTTTGCTACATGCGTTCAATGTGTTATCCCGTTTTCTGGATGCTTTAAATTTAACCGACCAAATCAAAGACAGTCACGACCAAAACTGATCCATATTTTGACATATTTATCGATAAACTAGTTATCGGTCAAAATGTGGTTCCCATAAAACCTTGATGTATGCGTTCAACATAGGTGTCAAACGAAAGGGCATAGCCACCGCTTTCATTTGAACTGATCCACATTTCGACATGCTTATCGATAAGTGTGTTATCGGTCAAAATGTGGTTCCCATAAAACTTTGATATATGCGTTCAATATGGGTATCAAACGAAAGGGCATAGCCACAGCTTTCATTTGAACTGATAAGTATTTCGACATATTTATCGATAAATGTGTTACCGGTCAAAATGTGGTTCCCATAAAACCTTGATGTATGCGTTCAACATAGGTGTCAAACGAAAGGGCATGGCCACAGCTTTCATTTGAACTTTTCGATATTTCGATTTATTTATCGATAAATGTGTTACCGGTCAAAATGTGGTTCCCATAAAACTTTGATATATGCGTTCAATATGGGTGTCAAACAAAAAGGCATGGCTACAGCTTTCATTTGAACTTTTCGATATTTCGATTTATTTATCGATAAATGAGTTATCGGTCAAAATGTGGTTCCCATAAAACCTTGATATATGCGTTCAATATGGGTGTCAAACGAAAGGGCATGGCCGCATCTTTCATTTGAACTGATCCATATTTTGACATATTTATCGATAAGTGTGTTATCGGTCAAAATGTGGTTCCCATAAAACTTTGATATATGCGTTCAATATGGGTATCAAACGAAAGGGCATAGCCACAGCTTTCATTTGAACTGATCCGTATTTCGACATATTTATCGATAAATGTGTTACCGGTCAAAATGTGGTTCCCATAAAACCTTGATGTATGCGTTCAACATAGGTGTCAAACGAAAGGGCATGGCCACAGCTTTCATTTGAACTGATCCATATTTCGATATATTTATCGATAAATGAGTTATCGGTCAAAATGTGGTTCCCATAAAACCTTGATATATGCGTTCAATATGGGTGTCAAACGAAAGGGCATGGCCGCATCTTTCATTTGAACTGATCCATATTTTGACATATTTATCGATAAATTAGTTATCGGTCAAAATGTGGTTCCCATAAAACCTTGATGTATGCGTTCAATATGGGTGTCAAACGAAAGGGCATAGCCACAGCTTTCATTTGAACTGATCCACATTTCGACATAGGGCATAGCCACAGCTTTCATTTGAACTGATCCACATTTCGACATATTTATCGATAAGTGTGTTATCGGACAAAATGTGGTTCCCATAAAACTGTGCTATATGCGTTCAATATGGGTGTCAAACGAAAGGGAATGGCCACAGCTTTCATTTGAACTGATCCATATTTCGATATATTTATCGATAAATGAGTTATCGGTCAAAATGTGGTTCCCATAAAACTTTGCTATATGCGTTCAATATGGGTGTCAAACGAAAGGGAATGGCCACAGCTTTCATTTGAACTGATCCATATTTCGATATATTTATCGATAAATGAGTTATCGGTCAAAATGTGGTTCCCATAAAACCTTGATATATGCGTTCAATATGGGTGTCAAACGAAAGGGCATGGCCGCATTTTTCATTTGAACTGATCCATATTTTAACATATTTATCGATAAATTAGTTATCGGTCAAAATGTGGTTCCCATAAAACCTTGATGTATGCGTTCAATATGGGTGTCAAACGAAAGGGCATAGCCACAGCTTTCATTTGAACTGATCCACATTTCGACATATTTATCGATAAGTGTGTTATCGGACAAAATGTGGTTCCCATAAAACTGTGCTATATGCGTTCAATATGGGTGTCAAACGAAAGGGAATGGCAACAGCTTTCATTTGAACTGATCCATATTTCGATATATTTATCGATAAATGAGTTATCGGTCAAAATGTGGTTCCCATAAAACTTTGCTATATGCGTTCAATATGGGTGTCAAACGAAAGGGCATAGCCACCGCTTTCATTTGAACTGATCCACATTTCGACATATTTATCGATAAGTGTGTTATCGGTCAAAATGTGGTTCCCATAAAACTGATATATTTCATTTCATTTCATTTATTAGGCATTTTCCTTATATCTACATATGCGTTCAATATGGGTATCAAACGAAAGGGCATAGCCACAGCTTTCATTTGAACTGATCCGTATTTCGACATATTTATCGATAAATGTGTTACCGGTCAAAATGGGGTTCCCATAAAACCTTGATGTATGCGTTCAACATAGGTGTCAAACGAAAGGGCATGGCCACAGCTTTCATTTTAACTGATCCATATTTCGATATATTTATCGATAAATGTGTTACCGGTCAAAATGTGGTTCCCATAAAACCTTGATGTATGCGTTCAACATAGGTGTCAAACGAAAGGGCATGGCCACAGCTTTCATTTGAACTGATCCATATTTCGATATATTTATCGATAAATGAGTTATCGGTCAAAATGTGGTTCCCATAAAACTTTGCTATATGCGTTCAATATGGGTGTCAAACGAAAGGGCATAGCCACCGCTTTCATTTGAACTGATCCACATTTCGACATATTTATCGATAAGTGTGTTATCGGTCAAAATGTGGTTCCCATAAAACTTTGATATATTTCATTTCATTTCATTTATTAGGCATTTTCCTTATATCTACATATGCGTTCAATATGGGTATCAAACGAAAGGGCATAGCCACAGCTTTCATTTGAACTGATCCGTATTTCGACATATTTATCGATAAATGTGTTACCGGTCAAAATCGGGTTCCCATAAAACCTTGATGTATGCGTTCAACATAGGTGTCAAACGAAAGGGCATGGCCACCGCTTTCATTTGAACTGATCCACATTTCGACATATTTATCGATAAGTGTGTTATCGGTCAAAATGAGGTTCCCATAAAACTTTGCTACATGCGTTCAATGTGTTATCCCGTTTTCTGGATGCTTTAAATTTAACCGACCAAATCAAAGACAGTCACGAACAGAACTGATCCATATTTTGACATATTTATCGATAAATTAGTTATCGGTCAAAATGTGGTTCCCAAAAAACCTTGATGTATGCGTTCAACATAGGTGCCAAACGAAAGGGTATGGCCACAGCTTTCAATTGAACTGATCCAAATTTCGATATATTTATCGATAAATGGGTTATCGGACAAAATGTGGTTCCCATAAAACCATGATGTATGCGTTCAATATGGGTGTCAAACGAAAGGGCATGTCCACATCTTTTATTTAAAATTTTTGGCATTTCGATATATTTATCGATAAATGAGTTATCGGTCAAAATGTGGTTCCCATAAAACCTTGATATATGCGTTCAATATGGGTGTCAAACGAAAGGGCATGGCCGCATCTTTCATTTGAACTGATCCATATTTTGACATATTTATCGATAAATTAGTTATCGGTCAAAATGTGGTTCCCAAAAAACCTTGATGTATGCGTTCAACATAGGTGCCAAACGAAAGGGTATGGCCACAGCTTTCAATTGAACTGATCCAAATTTCGATATATTTATCGATAAATGGGTTATCGGACAAAATGTGGTTCCCATAAAACCATGATGTATGCGTTCAATATGGGTGTCAAACGAAAGGGCATGTCCACATCTGTTATTTAAAATTTTTGGCATTTCGATTTATTTATCGATAAATGAGTTATCGGTCAAAATGTGGTTCCCATAAAACCTTGATATATGCGTTCAATATGGGTGTCAAACGAAAGGGCATGGCCGCATCTTTCATTTGAACTGATCCATATTTTGACATATTTATCGATAAGTGTGTTATCGGTCAAAATGTGGTTCCCATAAAACTTTGATATATGCGTTCAATATGGGTATCAAACGAAAGGGCATAGCCACAGCTTTCATTTGAACTGATCCGTATTTCGACATATTTATCGATAAATGTGTTACCGGTCAAAATGTGGTTCCCATAAAACCTTGATGTATGCGTTCAACATAGGTGTCAAACGAAAGGGCATGGCCACAGCTTTCATTTGAACTGATCCATATTTCGATATATTTATCGATAAATGAGTTATCGGTCAAAATGTGGTTCCCATAAAACCTTGATATATGCGTTCAATATGGGTGTCAAACGAAAGGGCATGGCCGCATCTTTCATTTGAACTGATCCATATTTTGACATATTTATCGATAAATTAGTATCGGTCAAAATGTGGTTCCCATAAAACCTTGATGTATGCGTTCAATATGGGTGTCAAACGAAAGGGCATAGCCACAGCTTTCATTTGAACTGATCCACATTTCGACATATTTATCGATAAGTGTGTTATCGGACAAAATGTGGTTCCCATAAAACTGTGCTATATGCGTTCAATATGGGTGTCAAACGAAAGGGAATGGAAACAGCTTTCATTTGAACTGATCCATATTTCGATATATTTATCGATAAATGAGTTATCGGTCAAAATGTGGTTCCCATAAAACTTTGCTATATGCGTTCAATATGGGTGTCAAACGAAAGGGCATAGCCACAGCTTTCATTTGAACTGATCCACATTTCGACATATTTATCGATAAGTGTGTTATCGGACAAAATGTGGTTCCCATAAAACTTTGCTATATGCGTTCAATATGGGTGTCAAACGAAAGGGCATGGCCACAGCTTTCATTTGAACTGATCCATATTTCGATATATTTATCGATAAATGAGTTATCGGTCAAAATGTGGTTCCAATAAAACCTTGATATATGCGTTCAATATGGGTGTCAAACGAAAGGGAATGGCCACAGCTTTCATTTGAACTGATCCATATTTCGATATATTTATCGATAAATGAGTTATCGGTCAAAATGTGGTTCCCATAAAACCTTGATATATGCGTTCAATATGGGTGTCAAACGAAAGGGCATGGCCGCATTTTTCATTTGAACTGATCCATATTTTGACATATTTATCGATAAATTAGTTATCGGTCAAAATGTGGTTCCCATAAGACCTTGATGTATGCGTTCAATATGGGTGTCAAACGAAAGGGCATAGCCACAGCTTTCATTTGAACTGATCCACATTTCGACATATTTATCGATAAGTGTGTTATCGGACAAAATGTGGTTCCCATAAAACTGTGCTATATGCGTTCAATATGGGTGTCAAACGAAAGGGAATGGCAACAGCTTTCATTTGAACTGATCCATATTTCGATATATTTATCGATAAATGAGTTATCGGTCAAAATGTGGTTCCCATAAAACTTTGCTATATGCGTTCAATATGGGTGTCAAACGAAAGGGCATAGCCACCGCTTTCATTTGAACTGATCCACATTTCGACATATTTATCGATAAGTGTGTTATCGGTCAAAATGTGGTTCCCATAAATCTGATATATTTCATTTCATTTCATTTATTAGGCATTTTCCTTATATCTACATATGCGTTCCATATGGGTATCAAACGAAAGGGCATAGCCACAGCTTTCATTTGAACTGATCCGTATTTCGACATATTTATCGATAAATGTGTTACCGGTCAAAATGGGGTTCCCATAAAACCTTGATGTATGCGTTCAACATAGGTGTCAAACGAAAGGGCATGGCCACAGCTTTCATTTTAACTGATCCATATTTCGATATATTTATCGATAAATGTGTTACCGGTCAAAATGTGGTTCCCATAAAACCTTGATGTATGCGTTCAACATAGGTGTCAAACGAAAGGGCATGGCCACAGCTTTCATTTGAACTGATCCATATTTCGATATATTTATCGATAAATGAGTTATCGGTCAAAATGTGGTTCCCATAAAACTTTGCTATATGCGTTCAATATGGGTGTCAAACGAAAGGGCATAGCCACCGCTTTCATTTGAACTGATCCACATTTCGACATATTTATCGATAAGTGTGTTATCGGTCAAAATGTGGTTCCCATAAAACTTTGATATATTTCATTTCATTTCATTTATTAGGCATTTTCCTTATATCTACATATGCGTTCAATATGGGTATCAAACGAAAGGGCATAGCCACAGCTTTCATTTGAACTGATCCGTATTTCGACATATTTATCGATAAATGTGTTACCGGTCAAAATCGGGTTCCCATAAAACCTTGATGTATGCGTTCAACATAGGTGTCAAACGAAAGGGCATGGCCACCGCTTTCATTTGAACTGATCCACATTTCGACATATTTATCGATAAGTGTGTTATCGGTCAAAATGAGGTTCCCATAAAACTTTGCTACATGCGTTCAATGTGTTATCCCGTTTTCTGGATGCTTTAAATTTAACCGACCAAATCAAAGACAGTCACGAACAGAACTGATCCATATTTTGACATATTTATCGATAAATTAGTTATCGGTCAAAATGTGGTTCCCAAAAAACCTTGATGTATGCGTTCAACATAGGTGCCAAACGAAAGGGTATGGCCACAGCTTTCAATTGAACTGATCCAAATTTCGATATATTTATCGATAAATGGGTTATCGGACAAAATGTGGTTCCCATAAAACCATGATGTATGCGTTCAATATGGGTGTCAAACGAAAGGGCATGTCCACATCTTTTATTTAAAATTTTTGGCATTTCGATATATTTATCGATAAATGAGTTATCGGTCAAAATGTGGTTCCCATAAAACCTTGATATATGCGTTCAATATGGGTGTCAAACGAAAGGGCATGGCCGCATCTTTCATTTGAACTGATCCATATTTTGACATATTTATCGATAAATTAGTTATCGGTCAAAATGTGGTTCCCATAAAACCTTGATGTATGCGTTCAACATAGGTGTCAAACGAAAGGGCATAGCCACCGCTTTCATTTGAACTGATCCACATTTCGACATGCTTATCGATAAGTGTGTTATCGGTCAAAATGTGGTTCCCATAAAACTTTGATATATGCGTTCAATATGGGTATCAAACGAAAGGGCATAGCCACAGCTTTCATTTGAACTGATCCGTATTTCGACATATTTATCGATAAATGTGTTACCGGTCAAAATGTGGTTCCCATAAAACCTTGATGTATGCGTTCAACATAGGTGTCAAACGAAAGAACATGGCCACAGCTTTCATTTGAACTTTTCGATATTTCGATTTATTTATCGATAAATGTGTTACCGGTCAAAATGTGGTTCCCATAAAACTTTGATATATGCGTTCAATATGGGTGTCAAACAAAAAGGCATGGCTACAGCTTTCATTTGAACGTTTCGATATTTCGATTTATTTATCGATAAATGAGTTATCGGTCAAAATGTGGTTCCCATAAAACCTTGATATATGCGTTCAATATGGGTGTCAAACGAAAGGGCATGGCCGCATCTTTCATTTGAACTGATCCATATTTTGACATATTTATCGATAAGTGTGTTATCGGTCAAAATGTGGTTCCCATAAAACTTTGATATATGCGTTCAATATGGGTATCAAACGAAAGGGCATAGCCACAGCTTTCATTTGAACTGATCCGTATTTCGACATATTTATCGATAAATGTGTTACCGGTCAAAATGTGGTTCCCATAAAACCTTGATGTATGCGTTCAACATAGGTGTCAAACGAAAGGGCATGGCCACAGCTTTCATTTGAACTGATCCATATTTCGATATATTTATCGATAAATGAGTTATCGGTCAAAATGTGGTTCCCATAAAACCTTGATATATGCGTTCAATATGGGTGTCAAACGAAAGGGCATGGCCGCATCTTTCATTTGAACTGATCCATATTTTGACATATTTATCGATAAATTAGTTATCGGTCAAAATGTGGTTCCCATAAAACCTTGATGGGTGTCAAACGAAAGGGCATAGCCACAGCTTTCATTTGAACTGATCCACATTTCGACATAGGGCATAGCCACAGCTTTCATTTGAACTGATCCACATTTCGACATATTTATCGATAAGTGTGTTATCCGACAAAATGTGGTTCCCATAAAACTGTGCTATATGCGTTCAATATGGGTGTCAAACGAAAGGGAATGGCCACAGCTTTCATTTGAACTGATCGATAAATGAGTTATCGGTCAAAATGTGGTTCCCATAAAACTTTGCTATATGCGTTCAATATGGGTGTCAAACGAAAGGGAATGGCCACAGCTTTCATTTGAACTGATCCATATTTCGATATATTTATCGATAAATGAGTTATCGGTCAAAATGTGGTTCCCATAAAACCTTGATATATGCGTTCAATATGGGTGTCAAACGAAAGGGCATGGCCGCATTTTTCATTTGAACTGATCCATATTTTGACATATTTATCGATAAATTAGTTATCGGTCAAAATGTGGTTCCCATAAAACCTTGATGTATGCGTTCAATATGGGTGTCAAACGAAAGGGCATAGCCACAGCTTTCATTTGAACTGATCCACATTTCGACATATTTATCGATAAGTGTATTATCGGACAAAATGTGGTTCCCATTAAACTGTGCTATATGCGTTCAATATGGGTGTCAAACGAAAGGGAATGGCCACAGCTTTCATTTGAACTGATCCATATTTCGATATATTTATCGATAAATGAGTTATCGGTCAAAATGTGGTTCCCATAAAACTTTGCTATATGCGTTCAATATGGGTGTCAAACGAAAGGGCATAGCCACCGCTTTCATTTGAACTGATCCACATTTCGACATATTTATCGATAAGTGTGTTATCGGTCAAAATGTGGTTCCCATAAAACTGATATATTTCATTTCATTTCATTTATTAGGCATTTTCCTTATATCTACATATGCGTTCAATATGGGTATCAAACGAAAGGGCATAGCCACAGCTTTCATTTGAACTGATCCGTATTTCGACATATTTATCGATAAATGTGTTACCGGTCAAAATGGGGTTCCCATAAAACCTTGATGTATGCGTTCAACATAGGTGTCAAACGAAAGGGCATGGCCACAGCTTTCATTTGAACTGATCCATATTTCGATATATTTATCGATAAATGTGTTACCGGTCAAAATGTGGTTCCCATAAAACCTTGATGTATGCGTTCAACATAGGTGTCAAACGAAAGGGCATGGCCACAGCTTTCATTTGAACTGATCCATATTTCGATATATTTATCGATAAATGAGTTATCGGTCAAAATGTGGTTCCCATAAAACTTTGCTATATGCGTTCAATATGGGTGTCAAACGAAAGGGCATAGCCACCGCTTTCATTTGAACTGATCCACATTTCGACATATTTATCGATAAGTGTGTTATCGGTCAAAATGTGGTTCCCATAAAACTTTGATATATTTCATTTCATTTATTAAGCATTTTCCTTATATCTACATATGCGTTCAATATGGGTATCAAACGAAAGGGCATAGCCACAGCTTTCATTTGAACTGATCCGTATTTCGACATATTTATCGATAAATGTGTTACCGGTCAAAATCGGGTTCCCATAAAACCTTGATGTATGCGTTCAACATAGGTGTCAAACGAAAGGGCATGGCCACCGCTTTCATTTGAACTGATCCATATTTCGACATATTTATCGATAAGTGTGTTATCGGTCAAAATGAGGTTCCCATAAAACTTTGCTACATGCGTTCAATGTGTTATCCCGTTTTCTGGATGCTTTAAATTTAACCGACCAAATCAAAGACAGTCACGAACAGAACTGATCCATATTTTGACATATTTATCGATAAATTAGTTATCGGTCAAAATGTGGTTCCCATAAAACCTTGATGTATGCGTTCAACATAGGTGCCAAACGAAAGGGTATGGCCACAGCTTTCAATTGAACTGATCCATATTTCGATATATTTATCGATAAATGGGTTATCGGACAAAATGTGGTTCCCATAAAACCATGATGTATGCGTTCAATATGGGTGTCAAACGAAAGGGCATGTCCACATCTTTTATTTAAAATTTTTGGCATTTCGATATATTTATCGATAAATGAGTTATCGGTCAAAATGTGGTTCCCATAAAACCTTGATATATGCGTTCAATATGGGTGTCAAACGAAAGGGCATGGCCGCATCTTTCATTTGAACTGATCCATATTTTGACATATTTATCGATAAATTAGTTATCGGTCAAAATGTGGTTCCCATAAAACCTTGATGTATGCGTTCAACATAGGTGTCAAACGAAAGGGCATAGCCACCGCTTTCATTTGAACTGATCCACATTTCGACATGCTTATCGATAAGTGTGTTATCGGTCAAAATGTGGTTCCCATAAAACTTTGATATATGCGTTCAATATGGGTATCAAACGAAAGGGCATAGCCACAGCTTTCATTTGAACTGATCCGTATTTCGACATATTTATCGATAAATGTGTTACCGGTCAAAATGTGGTTCCCATAAAACCTTGATGTATGCGTTCAACATAGGTGTCAAACGAAAGGGCATGGCCACAGCTTTCATTTGAACTTTTCGATATTTCGATTTATTTATCGATTAATGTGTTACCGGTCAAAATGTGGTTCCCATAAAACTTTGATATATGCGTTCAATATGGGTGTCAAACAAAAAGGCATGGCTACAGCTTTCATTTGAACGTTTCGATATTTGGATTTATTTATCGATAAATGAGTTATCGGTCAAAATGTGGTTCCCATAAAACCTTGATATATGCGTTCAATATGGGTGTCAAACGAAAGGGCATGGCCGCATCTTTCATTTGAACTGATCCATATTTTGACATATTTATCGATAAGTGTGTTATCGGTCAAAATGTGGTTCCCATAAAACTTTGATATATGCGTTCAATATGGGTATCAAACGAAAGGGCATAGCCACAGCTTTCATTTGAACTGATCCGTATTTCGACATATTTATCGATAAATGTGTTACCGGTCAAAATGTGGTTCCCATAAAACCTTGATGTATGCGTTCAACATAGGTGTCAAACGAAAGGGCATGGCCACAGCTTTCATTTGAACTTTTCGATATTTCGATTTATTTATCGATAAATGAGTTATCGGTCAAAATGTGGTTCCCATAAAACCTTGATATATGCGTTCAATATGGGTGTCAAACTAAAGGGCATGGCCGCATCTTTCATTTGAACTGATCCATATTTTGACATATTTATCGATAAGTGTGTTATCGGTCAAAATGTGGTTCCCATAAAACTTTGCTATATGCGTTCAATATGGGTGTCAAACGAAAGGGAATGGCCACAGCTTTCATTTGAACTGATCCATATTTCGATATATTTATCGATAAATGAGTTATCGGTCAAAATGTGGTTCCCATAAAACCTTGATATATGCGTTCAATATGGGTGTCAAACGAAAGGGCATGGCCGCATCTTTCATTTGAACTGATCCATATTTCGATATATTTATCGATAAATGAGTTATCGGTCAAAATGTGGTTCCCATAAAACTTTGCTATATGCGTTCAATATGGGTGTCAAACGAAAGGGAATGGCCACAGCTTTCATTTGAACTGATCCATATTTCGATATATTTATCGATAAATGAGTTATCGGTCAAAATGTGGTTCCCATAAAACCTTGATATATGCGTTCAATATGGGTGTCAAACGAAAGGGCATGGCCGCATCTTTCATTTGAACTGATCCATATTTTGACATATTTATCGATAAATTAGTTATCGGTCAAAATGTGGTTCCCATAAAACCTTGATGTATGCGTTCAATATGGGTGTCAAACGAAAGGGCATAGCCACAGCTTTCATTTGAACTGATCCACATTTCGACATAGGGCATAGCCACAGCTTTCATTTGAACTGATCCACATTTCGACATATTTATCGATAAGTGTGTTATCGGACAAAATGTGGTTCCCATAAAACTGTGCTATATGCGTTCAATATGGGTGTCAAACGAAAGGGAATGGCCACAGCTTTCATTTGAACTGATCCATATTTCGATATATTTATCGATAAATGAGTTATCGGTCAAAATGTGGTTCCCATAAAACTTTGATATATGCGTTCAATATGGGTGTCAAACGAAAGGGCATGGCCACAGCTTTCATTTGAACTGATCCATATTTCGATATATTTATCGATAAATGAGTTATCGGTCAAAATGTGGTTCCCATAAAACCTTGATATATGCGTTCAATATGGGTGTCAAACGAAAGGGCATGGCCGCATTTTTCATTTGAACTGATCCATATTTTGACATATTTATCGATAAATTAGTTATCGGTCAAAATGTGGTTCCCATAAAACCTTGATGTATGCGTTCAATATGGGTGTCAAACGAAAGGGCATAGCCACAGCTTTCATTTGAACTGATCCACATTTCGACATATTTATCGATAAGTGTGTTATCGGACAAAATGTGGTTCCCATAAAACTGTGCTATATGCGTTCAATATGGGTGTCAAACGAAAGGGAATGGCCACAGCTTTCATTTGAACTGATCCATATTTCGATATATTTATCGATAAATGAGTTATCGGTCAAAATGTGGTTCCCATAAAACTTTGCTATATGCGTTCAATATGGGTGTCAAACGAAAGGGCATAGCCACCGCTTTCATTTGAACTGATCCACATTTCGACATATTTATCGATAAGTGTGTTATCGGTCAAAATGTGGTTCCCATAAAACTGATATATTTCATTTCATTTCATTTATTAGGCATTTTCCTTATATCTACATATGCAATCAATATGGGTATCAAACGAAAGGGCATAGCCACAGCTTTCATTTGAACTGATCCGTATTTCGTCATATTTATCGATAAATGTGTTACCGGTCAAAATGGGGTTCCCATAAAACCTTGATGTATGCGTTCAACATAGTTGTCAAACGAAAGGGCATGGCCACAGCTTTCATTTTAACTGATCCATATTTCGATATATTTATCGATAAATGTGTTACCGGTCAAAATGTGGTTCCCATAAAACCTTGATGTATGCTTTCAACATAGGTGTCAAACGAAAGGGCATGGCCACAGCTTTCATTTGAACTGATCCATATTTCGATATATTTATCGATAAATGAGTTATCGGTCAAAATGTGGTTCCCATAAAACTTTGCTATATGCGTTCAATATGGGTGTCAAACGAAAGGGCATAGCCACCGCTTTCATTTGAACTGATCCACATTTCGACATATTTATCGATAAGTGTGTTATCGGTCAAAATGTGGTTCCCATAAAACTTTGATATATTTCATTTCATTTCATTTATTAGGCATTTTCCTTATATCTACATATGCGTTCAATATGGGTATCAAACGAAAGGGCATAGCCACAGCTTTCATTTGAACTGATCCGTATTTCGACATATTTATCGATAAATTTGTTACCGGTCAAAATCGGGTTCCCATAAAACCTTGATGTATGCGTTCAACATAGGTGTCAAACGAAAGGGCATGGCCACCGCTTTCATTTGAACTGATCCACATTTCGACATATTTATCGATAAGTGTGTTATCGGTCAAAATGAGGTTCCCATAAAGCTTTGCTACATGCGTTCAATGTGTTATCCCGTTTTCTGGATGCTTTAAATTTAACCGACCAAATCAAAGACAGTCACGAACAGAACTGATCCATATTTTGACATATTTATCGATAAATTAGTTATCGGTCAAAATGTGGTTCCCATAAAACCTTGATGTATGCGTTCAACATAGGTGCCAAACGAAAGGGTATGGCCACAGCTTTCAATTGAACTGATCCATATTTCGATATATTTATCGATAAATGGGTTATCGGACAAAATGTGGTTCCCATAAAACTTTGATATATGCGTTCAATATGGGTGTCAAACAAAAAGGCATGGCTACAGCTTTCATTTGAACTTTTCGATATTTCGATTTATTTATCGATAAATGTGTTACCGGTCAAAATGTGGTTCCCATAAAACTTTGATATATGCGTTCAATATGGGTGTCAAACAAAAAGGCATGGCTACAGCTTTCATTTGAACGTTTCGATATTTCGATTTATTTATCGATAAATGTGTTACCGGTCAAAATGTGGTTCCCATAAAACTTTGATATATGCGTTCAATATGGGTGTCAAACAAAAAGGCATGGCTACAGCTTTCATTTGAACTTTTCGATATTTCGATTTATTTATCGATAAATGTGTTACCGGTCAAAATGTGGTTCCCATAAAACTTTGATATATGCGTTCAATATGGGTGTCAAACAAAAAGGCATGGCTACAGCTTTCATTTGAACGTTTCGATATTTCGATTTATTTATCGATAAATGTGTTACCGGTCAAAATGTGGTTCCCATAAAACTTTGATATATGCGTTCAATATGGGTGTCAAACAAAAAGGCATGGCTACAGCTTTCATTTGAACTTTTCGATATTTCGATTTATTTATCGATAAATGTGTTACCGGTCAAAATGTGGTTCCCATAAAACTTTGATATATGCGTTCAATATGGGTGTCAAACAAAAAGGCATGGCTACAGCTTTCATTTGAACGTTTCGATATTTCGATTTATTTATCGATAAATGTGTTACCGGTCAAAATGTGGTTCCCATAAAACTTTGATATATGCGTTCAATATGGGTGTCAAACAAAAAGGCATGGCTACAGCTTTCATTTGAACGTTTCGATATTTCGATTTATTTATCGATAAATGTGTTACCGGTCAAAATGTGGTTCCCATAAAACTTTGATATATGCGTTCAATATGGGTGTCAAACAAAAAGGCATGGCTACAGCTTTCATTTGAACTTTTCGATATTTCGATTTATTTATCGATAAATGTGTTACCGGTCAAAATGTGGTTCCCATAAAACTTTGATATATGCGTTCAATATGGGTGTCAAACAAAAAGGCATGGCTACAGCTTTCATTTGAACGTTTCGATATTTCGATTTATTTATCGATAAATGTGTTATCGGTCAAATTGTGGTTCCCATAAAACTTTAATATATGCAGAGGCAGCAGAGCAAATGCAATGGTAGAAACAGCAAAAATTGGAAACTAATACTACATCCACACTGTATCAAACTTGGCGAATTGGAATGAGTCATTTCGAACTCGTTTACACTGGTAAATTTGCATTGGCCTGCACCTGCAAAAATCCTCCACCTGGACAAAAAGCCACCGAAAGAAAATACACTACCGTAATGTATTAAACAAATTTATTTATAAAAGAGTTTATTAAATTTGCTGAGGAATACCTCAAAAGCAAAGAAACTGTAAAGCAAGGCCCGAAACCGATTACCATAGAGGAGTATCGCGACGGAATAAAGCTAAAAAGGAAGATATACTTAAAATACCTCCTCCAATAATAATCAAAAAGAAAAAACGGGCAAGTAGACAATTTAGAAAAAAAAAATGGCCGAAACCTTCAAGCTACTAAATTTAAGTGCAAATACAGAAGATAGACTAAAATTAAAAGAAAAAATAAATGAATTTAGAAATAGAAAATAAAAGAACACATTTTCCATTATTATCGAGTAAATTGGAATGCCGAAATATAATTTCTTAATTTTGCATTTTGAAATGAAAAACAAAAAAAAAGCAACTTTAAATTATAATAAAATAAAGAAACTAGTTAATCCTCTTTAAAGATAGTTAAGAAAGAAAGCCCATTCCCCAACATGGATAGCGCATTGCCCGACGACCTTGACTACAAGGTAATCAACCGTGCTGTTGATAACTTAGAGTGTGAAAGCACACTCGAGGCACGCACCGAGACTTGTAAGTCACGCCCTCGCGAGAGTAGAAGAGCAATTAAAAATAAAATTCGTTGTATGAACCTAATCTTTTGATTCATCGGAATAGACAGAGTGGCTACAATTGAGGATTACTATAATCAGGAAACCTTAGAGTCGAATACTGTCGCCATTATTCGAGCGTGCGAACGCCTGAACACAATGTAAATAAATTAAAATGAATCAATGGAAAGAAACATTACACATTATCAAAAAAAAAAAATAATAATAAATATAAAAGCTACTAAATCATACCACAATGGCTGAAAGTACATTAAAGATTGAGATTTATTTATTTCTCATCTCCTTTTCCATTCAACTCAATATTAAGCCATGCTCTTCAGAAAGCACTAATTATTTGGAAAAGGACAAGAACAAAACCAGAGAACTAGAATTTTCGCCTTATTTAAGACCATTTTTAAATTTGGTGGAAAAATTTAATGAAATAAAAACAATAAAAAAGGAAACAGTTGTCAAACACTTGACAATAACAGTAAATTCACTTAACAATCTAGGCCAAAAAGAGGCAAAAAAATTGTTTCCTTTAGACAGACTAGTACACCCGTTATTCAAATGCAATATAGAAGAAGAAATGGCAACTTCTGTTGAGAGATATTTTCATATTAATTTCAACAAATTTTTGTTGAAAAATAGAAAGAAAGTAAAAACCAGAGACTTCTTTCCGTTTTTTCCAAAAATGAAAAACAAAAAGGCACCATCAATATCACCAGAGTTTGATGGCAAACCCAGAAACTTATCCCGTTTTCTGGATGCTTTTAATTTATCCGACCAAATCAAAGACAGTCACGAGGTTACCCCGATATTCATCGAGAGAAAAGCCTCTAAAAGCATGCAAATAACGAAAAGTCCAGTACTAATACTAAATAAAAAACAAAATAATATTAATAAAATAAAAAGCCACAAAGAGGACCATAAAATAAAAATGTGAAGCGCTATATAAATGTGAAATAAAAAGAAGACTAGTCTAGCACAGCGGCTTCGCTGGCTAGGCCACGTAGTGCGAATGAGCGAAGATGCTCCAGCCCAGAAGGTATTCTTATCGGCACCCGCCGGTGGAAGCAGAGGAAGAGGGAGACCACCACTCCGATGGAAGGACCAAGTCGAGACCGATTTGCGATCCCGCGGTGTTTCCAATTGGCGCCAGTTGGCGCAGCGAAGAAACGACTGGCGAGCTATGTTGGACGGTCAAAATCGCCCAGGCGGTTAGAATGCCATTTAAAGAAAAGAAAGTCTAGCTCGTTTTCGAAAGTAACTTTGTAGCATGAAAAACCGATTGTTGAGGATAAGATAGACTTAGGACAATACTTTACCAGGCTGAAATAAGCCGGCAAATCGGGAAACAGAAATAATACAGATATCCTTAAAATAAAAAATAGGTACCCAAGTTCTCAAAAAAAAAAATTTATATCGCAATAACTCTGCAGGTTATGCATGTGACGGAAAATAAAACAATTTAAAAATATACGATGATCCTGTTTTTGGTGGCCGCCCAGGAATTATCGAATAACTAATAAAATAAAATAAGAGTATTGGACATGCATGACAAATTATCTGCCTTACGAACCCCTACAAAGAAATTTTAATTAACCCATTTAATTAACCCATAATACAATTATGAAGCTTAACATATAAAAAGAAAATTTAAGTAACTCATAATACAATTATGAAGCTTAACATATAAGAAGAAGTGTAAATTAGAGAAGAAGCCTCCCATAAGCTAGATAATAAATATAAGGGACACTGTAAGGTTAAAAGAATTGATAAAAATAATAATTTTACATAAATCCCACATAGAGTAGGAACTAGTAATACAAACAACTAGAATAAAGAAATTATAACTCATAAGAATAGACTTAAAACAGTAGAGAACCTTTAGTAATAAAAATAAAAATAAGAACTCCACTTTACTCATAATAATAAACGGGCACACGAGCCAAAGAAAACAAAAACAACATGTTATGTTCAAAAAAAAAGAGAAGTCAGCACAATAAAGACACATGGGAAACAAATGTAAACAGATAAAAAACCTCATAAAAAGACTTTTCACTTTCGATATCAAGTTAACGTTATGCAATAAATTGCAACGGCATGCGAAAAGCAATTAAAATCTTGTAAACGCAAGCACACCTTAAGTGGGTCAGTAAGTCTTTTCAATAGTCGTACACAATTGTCTTCAATTGTATACGACTATTCCTAAGGCGGATGGTGTAGCATTGCTCAGAATGCGTTTCACTTTCAATGCATTTCTATGCATACACAATTATTGACCCAAATAAGTTATGTTGAACCCAACGGGGGTTCAACAACATATATACACGCCGCTTATCTGCTTCCAATTGTCAACCAATTACTCAACCCGTCACATTGACCAACACACGTATCGATCAGCATGACTGATCGACAGTATCGGTTTGTCAATGTGAACTACCAACTTATTGCTGACGTTGCATACAACGTAAATACTTTTAGTTTGTAAGTATTACTGTAATTATGTATACGTATGTAAAGTAAGAAATTGTATAAAATAGAAAGCTTTTCAATAAAGAATTATTATTGACTTAACGCTAACCATCGGCGTACTTCTATTAAGAACGAATATATTACAAAATGTAGTTCCCATGGAACCTTAATATATGCGTTCAATATGGGTGTCAAACGAAAGAGCAAGGCCGCAGCTTTCATGTGCACAGATCCATATTCCGATATATTTATCGATAAATGTATTATCGGTCAAAATGTGGTTCTCATAGAACCTTGATATATGCGTTCAATATGGGTGTCAAACGAAAGGGAATGGCCACAGCTTTCATTTGAACTGATCCATATTTCGACATATTTATCGATAAATGTCTTATCGGGCAAAAGGTGGTTCCCATAAAACCTTAATATGTGCGTTCAATATGGGTGTCAAACGAAAGGGCAAGGCCGCAGCTTTCATGCGCACTGATCCATATTCCGATATATTTATCGATAAATGTATTATCGGTCAAAATGTGGTTCCAATTGAACCTTAATATATGCGTTCAATATGGGTGTCAAACGAAAGGGCATGGCCACAGCTTTCATCAGAACTTTTTGATATTTCGATATATTTATCTATAAATGTGTTATCGTTCAAAATGTGGTTCCCATAAAACCTTGATATAAGCGTTCAATAAGGGTGTCAAACGAAAGTGCATGGCCACACCTTTCTTTGAGCTGTTCGATATTTCGATATATTTCTCTATAAAGGAGTTATCGGTCAAAATGTGGCTCCCATAGAACCTTAATATATGAGTTCAATATGGGTGTCAAACGGAAGGGCAAGTCCGCAGCTTTCATCTTAACTGATACTTATTCCGATATATTTATCGATAAATGTGTTATCGGTCAAAATGTAGTTTCCATAGAACCTTAATATATGCGTTCAATATGGGTGTCAAACGAAAGGGCATGGCTACAGCTTTCATCAGAACTTTTTGATAGTTCGATATATTTATCTATAAATGTGTTAGCGGTCAAAATGTGGTTCCCATAGAACCTTAATATATGCGTTCAATATAGGTGTCAAACGAAAGGGCATGGCTACAGCTTTCATCAGAACTTTTTGATAGTTCGATATATTTATATATAAATGTGTTATCGGTCAAAATGTGGTTCCCATAGAACCTTAATATATGCGTTCAATATGGGTGTCAAACGAAAAGGCATGGCTACACCTTTCTTTGAGCTGTTCGATATTTCGATATATTTCTCTATAAATGAGTTATCGGTCAAAATGTGGCTCCCATAGGACCTTAATATATGAGTTCAATATGGGTGTCAAACGAAAGGGCATGGCTACAGCTTTCATCAGAACTTTTTGATAGTTCGATATATTTATCTATAAATGTGTTATCGGTCAAAATCTGGTTCCCATAAAACCTTGTTATAAGCGTTCAATAAGGGTGTCAAACGAAAGTGCATGGCCACACCTTTCTTTGAGCTGTTCGATATTTCGATATATTTCTCTATAAATGAGTTATCGGTCAAAATGTGGCTCCCATAGGACCTTAATATATGAGTTCAATATGGGTGTCAAACGAAAGGGCATGGCTACAGCTTTCATCAGAACTTTTTGATAGTTCGATATATTTATCTATAAATGTGTTAGCGGTCAAAATGTGGTTCCCATAGAACCTTAATATATGCGTTCAATATGCGTGTCAAACGAAAAGGCATGGCTACAGCTTTCATCAGAACTTTTTGATAGTTCGATATATTTATCTATAAATGTGTTATCGGTCAAAATGTGGTTCCCATTGAACCTTAATGTATGCGTTCAATATGGGTGTCAAACGAAAGGGCATGGCTACAGCTTTCATCAGAACTTTTTGATAGTTCGATATATTTATCTATAAATGTGTTAGCGGTCAAAATGTGGTTCCCATAGAACCTTAATATATGCGTTCAATATGCGTGTCAAACGAAAAGGCATGGCTACAGCTTTCATCAGAACTTTTTGATAGCTCGATATATTTATCTATAAATGTGTTAGCGGTCAAAATGTGGTTCCCATAGAACCTTAATATATGCGTTCAATATGCGTGTCAAACGAAAAGGCATGGCTACAGCTTTCATCAGAACTTTTTGATAGTTCGATATATTTATCTATAAATGTGTTAGCGGTCAAAATGTGGTTCCCATAGAACCTTAATATATGCGTTCAATGTGGGTGTCAAACGAAAGGGAAAGTCTGCAGCTTTCATCTTAACTGATCCATATTTCGACATATTTATCGATAAATGTGTTATCGATAAAAATGTGGTTCCCATAAACCTTGATGTATGCGTTCAATGTGGGTGTCAAACGAAAGGGCGTGGCTACAGCTTTCATCAGAACTTTTTGATAGTTCGATATATTTATCTATAAATGTGTTAGCGGTCAAAATGTGGTTCCCATAGAACCTTAATATATGCGTTCAATATGCGTGTCAAACGAAAAGGCATGGCTACAGCGTTCATCTTAACTGATCCATATTCCGATATATTTATCGATAAATGTATTATCGGTCAAAATGTGGTTCCCATTGAACCTTAATATATGCGTTCAATATGGGTGTCAAACGAAAGGGCATGGCCACAGCTTTCATCAGAACTTTTTGATATTTCGATATATTTATCTATAAATGTGTTATCGGTCAAAATGTGGTTCCCATAAAACCTTGATATAAGCGTTCAATAAGGGTGTCAAACGAAAGTGCATGGCCACACCTTTCTTTGAGCTGTTCGATATTTCGATATATTTCTCTATAAATGAGTTATCGGTCAAAATGTGGCTCCCATAGAACCTTAATATATGAGTTCAATATGGGTGTCAAACGGAAGGGCAAGTCCGCAGCTTTCATCTTAACTGATACTTATTCCGATATATTTATCGATAAATGTGTTATCGGTCAAAATGTGGTTCCCATAAAACCTTGATGTATGCGTTCAATGTGGGTGTCAAACGAAAGGGAAAGTCTGCAGCTTTCATCTTAACTGATCCATATTTCGACATATTTATCGATAAATGTGTTATCGATAAAAATGTGGTTCCCATAAAACCTTGATATAAGCGTTCAATAAGGGTGTCAAACGAAAGTGCATGGCCACACCTTTCTTTGAGCTGTTCGATATTTCGATATATTTCTCTATAAATGAGTTATCGGTCAAAATGTGGCTCCCATAGAACCTTAATATATGAGTTCAATATGGGTGTCAAACGGAAGGGCAAGTCCGCAGCTTTCATCTTAACTGATACTTATTCCGATATATTTATTGATAAATGTGTTATCGGTCAAAATGTGGTTCCCATAAAACCTTGATGTATGCGTTCAATGTGGGTGTCAAACGAAAGGGCAAGTCTGCACATTTCATCTTAACTGATCCATATTTCGACATATTTATCGATAAATGTCTTATCGGCCAAAAGGTGGTTCCCATAGAACCTTAATGTATGCGTTCAATATGGGTGTCAAACGAAAGGGCATGGCTACAGCTTTCATCAGAACTTTTTGATAGTTCGATATATTTATATATAAATGTGTTATCGGTCAAAATGTGGTTCCCATAGAACCTTAATATATGCGTTCAATATGGGTGTCAAACGAAAAGGCATGGCTACAGCTTTCATCAGAACTTTTCGATATATTTATCTATAAATGAGTTATCGGTCAAAATCTGGTTCCCATAAAACCTTGTTATAAGCGTTCAATAAGGGTGTCAAACGAAAGTGCATGGCCACACCTTTCTTTGAGCTATTCGATAGTTCGATATATTTATATATAAATGTGTTATCGGTCAAAATGTGGTTCCCATAGAACCTTAATATATGCGTTCAATATAGGTGTCAAACGAAAGGGCATGGCTACAGCTTTCATCAGAACTTTTTGATAGTTCGATATATTTATCGATAAATGTGTTATCGGTCAAAATGTGGTTCCCATAAAACCTTGATGTATGCGTTCAATGTGGGTGTCAAACGAAAGGGAAAGTCTGCAGCTTTCATCTTAACTGATCCATATTTCGACATATTTATCGATAAATGTGTTATCGATAAAAATGTGGTTCCCATAAAACCTTGATATAAGCGTTCAATAAGGGTGTCAAACGAAAGTGCATGGCCACACCTTTCTTTGAGCTGTTCGATATTTCGATATATTTCTCTATAAATGAGTTATCGGTCAAAATGTGGCTCCCATAGAACCTTAATATATGAGTTCAATATGGGTGTCAAACGGAAGGGCAAGTCCGCAGCTTTCATCTTAACTGATACTTATTCCGATATATTTATTGATAAATGTGTTATCGGTCAAAATGTGGTTCCCATAAAACCTTGATGTATGCGTTCAATGTGGGTGTCAAACGAAAGGGCAAGTCTGCACATTTCATCTTAACTGATCCATATTTCGACATATTTATCGATAAATGTGTTATCGGCCAAAAGGTGGTTCCCATAGAACCTTAATGTATGCGTTCAATATGGGTGTCAAACGAAAGGGCATGGCTACAGCTTTCATCAGAACTTTTTGATAGTTCGATATATTTATATATAAATGTGTTATCGGTCAAAATGTGGTTCCCATAGAACCTTAATATATGCGTTCAATATAGGTGTCAAACGAAAGGGCATGGCTACAGCTTTCATCAGAACTTTTTGATAGTTCGATATATTTATATATAAATGTGTTATCGGTCAAAATGTCGTTCCCATAGAACCTTAATATATGCGTTCAATATGGGTGTCAAACGAAAAGGCATGGCTACAGCTTTCATCAGAACTTTTTGATAGTTCGATATATTTATCTATAAATGTGTTATCGGTCAAAATGTGGTTCCCATAGAACCTTAATATATGCGTTCAATATAGGTGTCAAACGAAAGGGCATGGCTACAGCTTTCATCAGAACTTTTTGATAGTTCGATATATTTATATATAAATGTGTTATCGGTCAAAATGTGGTTCCCATAGAACCTTAATATATGCGCTCAATATGGGTGTCAAACGAAAAGGCATGGCTACAGCTTTCATCAGAACTTTTCGATATATTTATCTATAAATGAGTTATCGGTCAAAATCTGGTTCCCATAAAACCTTGTTATAAGCGTTCAATAAGGGTGTCAAACGAAAGTGCATGGCCACACCTTTCTTTGAGCTGTTCGATAGTTCGATATATTTATATATAAATGTGTTATCGGTCAAAATGTGGTTCCCATAGAACCTTAATATATGCGTTCAATATGGGTGTCAAACGAAAAGGCATGGCTACAGCTTTCATCAGAACTTTTTGATAGTTCGATATATTTATCTATAAATGTGTTATCGGTCAAAATGTGCTTCCCATAGAACCTTAATATATGCGTTCAATATAGGTGTCAAACGAAGGGGCATGGCTACAGCTTTCATCAGAACTTTTTGATAGTTCGATATATTTATATATAAATGTGTTATCGGTCAAAATGTGGTTCCCATAGAACCTTAATATATGCGTTCAATATGGGTGTCAAACGAAAAGGCATGGCTACAGCTTTCATCAGAACTTTTCGATATATTTATCTATAAATGAGTTATCGGTCAAAATCTGGTTCCCATAAAACCTTGTTATAAGCGTTCAATAAGGGTGTCAAACGAAAGTGCATGGCCACACCTTTCTTTGAGCTGTTCGATAGTTCGATATATTTATATATAAATGTGTTATCGGTGAAAATGTGGTTCCCATAGAACCTTAATATATGCGTTCAATATGGGTGTCAAACGAAAAGGTATGGCTACAGCTTTCATCAGAACTTTTCGATATCTATCTCTATGGCGCGATATACAACAGGTATATCATCATAAACCTCCTAAGAGATTTTTGCGCCAAGCTTCTCTTCCAATTTGTGGTGTGCCGATTTGAATTTTCCCTACAAATTGGTGGGACCTACAGTTTCGATATATTTATCTATAAATGAGTTATCCGTCAAAATCTGGTTCCCATAAAACCTTATTATAAGCGTTCAATAAGGGTGTCAAACGAAAGTGCATGGCCACTCCTTTCTTTGAGCTGTTCGATATTTCGATATATTTCTTTATAAATGAGTTATCGGTCAAAATGTGGTTCCCATTGAACCTTAATATATGCGTTCAATATGGGTGTCAAACGAAAGGGCATGGCTACAGCTTTCATCAGAACTTTTTGATAGTTCGATATATTTATCTATAAATATGTTATCGGTCAAAATGTGGTTCCCATAGAACCTGTTTAGGCGAGATGCCTAAAGTCTTAAAAAATGTGCCACCCTAATGTGACTGTTGCGCCCTTCCAATCACTAACACCAACCCACCCACCTGTGTGGGCATGCATGCATATTCGTGTTTTCTCAGCACACATATACATGCATGGGGGTGTGCATGTGTGGGTTCACCTCCCCTTAAAACCGGAGGATAATTTTCAGGTTCAACGGTTGTCCTCGATTGCAAACCCGTCTACTTTTCCAGAGACAGTTGACACGACCACATCACGGCAACCCCGGGATTTTCAACCAAAGTCATCAAGAATTAACTCAAGGTAAAACTCATTTGTAATTACAGTTTTTCTTTTTACACAATAAACTGCCAATTTGTTAACACGCGAATTCCCGCTTCTTATTTATTTCTATTTCCGAGCACAAATTCGACCGCCGTGCTTTTGAGCCACCGCCGCTCCAAGTTAGCACCTCGCTCGAATTTACATGGTCCATCTCCCCGTCTAGAGGAACCAGCATACAGTCCACAACAACAAAAATTGGAGAACTCATATTATTCACATAATTTGGATCAAACCACCAGAAGCTGCCAGACAATAGAAGTAGAAAAACCTCAATATTGTTCACGCACTGCCGAAATTACAAACAACAAACAACTCTGCCATACACTCTGCCGCAATTACAAACAACTCTGCCACATACCACAACCAACAACACAAAACTATATACAACAAATTCGGCCGATCACCACATCAAAGCACGTAAGTTGTATATTTCTTGCCACTTAGTTTTTTTTGTGTTGCATACAATTGTACAGGGTGGCGGAAAGTAATCCTCCTATCAGAAAATGCTATAAATTTTGCGATTGGCCCCTAAAGTCAGTTCTGTTTTGACATTTGTGTAGTAAACACATGCGAAATACACGTTAATAAACAATGTTACGCTACATTGCTCCAGAACGCGGAATATTGCTGACTATTTATTTGACCAATAATCGGTCGGTGAAAAACGGTTACTGCGCAAAAGTAATCCTGCTATCAGAAAATCCTATAAATTTTGCGATTGGCCCCTAAAGTCAGTTCTGTTTTGACATTTGTGTAGTAAACACATGCGAAATACAGGTTAATAAAGAATGTTACGCTACACTTCTCCAGAACGCGGAATATTGCCGACTATTTATTTGACCAATAATCGGTCGGGGCCAAACGGTTACTGCGAATGGTGAGCGCTACAGAGCAATGCTCAACGAGTTCTTTTTGCCGCAACTTGATGAATTGGGATTGAAAAACATGTGGTTCCAACAAGACGGTGCAACAGCACACACTGCACGTGCCACAACCGATATGCTGAACATCGGAAGCTTACTTTTGCGCCACCTTGTATAAAAGTGCCGCCCGCGAGTGTAATCAAACGTAAGTGCGTTTAGTGAATATTTAACAATAGTGATTTTTTTGTTCAGTTAAGTGCTTTATTTTTCTTTAAATTTTAAATTAAATTAAACGCTTAAGAATCCTTGTGACTATCCGGATTATCCCCCTACCAGTGGTAAGGTTTTTTGGGCACAGCGCAAGGCAAGAGGTAACATAACCTCATTTTCACAATAAGTTCACTTAGCCTTTCGATCTTCAGTTTGTTTTTGTTTTTTCCACTTGTTTTTTTTTCGTAATATACAGAAATTTAATCGAAGGCTAGTTTATTATTTTCTTATAAAATTCACGATTTTTATAGCACTTTTCTTTGGTTTTCACATTTTTTCATTTAATATTCACTTTCGCTCGTTTGATACACCGCGCACTTTATCTGTGTTTTGTTGTGTATTTCGTTATTGCGGCAACACATACACATATTTATATACATATTCCCCGTATACGTGTGGGTGGCGAGTAAGTCACAGAGATTTTGTTTAAATTTTGCTTCTGTAGCAAACAAAATATTCGTCAGACAAATCGGCCAAGTCTGCAATATATGAATAAAATAATTATAAATAAATATAATTGAAGTAATATATACATTAATTGAGTTGATTGAAATTTTATTGAGGTGGGTTTTTTTGATTTTCCTGGGTAAAATACTGCCTTTACCTTTTCTATTCAGCATTTATCTTGTACGGTTGAGCATTTCATCGTACCTTCAGCTATATTTTTTCGGTTTTGTTTTGATTCTACAGATCCTCTAAGTCCAAAATATGGAAAGTTTCATTAGGCTGGCTGATTCGATTTTTGAATTCGAATCAGACTACAATGAATTAGAGGATTCAGTCCACAGCAAGTACACTCTTGGGCTTCAACAAGAGGACTTGAAAGCAATGTGGAGGAAAACCAGAACTACTTATGACGACTTACTTAATTCAGATAAGTTAGAGGCCACTGGTATAGTTTCTGTCAAACAGAAATATAAGAGATCATATGCAGTATATTTACGCTGCATGTCAGATATGGCTACACGCCATACAACAAAACAGAAAAGAAATCTGAAGAAAAGCCAAAATTTGAAGACAGTATCCGCCTGCCTCCATGTGATACTGAAGTTTTCAAGGGCGATTATCTGTCATGGCCAACATTTCGTGACATGTTCACGGCTATATATATCTTAAATAAACGCCTAACACCAGTGGAGAAATTGTTCCATCTGAACAATAAGACACAAGGTGAGGCAAAAGATATTGTGAAAAAATGTCCGCTCACGAATGAGGGATTTGATACGGCCTGGAGAAATTTATGCGAGCGATACGAAAACAAACGTATCTTAGTAAACTCGCAACTCCAAATTTTATTCAACTTGAAAAAGGTAGAGAGTGAATGTGGTAGCGCGATTAAAACCCTTCAGCGCGAAATAAATAATTGCCTCTCGTCCCTGCGAAGTCATAAAATTGACACTTCGAACTGGGATGCAATTATAACGTATTTGTGTTCGACGAAATTGTCGGAGAGTACGCTTGGTCTATGGGAGCAAAGCATAGACCACAAAGTGGAAATATCCAAGTGGGAGGATATGGACAAATTTTTGTCCAACCGCTTCCAGACACTCGAAACAGTGTCTGGGTTCATAAGGAGTTCTTCGAAAGTGCAAAAGCCGCAAAGTACGCGGATTGCTAACGAAACCCCTGCAAAAAGACTTGGTACATACCAAGCAAACGTGACTAAACTACTGTGCACAAAGTGCAAATCGAATGCCCACAGATTGCGAAACTGTCCCCGTTTTCTCAAATTAACTCCGGTGGAGAGAAGTAACTTTGTCAAATCCACCAAGGGCTGTTTGAACTGCCTATCCCCAGGACATATTGTGTCGAAGTGCACCAGTTCTTATGACTGCAACAAGTGCCACTCTCGACATAATACGCTCCTGCATGCGGAGTCTCTCCAGACGCAGGCAACCACCAGCCCTAATCAGTATCATGCTGATAATGCTGCCTCAACTTCAAAACAGGCACAAGAGAGACGGGAAGCTGAAAAATCTGTTTCGGCCATAAACAGAAACGTTAAATCCTGCCATGTGCATTCAAGCGCAGGTGTGCTGCTAGGGACAGCTCGAGTAAACATTCACCATAATGGTACAGACTTCCCAGCAAGAGCACTGATTGATTCTGGTTCAGAGTGCTCGTTTAGGACAGAACGACTCAAACGCAGAATCAATTTACCGGCAAAAAGGATGCATGCTCAAGTTTCGGGCATCACTAATGCCGTGTCCGCTCAAGTCAAGGAGGCCTCCAATATTGAACTCCGTTCACCAGTGGACCCTTGCTTCAGCATAACAACATCAGTTCTCATTCTAGCCAAACTAAATGGGAATCTGCCATCCTGCCATATCGATGCTACGACCATGCAGGCTTTCCCAGACTTAGTCTTGGCAGATAAGCGATTTTACATCAACGAGGAAGTTGATATTATACTCGGCGGAGACGTATATCCGCAAATTATATTGAGTGGGCTGAAATAGAATGTACTTAGTACACTTCTCGCCCAAGAAACGGAAATATAGTGTCCTTTTACAGCGAAGTTGCCTTGAACAAACAGCTCACAGCATTCTGGGAGTTGGAAAATCTTCCAAGAAATAAAAGCCCAAACGCAGATGACAAGTACTGCGAAGATTTATATAGGGAAACTACGAGTCGTAGAGAGGATGGGAGATATGTCGTGTGTCTTCCATTCAGACAGGACTATCCATATCCAGATAGGATAAACATAGGAGGGTCTCTTAGGCGGGCGTGTTCACAATTCTTAAGAAATGAAATGCGTTTAGCAAAGAACCCGGAATTAGGCATCGAATATATGAGGGTCCTGTCTGAATATGAGACATTAGGGCATATGCAAAAAGTTAATACCATTGTACCAGCCGGCGGAGAACTACTTTTTGCCCCATCACGCCGTAGTAAAGGCGGAGAGTACCACCACAAAAGTCTGCGTCGTTTTTAATGCGTCAAGCCCGACGGCAAATGGTACAGGTTTAAACGACATTCTCCTGCCAGGGCCAGTACTTCAGTCAGATCTTCCAGTACTTATACTGCGATGGAGACTATATCGCTTCGTTTTCAATAGTGACATCGAAAAGATGTATAGGCAAATTTGGACGACCGATGATCACGTCAAATTCCAACGGATTGTTTATCGAACATCGCCTCAGGAGCCCATAAGCCTTTACGAGTTGAAAGCGGTCACTTTCGGGGTTAATTGTGCGCCTTATCTGGCAATTAGAACCCTTTTACTACTAGCAGATGAAGTAGAGAGCTCTCACCCTACAGCATCTAGCATATTAAGGGAAGGCATGTACGTAGATGACGTACTAGCGGGGGGACACACACTCGCATCGGCTATTAACGCGAGGAATGAGATTCGACAAGTCTTACTCTCCGCGGGCTTCCCACTACGAAAATGGACTTCGAATGCTGAGGAAATTCTCAACGACATCCCAATATCGGATCGGCTCACCGAGGACTTTCTGGCATTCGAAGATACCAGCACCGTTAAGGCATTGGGCATAAGATGGAATGCCCATTCAGACCTGTTTTACTTTAAAGCAGAGTCACTAGAAGAAAGTGAAAAGTTAACAAAGCGAGCGATTCTATCCGCCATCGCCAGACTCTTCGACCCTTTAGAATGGCTTGCACCAATGGTCATTGTGGCCAAAATTTTGACGCAAAACATCTGCAAAGAGGGCACCGATTGGGATGAACCAGACATTCAGACATCAATACCACGAAATCGACAAAATAAAGATACCACGATGGGTAAACTTTTCACCAGAAGATGAGGTCGAGATACGTGGATTCTGCAATGCTTCGGAAAAGGCATACGCTGCAGCTGTCTACATGCGAGTCAAAAGGAATGATGATATCTTCGTGAATCTACTCCTTGCCAAAACCAGAGTAGCATCAGTGAAGACCATCTCACTTCCGCGTTTGGAACTTTGCGGAGCAGTACTGTTAGCGGAAATGATGGAATAAATATTCCGAAACATCAAACTTGGGCAAGTGAAACAGTATCTATGGACGGATTCCACCATCGTTTTGGCATGGATAGGGAAACCACCCTGTTCCTGGTCAACATTCGTCGCACACAGGATTACAAAAATCATCGACCTAGTCGGCAGCAAGGACTGGCCTCATGTCAACTCGGAAACGAATCCAGCAGACATAGGAAGCAGATGACTACCGGCATCGGATTTGGTCAACAATTCTTTTGTGGTGGCAGGGACCTTCTTGGCTACAAGAAGACAATTCCCAATGGCCAGTACAAGAAAAGGAGTATAATACATCAGTGGAGGAAAAGAGAGCGCAGGCCTACGCAATATCAACGCAAAAAGAGATCGAGACTCTTGACCGGTTTTCGAATTTACCGAGGGCTTTGAGGGTACTATCATATATTATGAGATTCTTTCGAAGAACTCATCCCAAGACAAAAGCTTCCTTTCAAGAAAAATCGTGCCTAATCTCATCCGATGAGATCAAGGCCACGACGCAACTCTTGATAAAACTCTATCAGAAGCAACATTATAATGAGGAATATGTAAACTTGAAGAAGGGACAGGTAATCGATAGGGAAAGCGAGATATTGCCACTCAACCCATTCATCGACAAAGATGATATTATTAGGGCGAGTGGTCGTCTTGGAGCGTCTCAAGACCTCGCTTATAAAGAGTGCCACCCAATCATACTGCCATACAATTGTAGGTTGACGCGTCTGACTGTGCAAATGATACATCAAATCTCCCTCCATGGGGAAACCCAACTGATGCTCCGTCTCATCCGCACCCAATATTGGATTCCGAATGTTAAGAACATGATTAGGGCCACCATCCATAACTGTAAGGTCTGCACCATTTATAAAAAAAGAGCGCAAACCCAACTTATGGGTACCCTTCCTTGCGAACGCACTACGTTCACCCGCGCGTTTACCAATACCGGAGGGGACTTTGCCGGGCCTTTCGACATCAAAAGTTACCGCGGTAGAGGATGTCGATTATCAAAGGGCTACGTTTGCCTCTTTGTTTGTTTCACGACTAAAGCGATCCATCTGAAAGCGACCAGTGATCTTAGCACCCCATCCTTTCTAGCAGCGTTTTCACGTTTTATCGCTAGACGAGGATGTCCGAGAAACATTTACTCCGACAATGGTACTAACTTTGTCGGCGCTTCACGATCTTTGAGATCTGAATTTAAAGCATTTATCTCGGAAGCCCGAGATAAGACTATTTCCAAATACAGCCATCAAGCCATGACATGGCATTTCATTCCGGCCGGGGCTCCACATATGGGGGGACTCTGGGAGGCGGGAGTGAAGAGCTTCAAAAGCCACTTCAAGAAGTTAGTTAGCCTCGCTTCATAAATTCACGCATGAGGAATTCCATACGCTATTGTGCCGGATTGAGGCATGCCTCGCGGCCACTTAGTCCAGTGTAGCATTACTCAGAATGCTTTTCACTGTCAATGCACTTCAAATATTGACCCACTTAAATTATGTTGAACCCACGGGAGTTCAACAGCATATACCAACTGACACCTATCAAATTGTCAACCCATTACTCAATGCGTCGCTTTGACCAACACACGTATCGATCAGCACGACTGATCGACACTATCGGTTGGTCAACGTGAACTACCAAATTATTTGCTGACATTGCACACAATGCAAATACTTTTAGTGTCTAAGTATTAGTGTAAGTTTGTATACGTAAGTTAAGCTAGAAATGTATAAAAGAGAAAGCTTTTGAATAAAGAACGATCAATTCAACGATATACATCTGCGTACCTCATTTGAAGACTTTACATGGCGATCCTGCCAGTCTCACAACATAGCGAAAACTTTGCAATTAAATTTGCGAAATCGCTTAGAGACTGAGCAGAAGGAATCTACAAACTCAGTTTGGGTCAAAAGATCCTACCAGCATAAACCAGATCCTGCCAGTATAAACCAGTGGATTATTGGATCACTGCATGATGACATAAAATCCGTATTATTGGATTATTGGATCGCTTCAGGATCAGAGATATCAGCGAAAATAAATTTTGCTAAAATAGCGAAACCGCTAAAAACGCAACAACAACACATTGTTAACAACGCCAACAACTGACAATTTTGGCCCGGCAAAGGCAATGTCTGCAAGAAATTATGTTTCAGCACCACGCAACACTTAACTACTGAAGATTAAAACACAAAAATTGTTGACTGGCAGCACGCAGTGAATAGTGAAGATTGAATACAAAATCACTGACTGGCAGCAAGCACCAAAAACAGCACACAGATTTAAATTAGTTGTAAGACTTGTTAAAATATGTATACCACTAACAAAAAAACCCAGAATAATTTGAGCACGCCTTATGGCCGCTAAACAAGTAGCAATTAAATTTGCTTAGGGACAAGTATCCTTAATAAAAAAAAAAAAAAAAAATAAGTAAATAGTTAAAATAATATGCAAGAAATTACAACAAAAGAAGAATTTGACAGAATTTTTAAGAAATGTCACGATACTATTAAAGAATTTATAGCTATTTCTGAACAAATTTTGAAGAATCGTAACGCAGAAAAGCAAGGTCCTACACCGATCACTATAGAAGAATATCGGCGAAGGAATAAGCCTAGCAAAAAGGAAGAAATTCCAAAAATACCTGCCCCTACAATAATTCATAACAGAAAAAGGGGAGGCAAACAGGTCAAAAGACAAATAGAAATAGCCAAAACGTTTAGGCTCCTTAATTTAACAACAAACACGGTCGATAGGTTAAAACTGAAAGAAAAAATTAATGTATTAAGAAATAGAAAGTTAAAAAAAAATATATATATAAAATAAAAAATATCTATTTCCTATGGATAGTGCACTCTCACCTGATCTTGATTATGGAATAATCAATGATATTATTGATCGTTTAGAACGTGAAAACGAACAAATGGAAACACGTAGGTCAAGACCTCGTAACAAGGGAAGCGACAGGAATCATTTAAATTTGCTAAGGCAACATTGGTACAATATAGGAATGAATAGGGAACCTACTTTAAGTGATATTCTATACCCTACAACTACGGAAGAGGAAATCATGAGAATGACTAAAATAACATTCCCAAATAAAGAATAAGTAAACCTTGTAAATTTTTAAATAAATAAACACAAAATATATTAAAGAAGAAATTTTAGGTTGGAAAAATGGCATCATGGTGGAAAATTGCCCTAAACAGCATTTTAGTAGGTATAGCAGGATATGAAGTTGGTAAAGAAAGTTCAGCAGAGAAAAGTCAGGAAAATAAATTGGTCAAATATGAACCACATCCTATTATAGAAAACAAGGAAGAGCTTTCCGATAAATGGTTGACTGTTTTTGCATGCGTAATTACATGTCTAATCGTCGCAATTGCAGTCCTAATAAAAAACTATATAAAAAATAAATTGAGACGATTAAACAATGTACAACCACGCATATGAATTAACACGCTATACCAAGAAATGAACCAATGGAAAGAAATCCACGAAAAATTACATGAAGAAAAAGCAAAAGCTAGCAAGTCGTACAAATGTATAAATAAAAGCATCCCTATTACAACAGAAACAATAGTAAAGCACCTGAATACAATATTAGAATCTTTAAATAACATAGGACAGGTGATTAAATCGGTAAATAAGTTGCTTACAGAAGAACACCAAAAAGAAGCTTACCAATTTTTCATTGCAGTACGAGATAAACTTGTATCTTCATTAGCTAGACACAATATAGAAGTGACAATACCAACCACATTAGAGGAGGATATCCAAGTTGATTTTAACTTACTTTTGTCGGAACGTGTCCGAAGCCGGACTCCATCACCTTCTTTTAGTCAAGGGGAAGACACCCAAAAAGTAAACATCCCCATCATAAACGTCACAATGGTACAAACAGTAGTCGAATTCATTAAAACCGCCTCGTCAGTACTCCCAGAGTTTGATGGGAAGCCAGAAAACTTACACAGTTTCTTAGATGCCCATGACATACTCGATCAAATCAAGGATGAGCACGAACTTTTAGCAATAACAATGATAAAGATCAAGCTAAAAGGAACGGCAAGAAACTTCATCAGTAATGAAAACACGATTGGACAAATAAAAACAAAACTCAAAAGCGCGATAAAAGGTGAATCGGTAGAGGTTTTAACCGCTAAACTTCTAAACGTTCAACAACGTAGCAAAACTGCTAACCAATACACAGCAGAAATAGAAATAATAACAAAATCATTAGAAGGAGCGTATATCTCGGACGGACTTAATCCAGGCATAGCAACGAGATATTCTACACAGGCAGCCGTCAAGGCAATGTGTAAAAACAGCTCCAACAATAATGTTAAAATGATAATGCCAGCGGGAACGTTCACAAAAATGAACGATGCGATCTCTAAGTTCACCAACAGCTGCACCGAAATAACAGGCAGCTCGAATACAATTTTGAACGTACGACAACAAAGTCAGTACAGGAACAATTTCCGGGGAAGATACCGAAGTAACAACTATGGAAATTACCAAAATCGGATATTCAGACCACAACCGAGATACAACAATAACTCGAGGTCGTACAGTAATAATAATAATAACCGAAGAGGATCACAAGCCCAAAACGGCAATAGAGCCTACAACCAGACCCGTAATGTGCGCAGCTGCACCCAGACGGAAAACCAGGAAGCTCCACTTCAAAATTAATAGAAAGAGCAATATGTGTACTGAACCTAAATCTAAACAGCTATATATCCACAAGGACATCTCTAAATAATTCGATTTCACATTTTTTTTTAATTGATACGGGAGCAGACATTTCCATTATAAAAATGCATCAAATTAGAAAAATTAACAAAATTAATAAAGAACAAATTATAGATTTAAAGGGCATTGGTCAGGGAATAACTAGCACATTAGGCAAAATTAAAGCTGATTTAAAAGGTGATGACCTTCTAATTTACCATAAATTCCATAAATTCCAGTCGTAGAAGACGACTTTCCAATCCCCTGTGATGGTATAATAGGACTAGATTTCATAAAGAAATACAATTGCAATATATGGCAAAACAGAGGATAAATTAATACTAAGGTCATATGATTTCCCCCAAACAATAACAATGCACCTAACAAATTGTCTGTCTGTCAACACACTAACTATCCCTGCTAGATCTGAAGTCATTAGACAAGTTAAAGTAAACACCGATAACAAAAACATCTTCATACCACACCAACAATTATCTAAAGGCATTTTCATAGCAAACACTATCACAAATAAACATCAAACTTTTGTTAGAATTATCAACACAACACATAAAAACACAACTATCCAAAATTACAAGATTAATACCGAAAATTTAGACGATTACACACTAATTAAAGCAGAAACACACAGTAAAAAGTGCAACAATACAGAAAAATTAAAAAGATTAACCAAAAATTTTCCAAAATTTGTCAATTTTCAATTAACAACGCTATGCACAGAATTCATATACATATTTGCACTAGAAACAGAACCAATTTCTTCTAATAACTTTTACAGGAGGACACTCCTGTTTACATAAAAAATTATAGATTACCTCAAACACAAAAAGGAGAAATAAGCAAACAAGTAAATAAGTTAATCGAAGATGATATAATAGAACCTTCTATTTCAGAGTACAATAGCCCAATTTTACTAGTCCCTAAAAAATCACTCCCAGGCAAAACAGAAAAAAGATGGAGATTAGTGGTAGACTACAGACAGGTAAATAAAAAACTAGCAGCAGACAAATTCCCACTCCCAAGAATGGACGATATTTTAGATCAACTTGGAAGAGCAAAATATTTTTCATGCCTAGACCTTATGTCAGGTTTTCATCAAATTGAATTACACACAGAATCCAGGGATATAACCTCATTCACAGCCGAAAATGGCACATATAGATTTAAAAGGCTACCCTACGGATTAAAAGTAGCACCGAATTCATTCCAAAGAATGATGACCCTAGCATTCGCAGGCCTCAAACCATCTCAAGCATTTCTCTACATGGATGATTTAGTTGTATTAGGTTGTTCTGAAAATCACATGCTAAAAAATTTAAGAGACGTATTCTCCACTTGCAGAAAATATAACCTAAAATTACATCCAGATAAATGCCTATTTTTCAGCCAAGAAGTAACCTACTTAGGAAATAAATGTACAAACAAGGGAATATTACCCGATCCAGGCAAATTTGAAACCGTTCAAAATTATCCAACACCAAAAACAGCCGATGAAGTTAAAAGATTCGTAGCTTTCTGCAACTATTACAGAAGATTTGTACCGAATTTTGCAGAACATTCAAAAAAGTTAACTAGGCTATGCAAAAAGAATGTTGCCTTCAAATGGACAGAAGAATGTCAAAAAGCTTTTGCCTACTTAAAGGAAGCATTAATTAGTCCAAATTCTTGCAATACCCAGATTTCGATAAAGAATTCTGCATAACAACAGACGCTAGTGGATACGCTTGTGGAGCAGTCCTTAGCCAAGAACATGATGGCAAACAGTTACCAATTGCTTACGCTTCAAGGTCCTTTACAAAAGGCGAAACCAACAAAGCCACAATAGAAAAAGAATTGGCCGCAATCCATTGGGCCATAACCTTCTTCAGACCATATGTCTATGGCAGAAAATTCCTAGTTAAAACCGACCATCGTCCTTTAACATACCTATTTTCAATGAAAAGTCCTTCATCTAAGCTGACACGAGTAAGACTCGATTTAGAAGAGTACGATTTTGAAGTGGAGTACATAGCCGGAAAGGAAAATCATATAGCGGATGCATTATCCTGCATAACAATAACAAACTTAAAAGATATGTCAGTGGAAGCAAGTAAAATATTAAAAATAACAACAAGATCAGCAGCAAAAAATACCAGCAAAAGTAATGTTGAAAATAAAAAAAGTCACAAAGAGAACCCCAAAATTTACGAAGCGCTAAATAAATTTGAAGTAAAGAGACATGTCGAGCTCGTTTTCACTCCTCCGAAATGTTACTTCAAAAAAAGAAAGAAAATTTGTAGCAATTTAGATACAAGCAACCTAATTGTTGAGGATAAGATTGACTTAGGACAATTCTTTACCAGGCTTGAAAAAGAAGCCGGCAATTTAGGACTTGTACAAGTACAGTTGTCCTTAGGGGACAAATTGTTTAAAAAGAATTATACTGCAGTAGGCAAATTTATAGAAATGGGTAATAAAGTTCTCAAAAAGTTAACAATCGCTCTAACCCCAGAGGTTATATACGTGACAAATCCCGGGAAAATTAAGGAAATTCTGCATAAATATCATGACGATCCGATTAGTGGTGGCCACCCAGGAATAAATCGCATGACAGATAAAATCAAGCAGAAATATAGCTGGCTGAATATGAAAAATGACGTAAGAAAATACGTAAAGAACTGCATCCACTATAAGAAAAATAAAATTACCAAGCATCTAAAAGAACCAATGACAATAACGGAGACACCTCCGAAGGCATTCGATATTGTACAAATCGATACAGTAGGCCCATTACCGAAGTCGATAAACGGAAACGAATATGCAGTTACCATTATATGCAATCTAACCAAATATTTGGTAGCTATCCCAGTTCCAAGCAAACACGCAATAACAGTCGCTAAAGCCGTGTTCGAACATTTCATATTGATTTACGGACAAATGAAAACAATCTTAACGGACATGGGCACAGAATATAAAAATAGCTTATTCAAAGAACTGTGTAAATTGTTGAAAATTGAACATAAAGCTTCAACCCCGTACCATCATCAAACTCTGGGCACTGTAGAACGCAGTCACCGGACATTCAACGAGTACATACGTTCATACATATCCAGTGACAAAGACGATTGGGATGAATACCTCAAATAGTTCGCCTATTGTTACAATACGACGCCATCCACCACACATAAATATTGCCCTTTTGAACTCATATTTGGAAAAACCCCACCAAATTACGAATTTTTAAAAGAAAATATAATCAGCCCATTATACAATCACGAAGCTTACTACAAAGAGGTAAAATATAGACTCCAAATAGCCGAGCAAAGAGCTAGGAAATTAGTCCAAGAGGCTAAAGAAAAACAAAAAACGAATTATGATAAGAATAGCTATAGTGAGGAAATTAACGTAGGAGATTTAGTATTAGTTAGAGAAGAGGCCTCCCATAAGCTAGAAAATAGATATAATGGACAATATAGAGTTAAAAATATTGATAAGAACAACAATTTTACTTTAATTCCACATAGCATAGGAAATAGCAATAAAAACAAAAAAGAAATCATAATTCATAAGAATAGACTTAAAACAGTATAACACCACTCACCACCAGCAATCAAGTTTACTCACTTTAATAAACAGGCACAAGCCAAAGAAAATAAAAACCACATATTATGTTCAAAATACAACTATACACTAAATAGATAAATGTAAACAACTGAAAATAAAAAGAAAAAAAATATATATATATATAAATGCAATAATGACAAACGAGAAACAAATGTAAGCAAGTGAAAAAAAAATTCTTATGCAATAATGGCAATAAGAGCCGAAAAACAATTAAAATTTTGTAAACGCAAACAAACACTAAGGGCCGGTTTCACCAACGCGACTAAGACTAAAACTAAGTCGTGACTTAAGTTAGCACAGATTCGAGACTAACTTAATTTTGGGTTTCACCAACTGAGCGACTTAAATAATTTTGAACACAACAACCCGATCAGCTGTTTTATGCATATTAGTATTTTTTCATACCAGACAACTCTACGCATCCCAATACCCCAGTGCGAAATGGGCATGTATGGCCATACAAGAAGGAATGTATTGATCTTACACCCATTTCTCTTTAATGGAAGGTTCTAAAATTAGCGCTTAATTGAAAACGATAGTTTCGTAATGGTTGCAGGCTGGAAAACAAGCGTTCACATGCATCTACACATGCATGGTGAAGTTTCCGACTGGGGCGTTGCACAAAACAAATTAGCAACATTACTGACATTTAGGTTTTGAACCACAGCAACACTGCTTAGTCGAGAATAAGTCAGCTGGCAAGTTGACTAAGTTGTGACTTAGCTAAGTTACGTGGTGAAACTGAAAAAGTGAAAATCGCTACTTAACTAACTTAAGTCGAGTTGGTGAAACCGGGCCTAAGTAGGTCAATAAGTCGCTTTAATAGTCGTATACAATTGCCTTCAAGTGTATACGACTATTCATAAGGCGGATGGTGTAGCATTACTCAGAATGCTTTTCACTGTCAAATATTGACCCACTTAAATTATGTTGAACCCACGGGAGTTCAACAGCATATACCAACTGACACCTATCAAATTGTCAACCCATTACTCAATGCGTCGCTTTGACCAACACACGTATCGATCAGCACGACTGATCGACACTATCGGTTGGTCAACGTGAACTACCAAATTATTTGCTGACATTGCACACAATGCAAATACTTTTAGTGTCTAAGTATTAGTGTAAATTTGTATACGTAAGTTAAGCTAGAAATGTATAAAAGAGAAAGCTTTTGAATAAAGAACGATCAATTCAACGATATACATCTGCGTACCTCATTTGAAGACTTTACACCAGCCTCAAATGAGCCCGCGGATTTGGAGCCATTAACCCCTGGGCACTTCCTAACTGTAAGTCATCTCCTGGCTCCGCCAGAACCAGAGGTGAATGAGAGCCCTGCCTCCATTATCAATAGGTGGCAGAAGCTCAAGGCTCTTCATCAAACCTTCTGCAGGCGATGGAAAGCGGAATACTTATCCGAACTTCAAAAACGAGTGAAGTGGAAGCATCCGAAACAAAATATTAAGGTGGGGGATCTCGTAAAATGCACGTCTTTTGGTTTAGCTATAGCGAGACACTGATTCCTGAACGAAAAAAAAGGAAACCAATAATATTCACCATTTGGTTATTCAAATACCCTGTGGTAGGGACAGTACCGGGTGATTTGAAAGAGTGTAGGTACCTGTCAGTCATCGAATGGGAGTCTGCCGTACAATAGTGAAGAGGGTAAACCACCGCGTGACCCTATTTACAATTCAGACCCGACGTACAAATTGCTAGAGATTAGTTCAGGCGCTTCGGAGTTGGGTCACCGCATGACGTGCGTAGAAACTGGCGCTGCAACCGATAAGTCTATCGTCGGCAAATCGCGATGCCACACTATGTGGCATTAACAAAAGTCCACACCGGGTATGTTTTGTGGGATCCTATTCTGTCTCTGAAGGTACTTTGGTACCCCAATTATACACATGTGTATGCATCCGTAGAAGTCGATGGCGGGAGAGATACATGGGATGAAGCGGTAGCCCAAACATCTGCCACCGGAAATATGGTAAGGTTAGCATTTACCATCTTCATTTGAGAAATGGGTGATACATTTTGGTTTTAGTAAAACCTGTCTACCATATGTTATCGCGATATCCGTATGCGTATTTTATTTATTAATTTTTTTTTGATAGCCGGAGCATCTTGTCTCCCAATATGCTAACAAGGTGGTTTTACTAAACAATTTAATCGAAGAACCACCAGAAACGCCAATAGTGGCTGGTTACTTGGCGCGATTCGGTACTACCAATCAGCAACAATAAGGCCTGCCAGCAAGCTGTCCCACTAGTTATATCAAGAATTTCCTAATTATCCTGAAGTTTCCGACACAGGCGCATTTAGACCCTGTGGCCGCGAAGAGGCCGGGGCTGGTGCGCGAATATGATCGTGCTACAAAGATGCGTAATCGTAAAAATTCCTTGCTGATAAATTTATTTGCATTAAAGCGGCTAGCACAAACAAAAATGCGTTCGCTCTACGTCGGCCACTTCAAAGCCTTGCGACACAAATGGCGCTATGCACCCACAACCGACAAGCTTTGCACCGCGGTGCGAATGTCAGCTCGCCATCTGTACAGTCTTTGGGGCTGGTGCATTGCCTGAACCTGCAGGGCGTGATATTCCCATGAAAGGCGCCAAGTGACACTTAACATTATGCTATAATTTTGTCTTTCCACACGTTGGGTACAAACACCTGAAAAGAAAGAAGACCATTAGTATTTGCATAGGAATCTACGTACATATATGCATATATACACACAAAATGTGTCTCAAAGCATGCGCCGGCCGCCACAGCTTTTGAGACATATTTTGTGGTTAAGTAAATTGCGCTGCTACCGAAACGATACAGAATTTCGGGCAGCGCTAATAAATACTTACCAACGACGTCCATTTCCAACCGCTGGCCAGGCGATCCTCCTGTCCGCACACTCATGTGTCCATTGCCACCTGAAAAAGCAAAAAAAGGGTTAGGATTAAGCACACATAATTTAAAAAAGCAAATTATAATTTTACTTACCGATGTGCTGCTGCTGACCCACGTGTGCCGGAAACAAGAAAATTATGAATTGTTCCAATTCAATGAATTTTCTATGTTTCTTTTTCACGATTTTGCAAAATCGTGAGTACGCACATGTATGTATGTGTGGAAATCATTAACCACCACTCCATGCTACTCTCATTGACTCGCACAATTTGCGAGCATATGTACATATATATGTATAATTTACCACCACGCTAGTGATGCTATATTTTAGTCAGCGGGTACCGAAATCCCGATCTGCCAAAATCGGTACCATTCACTGCGGGATCAATAGGGTAACGAAATCTACGTTCGTACCCGATCGGCGAAGATGCCGCTTATAGGAAAATAGGAAATAAATTATACATAATAAATTTTGAAACACAAAATTTGGAGAAATTTGTTTCAAGCTAAGAAAATTTTTTTTTCGGTATTCATTTTCCTCGGGGTTTTGTTTTTTTTGTTTTGGAGGGGGCAGGACTGTTTCGCCCACAAAACAACAGAAAATAAACCCTAACAGTCATCACATTCTCACTCTCTACGCAGTTCGGTATCGAAACCAAGTACCGAAAAAAGCGAAAATGTCGGTGTGTGCACGGCACTAACGCCACTTTTGACGGCGACCAGGCAAGTGAGAATGAAAAATAAATCTCTGCTTGAGGGCCAGTGGCGAATTGAGATACAAGGTGATCAATGCAATCAACTTGTCGCGACCGTGCCGTGTGGGAAAAAAATAACCAATTCCCAGGTACGAATAATATGCACTGTAATTCTAAAATTTCACCATAGATCAGAATAATGCCACATTATATGGCATTGATAAGCTCCGAACGAGGTCGCTCGCCACCCACGTATATGGGCGTCCATACAAGTATACAAATATTCAAGAGGATTTTTTTTTTGTTTCTTTCTTTCTTTTTCGGTCATATGCAGTATGACTCGCTACGCATCCTTGCGCAAGAGGGCCGAACGCCTAGCCGCCCGGTACCCAAAGCCATGCCCGCTGTGTGGCGACAGCCACCCACTGCGTGCGTGCACCCGATACCAGGGGATGGAACCTCTGGAGCGCCTCAAGGCGGTTATCCGGGCGGGCTACTGCGACAACTGTTTGTCGATGGTCCACATTGCCAGGGACTGCACAAGCGACGTGAGGTGCCGACGATGTGATGGAAAACACCACACCACCCTCCATCTGCCCATGGACGACCCACAGCACACGCCCATGGACGATCAAGCACGCGCACCTACGCCCTATAAAAGCTGGGCCCAACAAGTAGAAGAGGCCGAACTGGAAGCAGCTACATTGGACGCGATGGAGGAGGAGATGCTGTCCCTCCATGCATCGGAGACAGCGTGGTCGCCAGAAAGCGAGATCACCGAGCCGGTACCGGAACCACGGCCGTTCCGACCGCCAGAAGGGGTATCGGACTCACTGCCGTTCCGGCCCCTTCTAGCCCACGAGCGGCGCGCCTTCCAACGGCATACCCCGCGCTCATCACAACGCAACACCAGTGATGCCGGACATCACAGCAACACATCCAACCAGACCCCACGACGCGCCCACCGACATAGCGGCAAACGTCGACTGGCCACTCAGCCGCGCCAGCGACTTCTCACGAATAATCGCCGCCCAAATACAGACGAGCGTAGACTGGCCTCCCAGCCACGCCAGCTACGCATCAACGCGAATTTCGACGGTAGACTGGCCCTTCAGCCGCGCCAGCTACCACGGGTTTCCGGCTTCCGCGACGGTCTCAGCCGTGTCCTTTCCTAGGTGGGCCCTCCGTTGCGCCCCATGACCACTCTTTCGCCTACTGCGATTGTGAAGCTGGAAGTCGGTGGGGGATTGCTACGCATCCGGGCGATCATTGATGCCTGCTCCCCCCGCACAGTGATCGATCGCAGCTTGGCGGAAGAGTTAGGGCTGCATATAACCCACTCGGGCGGAGAACGCGACTGCTTCCTCCGAGTCCGCGGGAAACATGGAAACCCGAAAAGTATAACGGCGCACGCGTTATACGTGTCCAATTTGCAGCGGATCAGCCCAGCCCAGAACGTCGACGCCCGAGTTGCCGCTCCTTTTGAGCATATTCGGCTGGCTGATCCGCAGTTTTTTATCTCAACACCGATCCACCTCGTACTAGCTGGGGACGTCTATGCCGACGTCATAACAGCGGGCACTCTTCCACCGTCGTTTGGGCCACTGCTTGCCCAAAGCACTGTTTTTGGATTTGTGCTATCGGGAGCCGTTAGCATGTAAGGTTTGATGTAAGCATAAAATAACATTTTTTTATTTATTTTTTCTTGTTTTATTTAAAATAAATAATACAAATAATTTCCTGGCAAGAAATATACAGCGTTCTTATTTTCTAAAGTTTCTTCCTCCGATTTCTTAGCTCTAGGTGCGATACGATGGAGCCACCAAACTTCAAACGGCAGTTCGGAGGCATACGACTGGGACAGCGCCAGCCGGCACTCACCATCCTAGTTTAAGTCCTGAGCTTAAGAGGATGCGCGGTGGGAAATCGTGTGGCGGGGTAAGATGTTGCGTATCGCAAGGGGCCGGCATGTTTAGGCGAGATGCCTAAAGTCTTAAAAAATGTGCCACCCTAATGTGACTGTTGCGCCGTTCCAATCACGAACACCCCAACCACCTGTGTGGGCATGCAAAAAAAATTCGAAATTCGAATATACGTAACCAGCGAAAATTCAAAATTCGCGATACTTTTTGAACACACCTCGTATATTTGGTATGACTGGTATTTCCAGCCGATTTCCATAAATAAGCAACTCGTGACGTTTAGAGTAACTTGCAATTACGTTTTATTTATTACTTAAAACTATTAAAGTGATATTATGTTTTAATTAGTACAAATTCGTTTTGTATAATAGAAGCGCGATGTGCTTTTGCCAGCGCAGAAAATAACTGTGTCCAGGAGGTATGTTAAAGGAGAAACTGATGACAGTTCCGTTTTATGCCATTGCTTATTTGGTCGAAGTGAAGTTAATGAGCGAAATAGAGTTGTAAAATACAACAGGGTGGCACAGTACTCCCACTCTAGACGAACGCTACCTATACCGCTGAGGGAGTTTGATGCGCCTACCGCTGCGGGTAGCTTTCGTCGATGTTTCCTCTGTGGCGTTAAAATCTGCATCTACGTTTTGAGAAAAGGCTGGTTTTAGCCTCTCTATGTTTATGTTTACTTGGCGACCGCGCATTGATAATGTGAAGAACTTTGTATAGCGCTTAAGTAGTTGATATGGACCGTCGTATGGGTAAGAAAGCGAAGGGCGTATTGAATCGTTTCGCACGAAAACATGTGACGCTGAATGCAAGTCCTTGGAAACGAACGTTTTTGTTGTGGAATGTTACGATGTTTGCGTTGGTCGCAGATTTTGCATTGCTGAACGGAAATGTGTAACAATGTCGCTGGATATTTCCCGTGGGCTGTATGTGGCGGCCGCCGTGGTGTGAAGGTAGTGTTGCTGGCCTACCACACCGAAGGTCCATGGTTCGAGCCCTGGTACAGGTAACATCAAAAGTGATTTGAAAAAAGTTTTTCAAAACGGGGTCGCCCCTCGGCAGTGGTTTGGCAAACTCTCCGAGTGTATTTCTGCCATGACAGGCTTCTCAGCAAAAATTCGTCTCCTTTGTAGTTGCCGTTCGGAGTCGGCAAAAAACTGTAGGTCCCACCAACTTGTAGGGAAAATTCAAATCGGCACACCACAAATTGGAAGAGAAGCTTGGCTCAAAAATCTCTTAGGAGGTTTATAATGATATACCTGTTGTATATCGCGCCATAGAGATAGAGATAGTATGTGTCGAAAAATTCACCTGGAATCTTCATAGTCGACCCGTAGACTAATTCAGCTGGTGAGGCGTTGAAATCCTGCTTTATTGCCACTCGCAGCCCGAGCAAGATTGACGGAAGGTGGTGAATCCATTTGTTTGGGTCGTGGCACAATATGGCTGCTTTGAAGTTTCTATGCCCCCTTTCCACGATGCCATTTGATTGGGGATGGTAGTGCGAAAATGAGTTACTCCAATAGCCGTAATCAGCTCGGCTAAGACCGCTGACTCGAATTGCTTCCCCCTGTCGCTCGATATCCGCATAGGCACCCTAAATCGTGATATCCAGTGCGATAGTAATGCTTTTGCCACCGTCTCCGCGCTCATGTCTGGCATTGGTGCGGCCTCATGCCAACGGGTAAAACGATCTATCATTGTCAAGCAGCATCGTTGACCCTAGCATAATGGGAAGGGTTTATGTGTGAGAACCGCTCTCGTGGTGGTTCGTACTTCGTTGGTGACGTAATGGTGTGGCGATGTATCTTTGAGCGCTGGCAGGCGTAGGCATCTTTCTTTATGCCTGGCCAGACAAATCTGTTCGTCATTAATTTTGTTAATGATAAACTATGAATTTTACCCAGTATTGCCTCTCGAAATTGCTTTGGGACATAAGGTCGTACATTTGTAGTGGATACGTCGCATATTAGCTCTACTTTGCTGCTCGGAATTGACATTTTTTTTAGGACTATCGATGTTTTGGTGGCCTTATCGCCAAGAAAAGCTTGCAACTCGGGATCGTTCCGTTGCTCTTCCGCCATTTTAACATAATCTATAATGCTATCGATTGTTTGTACTCGTGATAAGTAGTCTGGGGTTACGTTTTCCTTACCAGGCATATGACGAATGTCTGTGGTGAACTGCCCAATTAAGTCGAGCTGTCGCACCCGTCGCGGGGAGGCTTTTTCGAGTTTTTGTCGAAACGCATATACGAGGGGTCGGTGGTCGGTAACTATATGAAAGGTTGCGCCCCTCAATCATGTAATGCTGAATTTGCGTTGAGCGCTTGTAAGTTTTTTTGAGTAAAAACCCAATGGTTGTAGATGACCATCGACACGCTGGTGTAAGGCTGCTCCCATGGCAGTATCAGATGCATCGACATATAAGGCGAGTTCAGCGTTCGGTGCGGGGTGTGCTAACAACGTGGCGTTTTGGAGCTCAAGCTTGCATCGTTCGAATTCTGCGTCTGCCTCCGCGGACCACGCTATGCGCCTACGATCATTTTTTTTGTTACCTGGTATTAAATTATGTAAAACCGATTGGTACTCCATCCCGTGTGACAAAAACTTTCGATAAAAGTTAGTCATTGCGAGAAACCTTTTAAGATCTTATACCAATTGTGGCTTCGGAAATTTTTGGATTACTTCGACTTTTTCGGGCAGTGGGCAAATGCCTTGTGAATTGACGAGATGGTCCAAAAATTGTATCTCGCTCTTGCCGACCTCACACTTTTTTAAATTTATTGCGAGTTTATTTTCTTGTAGACGACTGAAAACGGCGCGTACGTCACATCGATGCTGTTCGAGCGTAGATGAAGCTACACAAATATCATCTATATATGGAAAAGCACAGTCCAATCCACGCAAAACCTCGTTAATCAAGCGCTGGAAGGTTTGTGTCGCGTTACACAGCCCGAACGTCATGTACTCAAATTCGTACAATCCAAATGGCGTAGTAATTGCGGGTTTAGCGACGTCGTTTGGATGGATTGGAACTTGGTGAAAAGCTCTTTGTAAATCAATTTTTGAAAAATATGTCTTACCTCGTAAGTTGTTGGTGAAATCCGTTAAATACGGTAGAGGATATTTGTCTGGTAGAGTTTGTGAGTTTAGTGCGCGGTAATCCCCGCAAGGGGGCCATGTCCAATCGCTTTTCTCTACCAAATGTAATGGACTAGACCAGTTGCTGCTTGATGGTTGGTATATGCCGGCCTTTAGCAGAAAGTCAAATTCGTTTCGCGCAGCTTTCAGTTTTTCTGGTGCTAGTCGACGTGGACGTGATGAAACGGGATGGTCAGTTGTCTTAATACGGTGGAAAATTGATGATTTTGTCGTGGAACCATACGGAGCCAGTTTGGTTATATCGGGAAACTCCGATAAAATATCAGCAAATATAGATGTTGTGTCGAAGGTTTTAATTGTTACTGCGAAACATGGTGTCGGCGACGTGAGTGATCTTTTCAACTGCGTCATATTGTCAATGAGCTGGTTACGTCGTAAATCAATAAGCAGATTGAAGTGGCGTATAAAATCGGCGCCAATTATTGGGCTTGTGACATCGGCGATGACAAATGACCAACAGAATTCACGGCAAAGGCCTAGGTCCACTTTGATTCGTTTCTCTCCTATGACCTTAATTGGCGAGCCAATCTCTGCGAATAAGAGCGTTGTAGTTGGTCGCACGTTATACGATTTAGCTGAGAGGGGAAGGACCGATACGTCCGCTCCTGTATCGATTAGGAAATTTGTTTTAGAAGTTTTGTCGCAGACTTGAAGACGAAGTATGTGCTGGTTTGTGTTCGATGTTGTGCAAGTATCCGAGGCGCGCTTTGTAGGTCAGGCTGAATTTGTTGCTGTGTCCGACGTTACTGCCTGTACTGAACGCTGTTTGAAGTTGCATGGGCTTCAGCACCTACGGGAGTTCGATGTAAACTTCTGATGATACCAGCATATGCTGCCGGCACCATTTACCGGGGCACTATACTCGTGTACCTTACCTCGTGAGTTGCTTCGTTTAAATTGTTGAGAACTTTTTTCTCCACCGCGACCCCGTGAACGAGAGCGCGAACTTGGAGAAAGTCTGTCGAATCCCTTACTTAAATTGTCGATGGCTGCGCGTAATTCAGTTATTTCACTATGGGAGCCTGAATCGACTTTGCAAATTTGACTCAGTGCGATGGCGTCGACTACAGAGTCAGCAATTTTAATAAACTCTGCAGCTGTTCCCGATGATGCAGCGACCACTGGTTGTGCAAATTCCGGCAGTCGGTTTGTCCACAAGCCTTTCAGTGCCGCTTCTCCTAACGTGTTGCCTGCTACGCGTTTCATTTCGTAGAATAATTCTCATGGTTTTTTGTCTTCCAGAGGCAACTCGGACAGTAGGCGATTTAGTCGACGTTGCTCGCTATCGGCGAAGTGCGCAATTATTTTCGCTTTTATAAAGTCATATTTATCTTGTTGTGGCATCGATGCTATGACGTCGAGTAACTGCCCAACCGCGTTTGGATCTAATGCAGCTAGAACTGTTGCAGCCTTTTCTTTGTCTGTGTTGATGCCAGATGCAGTAACCAGAAATCCATGGTGGTGAACCATGCTTCAATGTTTTTGCTGGCCATTGGTGGCACAGGAGGTCTGGCGTACACTGCAGCAAAGTTGCTTGTTTGATTTGCAGGCGAAACAGTTGCCTTTGGTGGATCTTCGTTGGTCATTGTAGGTGAAAAAGTGCAGACTTTTACTTGCACGAAATCGTATGATAGAATAGCGTAACTGTAAAAGCGGGTTTTACCTCCCGTTACTAAAGAAAATGCGCCACGAGTTCGGGGTCACCACTTTGGTATGACTGATATTTCCAGCCGATTTCCATAAATAAACAACTCGTGACGTTTAGAGTAACTTACAATTACGTTTTATTTATTACTAAAAACTATTAAAGTGATATTATGTTTTAATTAGTACAAATTCTTTTTGTATAAAATAAGCGCGATGTGCTTTTGCCAGCGAAGAAAATAACTGTGTCCAGAAGGTATGTTAACGAAGTAACTGATAACAGTTCCGTTTTATGCCATTGCTTATTTGGTCGAAGTGAAGTTAATGAGCAAAATAGAGTTGTAAAATACAACAGGGTGCCACATATATATATTGCTGAGTCGTTTTAAGGCAGGGGTTTGTTAAGTGTCGAGATCTAAAACTGCTCAGCTACAGAGGGAAACTCATCAGCTAAGTAACATAAGAAATTAAAACTTATAAATAATTTATTAAGAGAAGAAAGAATCAGTTAGATTGTAAAGAGTAAATTCATAAAGTTGCTATGGGTTAAGCGAGGTTATTGCTAAAAAGCGAGTCAGAAATATCAAATGTACTGGAATGAGTGTTATAATTGTCACACAAACATCGGAAAGGCTCATTTAATTCAAAATTAGTCCTATGCTGTTTCAAAAAAATTGGTTTAAAATGCCTTGATGGCCGAAAACGAATGTTAAAGTTTACTTCTCCCAACAAAAATGGGCTAGAGACCTTCTTCTTCTTTAAATGGTCATCTAACCGCCTGGGCGATTTTGACCGTCCAACATAGCTCGCCAGTCGTTTCTTCGTTGCGCCAACTGGCGCCAATTGGAAACACCGCGGGATCGCAAATCGGTCTCCACTTGGTCCTTCCATCGGAGTGGTGGTCTCCCTCTTCCTCTGCTTCCACCGGCGGGTGCCGATAAGAATACCTTCTGGGCTGGAGCATCTTCGCTCATTCGCACTACGTGGCCTAGCCAGCGAAGCCGCTGTGTTTTAATTCGCTGAACTATGTCGGCGTCTGCGTAAAGTTCATACAGCTCATCATTAAATCTTCTTCGGTACTCGCCGTCGCCAACGCGTAGAGGTCCACAAATCTTTCGAAGAACCTTTCTCTCGAATACTCCCAGAGTCGCCTCATCAGATGTTGTTAGTGTCCACGCTTCTGCACCATATAGCAGGACGGGTGCGATGAGTGACTTGTAGAGTGTTATTTTCGTTCGTCGAGAGAGGACTTTACTTTTCAATTGCCTACTCAGTCCGAAGTAGCATTTGTTTGCAAGAGTGATTCTTCGTCGGATTTCTAGGCTAACATTATTGTTGGTATTAATGCTGGTTCCCAGGTAAACGAAGTCCTTTACTATTTCGAAATTATTGCTGCCAACAGTGGCTTGGTTGCCAAGGCGCGAATGCGCTGACTCTTTGCATGATGACAGAAGGTACTTCGTTTTGCCCTCGTTCACCACCAATCCCATTTTCTCCGCTTCTTTTTCTAATTTGGAGTAAGCTAGAGACCAACCCGTTTTATAATTTAATCATAAATATTGCTCCGAGCATTTCTGTACGACTAGCAAGAGTAGGAAGGTTAATATGTTTCAAGCGATTAGTATAGGGAGGCAAATTATACAGGGAATCCCATGAAAGATCTCTCAAAGCGAAAATTAAAAAGTGTTTTTGAACCGATTCTAACCGATCAACGTGGACCTGGTAGCTCGGATTCCAAATAATTGAGCCATATTCTAATATCGGTCTTATCAATGTTGTAAGAAGGGCTTTAGTTACGTACGGATCACTAAATTCTTTCGACCATCGCTTAACGAATGATAAAATACCCCTAGATTTATTGACAGTTGCATTAATATGGAGATTGAAGCTAATTTTACAATCCATCGTAATTCCCAAGTCCATAAAATCCTGCACTTGTTCAAGACTATGATTGTTGATTATGTATGAAGCTGGTTGTGTATTCCTGCGCGAAAAACACATATATTTACATTTCTTAAGATTGAGTGGCATGTAGTTTAGAAGCACCCAGTCTATCAAGATCTGATTGAAGTAAAGCTCTATTTTCGCTCACCGAGTAAGACATAAAAATCTTAACGTCGTCAGCGTACATTAAAATTTTTGAAAACTTGATAATACTGGATATATCATTAATGAACAGCAAAAACAGAATCGGGCCAAGATGGCTACCTTGAGGAACTCCAGAATATACATCGATGACATTAAATACCCCATTCTTAAAAACTACTAAACTTTGTTTTCTGAAAAGAAGATGTCCAGCGGATGAGACTGGGTTGAAAGCCCAGTAGAAAACGTTTATGAATAAGTAACGAATAGCAAACCTTGTCAAACGCTTTACTGAAATCTGTATACACAAGGTGGCGCAAAAGTAAGCTTCCGATGTTCAGCATATCGGTTGTGGCACGTGCAGTGTGTGCTGTTGCACCGTCTTGTTGGAACCACATGTTTTCCAATCCCAATTCATCAAGTTGCGGCAAAAAGAACTCGTTGATCATTACTCTGTAGCGCTCACCATTCACAGTAACCGTTTGGCCCCGACCGATTATTGGTCAAATAAATAGTCAGCAATATTCCGCGTTCTGGAGCAGTGTAGCGTAACGTTGTTTATCAACGTGTATTTCGCATGTGTTCACTACACAAATGTCAAAACAGAACTGACTTTAGGTGCCAATCGCAAAATTTATAGCATTTTCTGATAGGAAGATTACTTTTGCGCAGTAACCGTTTTTCACCGACCGATTATTGGTCAAATAAATAGTCAGCAATATTCCGCGTTCTGGAGCAGTGTAGCGTAACATTGTTTATTAACGTGTATTTCGCATGTGTTTACTACACAAATGTCAAAACAGAACTGACTTTAGGGGCCAATCGCAAAATTTATAGCATTTTCTGATAGGAGGATTACTTTTGCGCCACCTTGTATAACATCTGTGTGCATTTCTTCTCTAAACGCGTTTGAAACCTGGGTTGTGAATTCTAGTAGGTTTGTACTTCTTGATTTACCTTTACAAAAGCCGTGTTGGCAATCTGCAATCAATGTGGATGTAGAAGTTGTAGGCTGATTTGTAACAATGGCTTCAAATAATTTGGGAATAGCGGAAAGCTTTGCGATTTCGCGGTAGTTATCTACAGATAACCTACTCCCACTCTTATAAAGTGGTATAAGGAAAGATTCTTTCCAAGCTGTTGGAAAGACGCCGCTTTTTAAAGACAGATTAAATAGATCGGTTAGAGGCTGGTAAATGAAGTTAGCACAATTTTTGAGAAAACATGCTGGGATCATATCAGGCCCCCATTTAAATGATTCCTTTAAGATTTTCAGATAAAATAAAACATTTGCAGGAGAAATTATAGGACTATTAATGAAGTTGTTCGTATTTAACTGATATGGATAGCTATTGTATAGCTTGAATGAACGGTTCTTTTTATTTTTTAATGCTTTCAGTTCTTTAGTAAACCATACTTCCGTTGGTTCATCAGAGAAATATTTACATTTAGGTACATGCGTTTCAAAGAGCCTATAAATAGTATTATTAAAATGTGAAATGTTAAGCTCAATATCGCCATAATATTTAGGCCAAGTTAATTTAGACAATTCTTTATTTAATTTTTTAAAGTTGGTTTTAGCAAAGTCGAAGTCAAAGAGTCTACTAGAATCGCATGGTTTAGTATCACTGCCTTCTTCATTAGTTATGATTTCGTAAACGATCTTAAAAGAAGGATGGTAAACGTCTTTCGGTAAAACCAAAGGATCGCACCTACTCAAACAGAACCTAGATGTATCATTGACGGAAGCTAAGTCCGGGGCATTTCCGAAATTGTTAGGGATAACATTTATTTGATTAAGACAAAGGTCTGGCATTTCATCCAAAAAGTCAATATACCCCGCTTTGGATGGAATTGGGACAAGGTTAAAATCGTTCAGAACGATCATCGAATCGGAAAGTTTAGTCATGTAATTTACAGTTTTCAACAATGAGATAAGCTGCATGTAGATTGAGATATCAGATGAGAGAGGAATATAACAAACCGCTAAGTATATATAAGCGTTGTCCAGCTGTATTCGGACGCACTTGAATTCACATGACTTGATGCAAGGAACATTAACCTCCTCAGAGGGCATTGACGAATTAATAGCTATTAGAACGCCACCCCCGACTCTGTGCATGCGATCGTTTCTGAATACCTGATAATCATCAGATAAGACTTCAGCGTTAAAAATATGTGGTTTTAGCCACGTTTCGGTAAAGGAAATAAGGTTGTAATTACAGCAATGAGATTTTAAATAAATTTCGGCAAGTTTGGTATTTAAACCTCTAACATTTTGATAGTAAAAATTTACAGACTTAACATTTAGTTTTTTGACACTGCACTATCACGTGGGATTCTAGCTACATTCTTGGTGTTTTTCTTCGGCTTATGTTCAAATTCACGCACAAAAGCGCAGGAAGGCCAAAACGAACTCTTCAAAACTGAATCAAAATCATTCAATGAAAGATCAATTCTGAAAGAGGAGACGTTTCTTTCATAATTAAATTTAAACTTTTTATAGTCAGACTATCGGGGTTGATTTTAGATTGAATGTAAAACTTCAAGTCATCTTCCGTAGTGTCAGTTTCGAAACGAGACAAAAAATAGATTTATTTCGTGGAACCACAACCAGATTCCTAATAGTTGGTTCAGGTGCCAACCTAATAGGTTGGGGCTCGGGTTTTTTTTTCTAAGTTGACTTCGACGAGGCTGTCTTGGAAGTCGATGACTGCGCTGATGGATTTGGAGAGGCTAAATCAGTGAGTTCTAACGATAAGGGTGCAATAGCATTAGGAATTGGAACTGTGTTTGGGATTACAGGACATGAGGAATCATCAGTACTTCTAGGATTATTTTCTCGGATATTAGCGTTTGAATCAGGGGAGATTTCGTCTAAACACTTAAAAGTTTTAAAAACTGTTTCGTACTTATTAAACTTTTCTGCTAGTAAAGACAGGTCTTTGCCAATTTCGGAAAACCCATTATGGATTTCCCTACAGATTTTAAATAGATCAACTTCGGTTGAACGGCATTTTACACAAGACCAACGGAGGCCCTTGTCATCATGTACCAGGTCCACGACTCTCCCGGTCAACCCAGCACACTTGATATGGGCAAGCCATCACAGAGCCAACACGCCACATAGCGTTCTGACTCGCTTTTGATTTGACAATGTTGATATATGCAAGACATCATTAAATTATCAAATCAGGAAAATAATAAAGAATAAATATTTGAGGGAAAATCAGTAAGAAAGGCACTAGTAGCGGGCTATCTCAAACTATACATTGTATTGTGACACTCAATAAACACAACGCAAACAGCTGTGATAAAAGAATTAGGCTAAAAAACAAAAAGTGCGCACAAAAAACAAAAACAAAAGCAAGAAATGACAAAATCCAATCAACCGCACCAAAAACAATATGCAAAATGACTCGGCAAATGTAAATAAAATTAAATTGAATAACTTATATTCATATAATATGAAAAACACTAGGAAACTATTAAATTTTAACTTCAAAGTAGACTACTTGGTTTTCGCACTTAATTTTATCACAGAGTATGATTAAAAATCTTTATAACTTATAATTTTTTCACAAATAAAGCAAAGCTTCAATTTCCCAAACTGCACAGCAAAAATGACGTTTGCGTTCTGATCCATTTTCCGATAAATTTATCGATAAATGTGTTATCGGTCAAAATCTGGTTCCAATAAAACCTTGATATATGCGTTCAATATGGGTGTCAAACGAAAGGGCATGGCTACAGCTTTCCTCATAACTTTTCGATATTTCGATATATTTATCTATAAATTATATAAATTATACATATACATATATATTAGAGTGGGTTGATTTGTAGGGGAGGGAAAAAAAGTGAAAAATCGCCATAGCGGAAACTGTTCTAAGGATCATTTTAACCCTTATGTCAACGGCAACATACTTGGGTATGTTTTGCGTTTTCAAAACGCTGTAGCTCTGAACTGGATAATCGGATCGACTTGAAATTTCGTGATATCCTAGCGAAAACTGTTTTACGCAATAGTCCCAATTTTATTTAGGATTGGATCATCCGTTTGGTAGATAAAGCCCATTTACAAAGTTGCACCCTTACGTCAACAGCATACATACCTGGGTATACCATACCATATGTATAGTAAATCGCATGCAAATATGATAATATTTGAAAAGTATAGTTTATTTTGAGTGAAAAAAATACTTATGGCATAAAAATTATTATAAATTATAAAATACTTATGAAAAAAATATTAAAAAAACTACGAAAAAATTTAAAATTATTGAAATTCAATTACATCTATCGCATTGCGGCAAGTCTTTGGAATGCTCTGCGCACACTGGTTTGTTGCATAATGTGGATGATTTACGAGTAGGGCGTCGTTTGGAGCAGATGTAGCAATTCCCCTTTACTTTTAGGCGTGCCGTACTATCACGCTCCTCCGCTTCATGTGCTCCAGCATCCACAACTCGGATGGGCCTACCTATCATGGCTTCGATAGCGTTGCGCGTTGAAAAAACTCTGGATATTCTGCTGTTATTCGCCCATCTCTCTATTTCTGGCTTGCATAGTTGCTCACTTAGCTGATGGAGAAACATCCTACGGCGGCTTGTATATGACTTCAGGTGAGTGTTGCTATCAACGTATATTATGTATGCAGCAAACGCAGCAACGTCCACAATATTATAAAAGAAAGCCAAAGGCCATCTATTTGTGCGCCGCACAAGCACATGTCCATGCTATCAACTCCACCTTTGGTTTTGTTGTAGTCCAATATAAGCAATGGCTTCTTCTTAGGACCGGACGTTTCTGTTGCATAATGAGAAGTGGACAATAATACAACTGCCTTGTTTTTCTTGGGCACGTACGAGCACATCGTAACGTGATTGGGGTTGGCAAATGCTGCTGGCACGAATGTACGCCTTTTGTTGCAAGTACCCAATATAGATAAATTATTGTCTATCATCAAAGATTTTGCCAAGTTGTAGCTAGTGAAAAAGTTGTCACATACAATATTTCTTCCACTTCCATCAAAAAGGTTGATACATAAATCTTTGACTATTCTTTCACCAACGTTTCTTTCACGTTCACCAGACGGTGCCATTCCTGTATAGATTTGTCCCTGCATTGAAAAATTAAATTCAATTTAGTTATTTATACTTTCAACAATTTTCAACAATATTGATAGTACCTGCGATGGATAGAACGAAATGGAGTCGCACACCCACCACACTTTTATCCCATATTTGGCAGGTTTTGATGGTATGTATTGCGTGAAGCCAGTTCCACCACGATAAGCATACAATTGTTCATCTACGGTGACGTTGGCTCCTGCCACGTAATATCTACGAAGACAGCTGTTTAGCATCAAAAAAACGTCCGATATTGCTGCTGCTTTGTCAGTTTGTTTGCGTTGCTGGCGTGTGTTTCCATTATCAAAACGAATCATCTGCAGCATGACTCGCTACGCATCCTTGCGCAAGAGGGCCGAAAGCCTAGCCGTCCGGTACCCCAAGCCATGCCCGCTGTGTGGCGAGAGCCACCCACTGCGTGCGTGCACAAGATTCGAGCGACGTCAAGTTCCGACGATGTGGTGGAAAACACCAAACCACCCTCCATCTGCTATTGGACGACCCACAACACGCTCCAATGGACGATCTACCACGCGCGCCTACGCCCTAAAAGAGCTGGGCGTAACAAGTGGAAGAGGCCGAACGGAAACCGCTTGGACGCCAGAGGACGACGAAATCGCCGAGCCGAGATCGGAACCGTTCCGACCGGCACAGGGAGTATCGGACCCACTGCCGTTCCGACCCCTGATAGCCCACGAGTGGCGCAACCGCGAACGCTACATCGCGCGCTCACCACAACGCAACACCCGCTACGCCGGACATCATAGAAACACGTCCAACCGTACTCCAAGACTCGTCCACCGAAATAGCTTCAAACGTCGACTAGCCACTCAGCCGCGCCAGCGACGTCTCACCCACAATCGCCGCACATCTACCGACGAGCGTAGACTGGCCCTACATCCGCGCCAACTACCACCAATTACTGGTTTCCGCGACGGTCTCAGCCGCGCTCTCGACCGAGTGGTCCACCGTTACGCCCCATGATTGCTCTTGCGCCAACTGCGGTCATGAAACTAGAAGCGGGGCGGAGAGCACGGTTGCTTCCTCCGCATTCGCGGCAACCACGGGAACAACAAAGCTGTCACCGCCCACGCATTGTGTGTGAAACATATGTGCCGAATCCGTCCGGTGCATAACGCGGATGCCCACTTTTATACGGCGGCGCCGATACAACTCGTAGTCGGGGGCGACGTATATGCCGACGTATATGCCAGCGTCGTTTGGTTCATTGCTTGCCCAAAGCACTATTTTTGGCTTTGTGTACTATCGGGGGCATGTAGTATGTAAGGTTAGATTTGAGCGTAAAATAACCTCTTTTTTTCTTTTTTCTTGTTTTTTAAATAAACAATTTCCTGGCAAGAAATACGCAACGGTTCTACTTGAAAGTTTCTTCCCCTATTCTCTTAGCTCTAGGTTCGAGACGGTGGGGCCACCAGAGAAAAAATTTCAAACTTCGGGAGGTAGTTCGGAGGCAGACGGCTGTGACAGCGCCAGCCGGCACTCACCATCCTAGTTTTAAATCCGTAGCTTAAGAGAATGCGTGGTGAAAAATCCTGTGGCGGTTTAAGATGTTGCGTATCGCAAGGGGGCCGGGATGTTTAGGCGAGTTGCCTAAATTCCTAAAAAATGTACCACCCTAATGCCTTTTAGCGCCCTTCCAATCACTAACACCAAGCCACCCACTTGTGGGTGCATGCATGCATATTTGTGTTTTGTCAGCACACATATACATGCATGTGGGTGTTGGGTGTGCATGTGTGGGTTCACCTCCCCTTAAAACCGGAGGATAATTTTCGGGCTCAACGGTTGTCCCGATTGAAAAACCGTCTACTTTTCAGCGACAGTCGAATCAAAATATTCAAGAGGTAAAATAATTTGTAATTGTAATTTTCTACAAAATAAACGGCCATATTTATTATAACGAGAATTCTCGTTGTCTTCTTTTATTTCTTTTCAAAACCACAATTCGACCGCGGTGCTTTCGAGGCACCTAATGCAGAAAGGCGAACCAATCTGCCATAGAAAATTTACCCTGCTGCCACGACAAAATTGGTAGCAGATGTTCCCACCCTCGTATCATATGTATACCTACCCAATAAGCAAAGTAAACTTAAAATACATTTTTAAAAGGCTTTCCGAAATAAATATTAAGCTTGCAAAATTCTGCTTTTTTCTTTATAAAACGTTTGAAAAAAAGTTTAAATTTTCAAAGAAGGCTTTTTATAAGTGTTTTTTTGTAAACTTTCGTCAAACCATATTTTCTATGTTATTTGGCTATTGTCACGAGTGTAGGTTTTTCTCCTTACCTGCACAAGTATGGGATGACCGTTTAAATAAATATAACGAAATTTATATTTATAAGGTTTAGTTACAATAACTTGCTTTAATTATAGGTTTAATGGTTATTTAATGTATGTTGAAATTTATAAAGTAATTACAAAGTATTTTAAGATGAATTCGGTTTATATCAAGAAAGTCTTCCATTCACGTTGCTAGTTTCGTACTCACTGCCTGACTGACTTTTCATTGCATGTATACGTGTCTCGTAGCATCAACAGGGTTGAATTTATTGGTAGTATGTTTAAGGTTGCATTTCGTAAGTGATGTGACAACTCGGCCTTTCCTGACCTAAATCGTCTCGATTTCGTCGTCCGATTCTAGTTCGGGATTGTTACTACACCATGGTTTCATCTTGTCGGAGGCATATACGGAGCTAAACTTTTTGTTGCTGACTTGATACCCTGGTATGTCTTCTAGCAAATAGCGATCGTTACCCAAAACTTTGCGAACAATATACGGTCTACAAAATTTTGGTTCAAGCTTACGCGATTCACCCGTAGAAGCTGGTTCATTTTCAATGACCTCTAAATCTTCCTCATCGTATTGTTTCGGTTGCTGATGTCGTGTAGCAAAACGGTTCTTCCATTTTTCGCGTTAATTTTCTATATTAATAACTGCTTGGTTACGTTTTTCTGCTGAACTTAGTTTAGAACTTTCGTCATCGATATCGTCATTAACAGCGGCAATAAGTTGATTCGTTACTAGATCGCGTAGTTGGAAGTCAAACACAAGCTCATTTGGACTGAATTTTGTGGTTGCGTTTCGACGAGAATTTACAGACCATTGAATATCTCTAAGAATAAGATCCCAATCTTTCGGATTATCGATGGTTGTGCGTAAATATGTCAAAATATTCTGGTTTGCGCGCTCAACTTGACCATTTGCGCGCGGCGTGCGTACTGCTGTTTTTGTATGCTGTATGTTATTGTTGTTACAATATTCTTGAAATGCTTTCGAGGTAAAAGACGAACCTCTATCAGTAACTATCTGCGATGGTAACCCAAAATATGATGATATTTCATTCAGCGCTTTTAGAACATGAATGGTCTTTGTGTCGCCCACTGCTTTAACTATTATAAACTTACTAAATGCCTCGAATATGGCGAGGACATGACAATTTCCTCGTTTACTGTGATCCAAATGTATGCGATAAAATGGTATTGGTTTGATGGAGTCAAAATGCAGGCTACCCTCAATTTTACCAGTACGTTGTGTTTGATAACAACACCTAATATAGAGTGTTTTTTTTACAGGTTTGTTTTTCGAATAGAGATAAAACTGGCATTTTGTGGTCAAATCTGGCAACTCTAATGTCATTTATGTTCAGTTTGGTTTGCCATTTCATCATGAACAGGTTGACAAAAGAACAACGCTTGCAAATCGTGCAAATTTATTTCGAAAATAATGGTTCAGTTCGCGAAGTTTACCGTAAGCTCCGTCCATTTTATGGTCGACATAATCGTCCATCAGAGCAATTAATTCGGTTAACCATGGATCGTTTTCGCACTACGTTTACTCTATGTGATAATACGCATCCGCAGAGACGTCGAACAGTGCGCACCGAAGAAACAATTGCCGCTGTAGAGCAAAGTGTTGAAGAGGACCCGAATGAATCGATTCGCCACCGTGCACAGCAATTGGAGCTTTGTCCATCAACTTTATGGAAGATTTTGCGCAAAGATCTTGGCTTGCGACTTTACAAGATCCAGCTTGTGCAAGAATTAAAGCCGCGAGACCATGCAATGCGTCGTGATTTTGGTGTATGGGCCGAAAATAAGATTGATGTCGATGCTGATTTTCATCGCAAAATTTTGTTCAGTGATGAGGCTCATTTTTGGTTGAATGGCTACGTCAACAAGCAAAATTGCCGCATTTGGAGTGAAGAGAATCCACATGAGACCCTTGAAACGCCATTACATCCACAAAAACTGACTGTTTGGTGTGCTCTATGGGCTGGTGGAGTCATTGGGCCATACTTCTTCCGCAATAATGCTGGAGAGGCAGCTACCGTTAATGGAGACCGGTATAGAGCCATGATAACCGACTATTTTGTTCCCGAATTGGATGGCATGAATGTGGATGAGTTGTGGTTCCAACAAGACGGCGCTACATGCCACACAGCGCACGTCACAATCGATTTATTGAAGGAAACATTCGATGAGCGCATAATTTCGCGGAATGGACCTGTCAATTGGCCACCAAGGTCGTGTGATTTGACACCATTGGATTATTTTCTTTGGGGATATGTGAAGTCGCTCGTCTACACCAACAAACCAGAAACGTTAGGGGAATTGGAAGCCAACATTCGTGGCGTTATTGCCGACATACGGCCCCATATGCTCGAAAAAGTGGTTGAAAATTGGACCTGTAGAATTGGCTTTATTCGAGCCAGCCGCGGCGGCCACATGCCCGAAATCATATTTAAACATTAATGGTATAAAATTATCCTTCCAATAAAGCTAAATTGATGGACCTTAAAACGATTTTCTTGTGTTTTATTTCAATTCGAAGTTCTATACCCCTAAAAAAAACACCCTATACATGCTCCTATGTAGCTTTTCACAAATCTTCTCATATTCGGAAACCAATATGTTTTTTTGATTCGGTCAAAGGTTTTATCTAAAGCGGTGTGGTCAGCTTGGTCATGACAGAATTCGACAATACGCCAGCGTACACCTTTTGGCACAACAAACTTTAAACCGTCAGTTTGTTTACGATATAATCTATGGTTTCGCAATATGTATTCCGATTTTATTACTTGATCTTGCGGTGATTTTGTATTACCATTTAAAACGTAAATGATATCTCGAAGTTTTTCGTCCTGGAGTTGCATGGTAAGTAGCCAATCGTTAATGTCGGTCATTACATTTAATACGAAACCGGCTGGTTCGGCATCTTTTGCGGGTTGGTCCGGTGCTCGACTTAATGCATCGACATGTTGTAATCGATTAGAGGAGCGATGTATACACTCAAAATCGTATTCGAGAAGCTTGAGCCACCAGCGTAAAATTTTAGTCTTAAGTTCTTTGTGGTTCTTTACATGTGCAATTGCGGAGCAGTCGGTTACAAGACGGAATTGTTTACCCAGTATATAAGTTCGAAAACGCTCCAGCTCATAGCTGTGGTAGCGGCTCTCTGTTTCAGTACAATGACGACTGTATTAACAGACAGGTCGCCATTCACTGCCGTCAACAGATTGTAGGAGGACTCCAACCAGACCATAACTGCTAGCGTCCGTATGAACTTCGTGATGGGCGTTGATGTCATATAACACGAGAACTGGGTCGTTGGTCAAGATACTGATCAGGGTTTCAAACGAACTTTATTGTTCTGCACCCCACGTGAAATTTGTTTGGTTTTCTTTTGTCAATAACTTTGTTAAGGGTTTGGAAATCAAAGAATAATCTCTAACGAATTTTCTTAAAAACCCTGTCAGACCTAAAAACCTTCTTACCTCGGTTACGTTTGTTGGCATCGCAAAGGTTTTGATGGCGGTCACCTTTTGTTCACCAGGAGTAATATCTTTTTCGTTAATGATATGCCCGAGATGCTCGATTTTGGTTGCGATAAATGTGCATTTGTCGGCACGCAGAGTTAGTCCGCCTTCTTTAAAAAGTTCAAAAAAAAACGTTCGAGGCGCAATAAGCCTTCATTAATTGTTTTAGTATATGAGCGCTTCACCGTGGTTCATTTGCGACGCGATTTTGTTCATTATGCTTTGAAACGTAACCGGCGCATTAATCAAACCGAAAGGCATACGATTAAATTCGAAGTGACCATCCGAGGTAACGAACGCGGTATATTGCTTTGAACTCTCTTCGATTTCGATTTGGTGGTACCCCATCCGGAGGTTAAGCGTAGCGAAAAACTTATTACCGGCGAGTTGCGCGAACTGCTCTTCCATGTTCGGCATGGGAAAAGGTTGCTTTGCGGTTATTTTGTTTACACAACGATAATCTACACAAAGACGATGTTCGTTGTTTTTTTTCTCAACTAAAACCACAGGAGCTGAGTACACGGACTCACTGGGTCGAATAATGTCATTTTCGAGTAACTTGGTTACGATACGCGACACGATTGGTCTCTTTTCAAACGGAATACGATACGACTTTAGTTGAATTGGTATGTTACATGTTAGCACTATTTTCATTTTAGCAAGACTTCACTTGCCAATGGCGGCAATATTATTAGCGAAACCTTCACGGTATTCGTTGATGATATTTTCAAACTGGTTGGTTTCATTTTCGTTTAAACCTTGAGGCGCGCATATGTTTCGGATTTGCTCAACACGACATTTTTCATTTTCAATTACTAAACGCGTTTCTGAACCGCATAGTATATCTTTACCGAGGAGTACGTTTTCGCATATCATTTCGTCGCTCACAACAACCATATCTATGGGCATCTTGTGATTATCGACCGTTAACAATACGTTAATGTTCCGCGTAGACTCATATTCACCACCCCCGAAACCACGTAATACAGTCATATTGTTTTTATAGTTGCCAATATTTTCGGAAAACGTTTGTCGCACGAGCGTACGCGTACTACCGGGATCAACAAAAGCGTTTGTAGTATCTCCGTTCACGTTTATTATTTTAGTTATACCGTCACATATATTAATGTTAGGCGCGTCCGAATTTTGAATGGTATTCACATTACTTTTATTTGCGTTAGGGCACTCTTCGGTTTTATGAGTGGTTCGTTGACACTTTGAGCACCTAGCTTTCTTTTGCGGTTCTGGGCAATTAATTGCAAAATGCCCCACATTGGTACAATTATAACACTTCACATTATTTGTTGCGCTCACTTCTTTCACGTTCGTCGGTTTTTGCACATTTTTTTCATTTACAGAACCCGTTTTCGCGGCGGTGTAACCGGGTTTAAGTTTATTAGTTTGGCATACATCATTATAAAGACTATAACTCATTATATCTTTTAATAAGTCTTGACACCGTACTCGTTAGATACTTTGCGTTTTAAATCATTATCGTTTACACCATTTACGATATGTCGAGCTATACTAGCCTCTTGTAACCCACCTTTGTTACCCAAAGCCAGCATTCGGTAAAAATACTCCACCGGCGTTTCATTGTATTGACGTTTGGTTCGCGAAAGTTTTATATGCACATCAGCATCATTTACAAAACTCGGAAAGTCGGTTAGAAATTTGTTTACAAATTGAGCCCAATTCACAAAGACGCAATGTTGTGGATCGGCCCAAATTTTCGCGGATCCCTTTAGTTTTTGTTGCACAGCGAAGATTACAATACTTTCTTGCCAGCCATAAGCACTTTTTAACATTTCAACCCGTTGCACAAATTGCAAGGAATTCAATGAAAATTCGCTTGTTGGGTTATATTCCGGCAATAACTCCACAATGTTTTTAATTGTATGGCACGACGAGTGAGTGTATTCGTTGTTAAATGGAAACGGAACACTTGTTGGATTGAGACAACTGTTTCTAATTGTATCAATTGGATTAGGCGATATTGGTACATTAGGAACATTTTGAGTATTTACTCTTTGCCACTGCGGAGCGAAATTCACTCGCGAAGTTGTTGTGGTTGTCGCGTACGGTTGCATATTTACGTTTGTGTACATCGTTTGTATCGGAGACGACGACAATGTTGGTTGGAAATTTTCTACACGCGAAGAGTTTGGCACTTCGGCACTCACGCACGTATTTGTTTGCGATTGTATCAAACGCTCAATCGTTTTTTCGAGCGCTGTTAAACGTTGCACCATCGGTTGGTCATGCTCACTCTCACCCTCACTTGCATTTGCAAAATGCTCATCTATACGTTGAATGAGTTGGTTTTTTGTACCAGACGTAGGTAAATCAGCATCTTTACATTGTTTTTTAAGATCTTTAAGTATCGTTTTACTTGACATTTTGTTTTGTTTCGATGTTTTGATTGTACACGTATGTGTAAACACACAAAATACAAGCGCGACAGATTTACTTGAGTGAGACTATAGAGACGATTACAGTTATATGAGTGAACGAAAACTACATCGATATATCCGACACGCGAGAGCTAGCTTACGGACATAGAGTTGCACGAAGTAATTTAAATTAACCGAAAACGAACGTACATATATTAGTATGTATATGTACATATACATATAAAACGAGAGCGCTACGTAGCTACAAAATTCAAATGCAAACCGTTGAGCTCAGCGACAAAGCGTATGTCTACTGGGGCTCCGTTGTTCACGATTTCGAGGTTAGGTTAACTTGCAATGCGTATGCAAGCCTAAAACGTTTAAAAACGTATAATTTATAAACTATTCGCTTTTGTTCTAGAATTTCACAGATCCGCACATAAGTACTGTTTTTAGATGTCACTTTCTGCACAAATTTTCCCGTTCGTAGGCGTGGACACAGTAGGCAAATCCTACTTCTGAACTGTCACGAGTGTAGGTTTTTCTCCTTACCTGCACGAGTATGGGATGACCGTTTAAATAAATATAACGAAATTTATATTTATAAGGTTTAGTTACAATAACTTGCTTTAATTATAGGTTTAATGGTTATTTAATGGATGTTGAAATTTATAAAGTAATTACAAAGTATTTTAAGATGAGTTCGGTTTATATCAAGAAAGTCTTCCGATCACGTTGCTAGCTTTGTACTCACTTCCTGACTGACTTTACCTTGCATATATACGTGTCTCGTAGCATCAACAGGGTTGAATTTATTGGTAGTATGTTTAAGGTTCGTAAGTGATGTGACACTATTGTATTAAGTACAATAAATAAGTAAGTTGTAATCATACACTGAACGCTGCTACTTGAACCAGATTGCAGAAGTGGTTAAGATACAGCCACGATTTTTGCTTTTTCGTCCACATTCTCATGTAAAATGTCTTATGAAAAGAAAGTGTTCTCTGAATTTTTTGTAAATATTTGTATTTCACTTTTAAAGTGAAAAGATTTATAACTGTTTGTTCTTGAAATATATAAAAGGTTTACTTTAACTCTCAATTAAATTGAAACTGACAGAGCTTACATATCGCTTATTGTAGCAAGTCTACTTTAAATTACTTTTAAATCCATTTACAAAAATGCCTGTTGAATAGTGTAAAGACCTAATAAGCAAAGTGAATTTTGAATCAGTGTATGTGAAAAGGCTTACATCTCGCGTAGTGTACCTAGTTCACTTGAAATTATTTTGAAAAAAAAGTTACTAAAATGCTTACGGGGTCTATCTCCACATACATATATCTAATTCATTTCGAACATACCTAAGAAAAATCAAATTGTCACTCACCCCTATCCTTGGCGTCTAGCGCTAATCCCATATGGCCTATTGGCGCGCACAGCCGCTGTACCGCAGTTGTTCACGTACCTGCAAGTAGGTCAAAAATTAGTATATTCCAAGGGGATGGGCATCTATATATGCACCAACAACGTAAATATTCATGTTCAGCAATACTACAAAATCGTTAGGTAAACCAGGATATGAAAAGACGAAATCACTCCTTGATAACATTTCATGCGAGGCAGCACAAGAAAGTAAGAACAAGAAAAATGTCAGGAGCGTAAGCTAAATAGTGAAACATTTGGAGTTTCCTCTACAAGACGGGGAGGTTATCGTGGACGTGGCAACTACGACAATCGTAATATGGGGCCTTATGGTGGCTACAATCGAAACTATCGTGGTGGAAGTAACTATCGTACCCGTTCTAGGTACCGGAATATGAATACCAAACCATGCAAATACTGGCACAACTAATCCCAATACTTCAAACCCAGGAACATCACCAATAATGATTATAAGTTTTAGATACAAACGATAAGGCGTTGGTAACTACACAAAATCATCAGAAGCCACAGGAAACCAACAATATACTCGTATATCAAATATATCAAATAAAGTCAACAAATGAAAACATCATTACCAAGCTTAAAATGCATCGTTAACGAAATCAAAGATAATAGGTAACACCTGAGCTAATCGAGATCATTTATTACATTCTAGTTCATTGATCAGCGGGAAAATAAATTTTAAATTTAGGAAACCAGTTGTATTCCGTGACCCCCTCGTTGTGGGTGCTAACAGATTTCGTTTATAAATCATTTGTATACAAACAGATATACACAAATCCATTTTTGGGACAGAACGCTGGGTAGTTAATAATAAGAGTACCTGAGATAAAGTATTTAGTTTGTAATATATACAAACTACTAAATATATTGCGACCATGACTAAATTGGCTTGAGCGCGTGGTTGTGTCGAAGGGGTGAGTAAAAAAGTGCATGAGTATCAGAGCCGTCAACAGCTGGTGTGTGCGCGACATTTTTGAAATCGAAAAAAAAGTCAAAAAATTAAAGACAATAAAAGTTTAAGTTAAATAAAGTGGAAAAAGGTGAGCAAGATAAAGAAGAAAAAAAAGAAGGCAAGGACATTTTGTTTATACAGTCCGCAGGTATATAGAAAATTGGTGCGTTTTAAATAAAGGCTATTGTATATGCATGCCGGGGCGCTTGTACAAGCATGTTGGATTCTGTGTTTTTTGTGTGCGCAAGTCAATAGTGTTTGGGGCTATATATGTACATAGGGGTGCGTCGAGAACAAAATATATATATATGTACTGCGGTATAGCGGGGCTCTGGCGCGAGCATGTCTCGTTTTGTTTCAAGTGCGCAAGTAGATAGTGTACATATGTGGTACGTGTAGAATGAGGCATATATGTGTATATATGTATAGCGGGGCTCTTGTGCAGACATATCTTGCTTTGTTTTTTTTTAAGTGCGCAAGTGTGGAAATCTCTGTAGCAGTGGGCATGCATATACATACAGGGTGGCGCAAAAGTAATCCTCCTATCAGAAAATGCTACAAATTTTGCGATTGGCCCCTAAAGTCAGTTCTGTTTTGACATTTGTGTAGTAAACACATGCGAAATACACGTTAATAAACAATGTTACGCTACACTGCTCCAGAACGCGGAATATTGCTGACTATTTATTTGACCAATAATCGGTCGGAGCCAAACGGTTACTGTGAATGGTGAGCGCTACAGAGCAATGATTAACGAGTTCTTTTTGCCGCAACTTGATGAATTGGGATTGGAAAACATGTGGTTCCAACAAGACGGTGCAACAGCACACACTGCACGTGCCACAACCGATATGCTGAACATCGGAAGCTTACTTTTGCGCCACTTTATATATACATATATGAGTCTTGCAAGCGGGCATGCGAGTGTATATATCTACATATGTACATATAGAATAGTGCAAGTAAATATGTTGCAGAGTGCCAGTCGATATGCAAAAGAAATTGGCCAAAAATAGATGTGGAAAATTAAGGGTAGTGTGGCGCATTGTTACAAAAAAAAAGGAAAAAGAATGGTGCAATGTCGAAAATGTGTGCTAGAAGTGAGCTAATGTGTGCAAAATTGGGCTTGTTTATATCGCTAAAAAAACCCTGCAGCTGTTGGAGCTTAGTTTGGCAATAGCATGCTAGATTGTGGGCTAGTTATGAGGGGCGCGGTTTGGGTGGGTCAGAGATCGAATATACATACATGCAAGCCAAAACATATTGTGGCGATTCATCTCTAGCATGTACCATCGCTAACTCAATAACACTCCCACCACTAGTTAAGCTCAACAGGGATAACGATGGCTACACTTATGCATGCAAGCGTGTACCAAGGAAGAGGAAGAGAGATGGCGCGAGTGTGTGCGAATACAAGCAAAGAGGAGATACCAATAAATAACACCGATCCTTCGAGACCACGAAGAGCGAATAACCAAGAAAGTTCTCGGTGCGTAGGCAAGCACCCTGTTGGACTATATAAGGCAGTGCACAAGCAGGGCAGGTTGATCAGTTTATTTTCAAGTGTTGCTCAGTGAACTACTGCGAAGTTACCTAACTCTTAAATTTGTATTGCGTTTATACTAGTAAATAAAACTTGCTATTAGTTACAATATCTGTGCGTGTGTTTATTTGACTTCATAGTGATCGAACCCAGGATTGATAATCAAGGAATCATCGAATTCGTCACAATATGTATATACTGGTGCGAGAAATATGAATAAAATGTATGTGCAGTGAGCTTTTTTACAGAATTTTGTAAAAAGCAAGGGCTAGAATACATACTGGTGCGAGATATACATATAAATAAACTTTGCATTGATTTGCAGTGAGCTTTTTCACAAAATTTTTATTGGAGCAAAGAGGAGAGGGCTCGAAAGCGCTCGCTGTGTGCATATATTGAACAATTACTAACGTTTTATATAAATGTTTTGGTTGTTTTGTTTTGTTAATTTTATTGCAGAAATAGCATCCCAGAAGAAATTAAAATCTTATGCAGCCAGCATTCAGCGTGCTCTAGATTTCTGTAAGGGAGCTAGCTTTGATCAAAATGTAGGGGGCGAGATAAAGGTCAGGCAGTCGTACAACGAAGAATACGCAGCAGTAATAAAACAAATAAATAAATTTTCTAATTTCGCGAAATGTATGCATCAAGTGTAACAACAAGAAATTAAGCTGCGCGCCCAATGGTCTCTCCGAATCACTCCACGTCTCCGCTGGCTGTACAACAAAAAAGCGATAATTCGTCAAATAGCTGGATTTCACAAATCGATGCGAAGTTGAACATGCAAAAGGAGAGCATCATTAAAGAGCTGTCTGAGAGCATCGTTAAACAGCTGTCTGCACGCATGAAAGAGTCAAAAGAGCGCGTCATGCAGAGACTCGAGGAGTTGACGGCTGACTTTACCAATCTACAGCTGTTTGTGGGAAACATCGAAGAACGAGTGGCGAAAATTGAGATTGAGTGTGCACAAGTACAACAACTGCGCTCTGACGAGGACACAATAAAAGCGCAGCTGCATAACCAATTCAAGAATGCACTACACCAGCTGAATTCTGAGGTGCAAACACTACGTTCGAATTTGGATGACTGCCAAAAATCCCTTATTTCAGCTGATGTTATTATAAGAGATATCCCGCTAACAAGTGAAGAGAACTTGACCGAGACATTCTCTAAACTGTGCCGTGCAGTAAACATAAATCTCCCACCAGTACGTGCCGCTTTTCGCATACCGAGCAAAGAAACAAACAAACCAACAGCGATCATAATTAAAATGATGTCTACTAATGACCGCTCATTATTGCTTGCAGCGGTTGCTCGTTATCGTAAGTCAGTTAATAATTCAGTTTCTATAAGAGACGTTGGCCACAACAAAGACGGGAGAGTGGGTATTTATGAGAGCCTGACTAAACAGAGTCGAGATGTTTTGCAATTCGCGATACAGCTTAAGAGGCAAAATAAATTATCTTCTGCATTTTCAATGCGAAGCCAAATATATGTGCGGGTGAACCCCAAATTCAGAGCACTAAAAGTATCCAGCATAACCGATGTGCAGAAAGCAGTGAACACGTGAAAAGAAGAGTGAGATTAGATTATAGCTTAATTGTTATTATCTCTTTGTAAACATATGCATGTATGTATGGTACTGCAATGTGTGCTAATTTATATATTAAGCTTTGGCATGTCACTCTTAATCACCTTTTCGTTTTTTCACTTCTTTCTTTGCCTTTACTTCTAATAATCTTTCGTATTTTTGACAGATATCATATTTGCATACTTGTTTACATTTTACATGCGCATATTTTCTTGGAAGAGCAATGCCAGATTATTTCGTTTGATTATTTTTGATGCATTATTATAGTTATGTTTGTTCTAAAGATAGTTCACGCAGTATGGTTCGCGTTTTAAGTAGGCAAAAACAAGGTTTAAAAATCTGACACATTAATGCGCAAAGCTTACCGAAAAAAATTGATGAGTTCAGGTTTACGTTCGAGGCTTCTGATGTAGATGTAGTCTGTGTTTCGGAGACATGGTTTTCTGCTGGTTGCAGTAATCAACTATTTGCTGTAAATGGGTAAAATGTATATCGTGTGGATAGAATCGGTCATGGTGGGGGAGTGGCTATTTATGTCAAGAGCGGTATTTCATGTAAACTTGCCTATGCGTCTTCGGCTCTAAGCTCGATTGAGTATATTTTTTTGGAAATTTTTACAAAATTTGAAAAACTGCTCATTGGTTGTGTATACAGACCCAACAAACAAATTGATTACATGCAATTTGTAGATTTTCTAGAGAATGTATTGATCGGCTATAGCAAAATCATTTTGAATGGGGACTTTAATTGTAATATTCTTACGGATTTGAAATTTCCGCTGAGTATACAAAATTTGGGCCTTTTTTTTGTGAACAATACTGAACCAACCCACTTTACTTGTTCTTCTAGTACTCTTTTGGACATTTTTTTGGTAAACGATGCGTCTAAAGTGCTTTTGTATGATCAGATTTCAGTTCCGAAATTTTCCAAACACGACCTGATATTCTTAACGTACGATTTTTAGTTTGTTAGAGCCATTTCGACTTATTCATATCGTGATTTTAAAAACATTCAGTACCAACAACTCGATGCAGCCGTTAATGACATTAACTGGAAGTCTATTTATCAACTGGCATCTGCCAATGACCAAATCAACTTCATTCAGAACAATATAAGTATGCTCTTTGACCAATTTGTCCCTCTTGTAACAAAACCTACTAAATCTGAAAGACGCCCGTGGTTTAACGGCTATATTTAGCAATTAATTGAAAGACGTGATAGAGCGTACTCGGTTTGGAAGAAGACAAAGTCAGAAAGTGCCTTCACTAACTATAAGACTTTGAGAAGAGACGTTACTAGAAGTATTAACCAATTCAGTACAGCTATTGGCTCTCAGCAAACCAGGAGGCAGATTCGTAATATAGGAAGCACTAACAAAAGTACGATCACACATGAAAATATAAATGTCAATGAATTGAAGCGAGAGTTCGTTAGCTTGCCTTGGAATCAGAGTAATGCAAACTATTCTCGCTATAGTGCTAGTTCTGGTTTTTCTTTTCATGGATTTGGTTTTCAGTGGGTTGATGACTGCGACGTTGTTGAATCTATACTGTCAGTAAAATCATGTGCCGTCGGCCTTGATGGCGTTCATCCAAAATTTGTTAAATGCCTATTGCCAAAAATACTACCATACCTCACTTGCGCTTTCAACACAGTTTTAACCACGGCGGTCTTTCCAAAATGCTGGAAAGAGGCGAAAATTATTCCCATTAAAAAGCCCAATGGTGATTTTAGGCCTATCGCTATTTTGCCATTTCTGTCAGAAGTGTTTGAACGTATAGTACGTAGAATACTTCGGCAGATAAACTTGTTCGTAAATAGTAATTCACTGATTAGTCCGTACCAGTCTGGTTTCAGAATAAATAGAAGCTGTATTACTGCGCTATTAAATGTCTCGGATGATATAAGGCAGAATATGGACCATGATCGTGTTACCTTTCTTGCTCTTTTAGATCACTCAAAGGCATTTGACTCGGTCGATCATGCATTACTTTTTTTTAAGCTTAAGAACCTTTTTAACTTTTCTAACCAAACTGTAGATCTAATCAAGTCGTACCTCCATGAGAGATCCCAATCAGTAAGTGTGGGTAGTTCTATGTCTGACCTATTGCCTGTAACTAAAGGTGTTCCGCAAGGTTCTATACTTCGGCCTTTACTTTTCGTGTTATATATAAACGACCTACCAAATGTTCTTAAGCACAGCAATGTTCACATATATGCTGATGACGTTCAAATATTTCTAAGTAGTCCATTCGCCTCCATTGAAACTTGCATACGCAATCTGAACGTCGATCTATGCCTATTAAATGAATGGGCTAGTGATAATGGACTATTCTTAAACCCCAGTAAATCACAGTGCATCGCTATCTATAAGAAACCCTTTGACTTTAACCGCTATCCCAAAGTAATGCTTAACAACACTGAGATAAGATTTGCCGACACCGTAAGAAACCTTGGCGTTACTTTCAATAGAACATTTACGTGGAACAATCATATTTTTGCAGCAATAGGCAAAGTCTATGGAAGGCTAAGAGTACTGTGGACTACTCAGCACTTCACACCAGTTAAAATAAGGTTGCTCTTAGCGAAGTCATATTTGATTCCAACGTTACTTTATGGTTGCGAACTTTATGCGAATTGTGACAGTGTCTGTAGTAGAAAACTTAATGTTTTGTACAATAATATTGCACGCTATATCTACGACATTAGCCGTTATGAACACATTTCCGAATATGCTGTGAAAATATGTTGTGTTCCACTAGATGATCTACTAAAGTTTAGGTGCGTAACACTCCTACAAAGGATTCTGGTAAATAAGGAACCCTTAAATCTTAGTGAACGGCTAAAATTCACTAGATCAGTGCGCTCCTCACAAATACTGCATTTGGCATTCAACTCACGAACATCTGAACGTCAATTTTTTGTTTCCGCGGTTCGTCTTTGGAACACTTTACCGATGCAGATCAGAAGTATCAAGGGAATATTGCCCTTTAAAAGAGAGCTATTGCGTTACTTCGTTAAACAAATATAAATATTTTAAAATGTCATCTTTTTCTTTCTATATACTTTCTACATTTTCCTTCACCTATTTTTCTTTATCTTTCTCAACTACCTATTGCCTTTACAACCTCATCAATCCTTCTTACTATTAAAACTTAAACTATTTAAAAATTTTAAACATATTTTGTATTTACGTATATTTACTATGTTTTAAGTCCTATTGTCAAACTCTGTAAATAAAACGTATGGTTGTTGTGTTTGATACCTTATAAATAAATACAATAAATAATTGAAGATGTGGGCGAGGAGGAGCTAGAGCACTTCTGTGAAGAAAATTTAGTCGCAGGAGAGATGATTTATTTTGAGGCATGTGCTTGGATGCAAGCAAGGCTGGATAAAGAAAAGCAGCTTGAGGGGCCAGACAACGCGAACCAACCGATTAATGTTCAGGTGCAAATGTCGGTCCAGCAAAACGATCTTAAGAATACCTGGGGCGAATTTGACGGTACACTAACGAAATGGACCGGATTTCGTGACCGATTCCGCGCAGCCGTGCACGATAATGACAAGATAGATCCGTCGTTTAAGTTCCTGTACTTGACGAATTCCCTGGTTGGCCGTGCAAGGCTAACCTTTGGTCAATGGCAATTTTCTGTCAGTAACTACGGCCAGGCATGGGAAAGGTTGAACCAAATGTATGACCAGAATTATTTGATTGGGCGAGAGCATTTAAGAAATTTCATTCAGCTGCCGGAGTTAAAGGGTCAGGTGCGAGAGAATGACTTGCGACGCATGTCAAACGTAACGCACGAGGTGCGTCGGCAGCTAAAAGCACAGGGGCTTCCGGTCGAACACTGGGACTTTGTCCTGGTTCACATGGTGCATGAGCGGCTGGACGCAGAGACAGCAAGGCAAAAAACAGCGAAAAAGCGATACGCCGAAGGTGGATGACATGCTGTCGTTTTTGGACAAGCAAGCGTTGGCGCTAGCAAACACGGCTGACAACCGTAGGCGCATTCAATTGGCAGTTGTCATACCGGAAGCAGATAGAAAACAATCGCGTGGGGCAAGTCAGAGAGGGGCTAGAGCTATACCATTGCCCAGAATTCATGGCGCTTAGTTTGAGGGCAAGAAAAGATTTCGTAACAAATTGTTTCGAAATAGGCCATGGGGCTGAAAGCTGCTACCAAGCGGAATGCTAGAAGTGTCCTGGTAGGCCCAAACACAGCAGTGTACTTTGTCCGAACCGAGAGCCGAAGAAACAGGTAAATGCTATACAAGTGCAAGGGCAGCGCAACAACAACAACAACAAAAAGCCGAAGAGGAAGTTGGATTGACAACTAAAGGGGGCTAAGAGACTTGGTAAGGTTCAAGAAGAGGGCGAGAAGGGGCGAGATGACAGCAAATTGACGGATATGTCGGAGGTGCAAGGGCCTAAGCCAAAATTAAAATAGTATAAAAATGTAATAAAAAATAATAAAATTGATTTGACTTATGAAAAGTATCCAGTGAATTTTAATAAGGGGCAAAAAGGAGCGAGAGCATTGTTGTCAACGGCAATGGTTAAAATTGTTATAAATGGTTACGAATTGGGGCCTGTTAGAGTGCTGTTAGATACTGGGGCACAGATTAATATGATAACTTTTACAATACAGCAAAGGTATGGTATAAATACAGAACCGATAGGGAAAAAGATGGTTGGCATTGAGGGCAATCCAATGCAAGTGAGCAAGGGGGCTACGCTGGGAACCGGAAAGTGTGCATGTTTTACTTGGGGCTAGTTTAGTGGTAAGCATTGTCATCAAAGTGATGCGAGATGGATTGAATGGAATAGCCTTGATGGAGACAACATTGAGCGTAGTAGTTTTTGGTGAATGTGCGCAGAGTTTAGATAAGCAGACAGGTGAGCTACTATCAACTGTAAGTTGCAACGATAATAGAGAGCTAGACAAGTTACTCACAAGGTTTTGGAAAATGGAGCAAGTGCAGGAGTGCTCGGGGCGAACGGAAGAAGAGGAGCTGATAGAGAAAATCTTCTTAGATACTTATTACAGAGATAGCTATAGTAGATTCCTAGTCACTATACCCCTGAAGGAAGTCAGGGATATAGGGAGTTCGAAAGAGATTGCACTGCGAAGGTTCCTATATTTAGAGAAACGCTTGGAAAAGGAGCAAGAGCTGAAGAGTATGAAGAAATATGGCATATGAGGAGGGGAGACAAATTTTCGGGACAGAGGGAGTTGACATATTACATCCCGCATCACTGTGTGGTGAAAAAGTTTCTCGTCGTCTTTGACGCAAGCTGCCGCACTAACAAAGGGATTTCTTTAAACGAGGTGCAATTACTAGGGGGAAAGTTGCAGAAAGATCAAAGCGAGATAGATTTGCGATTTGGAAGGCATAGCGCAGACATCAAGATGATGTTTCGTCAAATTGGGATTGCGAGAGATCAATGGGATATTCAGAGAATTTTCTGGAATGGAGGTCGAATAGTAAGGACCTTATGTAGCGCCCTCAGTGAGCAAGACTTTTTAAAATTCGAAGACGAAACAAGGATGCTAGGGTTGGTATGGACACCAAAGCTTTCAAATAACATAACAAAGCGGGTTGTGGTGAGCTGTGTGGCGCAACTTTTTGACCCAAATGGGTATATTTTTCCGTTAATTGTGATAGGAAAGGTCCTGATACAGGACTTATGGCGCCTGAAGTTAGAGTGGGATGAAAAATTACCATCCGAGCTAGAAGCGAGATTTAAAGATTATTGGAGCGAGATGATAGCGTTTGAAGATTTCAGGATGCCAATATGACTTGGTACAAATTCGTTGAGGCAAATAGAGCTGCACGGTTTCGCTGATGCGTCCGAATCAGCCTATGGGGCAGTTATATACGCTAGAACGGTGCAATAGAGAAAAAAGTGTAAGTGCAGACTGATAGTATCCAAAACTAGGGTAGCACCAGTAAAGAAAGTGACGATACCTAAGTTAAGAGGGCGATGAATTGGGGCGCGATTAATTATACTTTGTGGACAGATTCGTTGGTTGTACTGTATTGGTTCGAAAAAATATCAAGAGATTTGAAAACTTGTGTAGCTAATCGCGTTTCAGCCATTCAGGATAACACCACAGCGAAAAACTGGAAACATGTGAGATCAGAAGATAATCCAGCCGACTAATTAAGTAGAGGCTTAAGGCCTTGTGAGCTAGTGGGCAGTGGGCTTGGGTTGAATGGCCCAGACTGGTTTTCTTATCCTAGGGCGCAATGGCCAGCGGATAAGTTCGAACAAGCTAAAATAAGAGATCGCAAAGATACCCAAGCGGAATTTAAAGTAAATATCATAAGTACCTATCAGGCGGAGCTAGAGATTTTTGTGCCAAAAATGGGGGAAGGGGTGAGCTGATTCCTCTCACCCAATACAAGAATAAGTTGGAGGGCATCTTAAATGTACTAGGGTATGTGAAGCGATTCATTAATACGATCAAGGAAAGGTAGGCAAAGCGTGATAGAAGCAGAAGGCGGTCCAAAGGGCGTAGACTAAGGGGCATGAAGGCAAGACCAGACTTGCCAACGGAACATGAAAAATTGTGGGCAATGGAATACCTATTGAAAATGAAGAATGAGAGCAGACTCCCGGAGCATAGTAAAATATAATCATTACATCCGATATTAGATAAGAATGGTATTTTGAGAGTTGGAGGGCGATTGGCTGGAGCGGGGCTAGAGTATGAGGCAAGGCACCAAGCTATTGTCATTGATTCAACATTTATATAGTGTACTAGCAGACCCGGCAGACGTTGTCCTGCCTAAAAGTTAACTTGGTACATTTAACAAATTGTACTCTTTTCCCTCCTCACTTTTCCCTTCTGCTACATTTATCCTTATCCCTATGTTTATAATTTTTCTTTCAACTTTTGCTTTCCTCCAACCCCATATACCGTTACTCTCCATCACCCTCTTAATTTTCTTCTAACACCACATATATGTTTCAAATTTCTATTCCTACTCCCTTTCTTATCCCATTTCCTCTGCGAGTACGGATATGTACATTAGGGCTGGTCGATTTAAAAATCGCTCATTGCTCTGTGAAAATCGTATTCTAGGGATCAAAATAAGAAACTTTGCCGAAGGAACCATACCTCTAAAACGAATTCTGATGTCCCCCAATTTGGGTCGAACTTTTGGGTAGGGTCAAATTTTGAAAAATCCCACTTTGACCCATTTAGAGTGCTCCAATCGAGTCCAAATGTATGACCGACCCCTACCAACTTTTGAGGCCCGACCCAACGATTCCAGTAGCACACCCCCTGGAACCCCCCTGGGGGTTCACCATACAAACATTTCGAAAAATCGCCGGTTTTGCACTTTACATGAAAAAATCAGCGAAATGCCTATGTTTTTTCTTTTTGGAGTTTATTTTTCTCTTTAGAAATTTATTTAGTCAGAACATATGTAAATGAAAAAATTAATTTAACTTAGTAATAGAAAAGAAATTTAAAAAAATTATTGGAAAGTAGCGTTTTTACAACCCTTTTAAAACCAAGGCATCACTGTGATGCATTTGCATGTCGTAAACATAGTTGTGTGGGTTTTTTATTCAACCGTTTTAAAAAATTAAGGTATCACTGTGACACAATTGCAGATCGTAAAATTGCTTGTGTTGTTTTTTTTAAGCCACCACAAGACACAGCAGGTAGAATTGAAATTACCATTTCATTCTTATTACCTCGTCTCGTATACCATATATAACGCAACAGTTTTTGTGAATGCATTAAGTCGTTGTGAAGAACTCAAAGTGTGAAGTGCTAATTTCAGATAAAAAAATATTTCAAAAAAAAGAATAAGTGAAGTGACCATTCCAAATCAAAAAGGTTACAATGAATCCACCATCCTCTACACCGCAAGATGAAGCAACTACATCAACAACTATCGAAAACCAAATGTGTCATATACCCAAGCATGATGTTACTGTTTTTCGTGTGTCTACTGATTTAACTGATCTTAATTTACCAACCCATCTGGATATCTTGAGATATTATTTTTACTTAAGCTAACGTGCTAAAACAGAACAAAAAAAGTTTTCCCATAAATCATTCACTATTCAAGTACAAGATAAGTTGATTGGAATTTGGGAAAAACTTGGTATGGAAATAATGCTGAAAAAAGTGTATTTAACAAATTGAATAAATTGCTTGACAAGTATCAAGAGCAAATCAAGAGAAGAAACAACACCCAACAATTTACAGAGTATGTAAAATCTCTGGAAACAATTTTTTACATTGGAACATGTAAATGCGATTTGAAGGCAGCCGCATGTGCATGCGGCTGGGTTCCCGAACGCCTCAAAGAGTTCATGCACGATCAACATAATCAGAGAAGACTAATAATGGATGCATTTATGATGGAAACTGAAGAGCAAGGAGCAACGTCTATGTCATCAATGCCAACACACCAAGATACCGATGATTCAACATACGCACCGCCACCGGTTCAAGAAGATATGGATAGAAGCACAAGTTCACAATACACAGAGAGATACGATTGTTTTAACTTTGCCTTGGTATGTGACAGATTTGGTGTGTCTGAGAGAGTAGCATCAGCATTGGGAACCGCTCTTTTGCAAGATTTTAAAATTAAAGATAAGCATGGGAAACCTCTCATCATGGATAAATCGAAAGTTCGCAGAGAAAAAGAGAAATGCAGACAAGAAGTGCTTCGCAAGCGGCTAGATGATACCAATTTGTTAGCGTTTTCATTCGATGGCAGAAAAGATGATACTTTAACGATAGATAAAATTGATGAGAAGTATCATACTAGGATGGTAAAAGAACCTCATCTTGTTATTTTGAGGGAACCCAATTCTGAATTGATTGGTTACGTAAGACTGGAACATGAAACCGCTGAATACAAAACAACCAAATTAAATGGTTTTTTCAACGATAAAAATATATCACTGGATGCATTAATTGGAATATGCACTGACGGTGAGGTAACAAACACTGGCCCATACGGTGGAATTATACGACGATTCGAATTGCTGTTAAAAAGACCATTGCATTGGTTCGTTTGCCTTCTACACTTCAACGAACTTCCGTTTCGGCATTTGTTTGAAGCTTTGGATAAATCAACCAACACTGGACCAAGATCGGCAACCGGAAAACTGAGCCGTCAAATCGAAACTTGTGAAACTCCTCCGGTAAGTTATTGCTATCACTCATTTATTATAATTGTCAACCATTTTTAATTACTTTATTATTATATATTTTCTGGTGGGGGACGGCTTCCAGAAAATTGAGTTGCAAAATATGCCCCCTGCTCCAGAAAAAATTTAATTTTCCACGGATTCGAAGTACTTATACGACATGGCCCATGCAATTTCTAGCGGCGTGGTTCCGGTGGATCTGGCTAACATCAACCCAGGGAAAATTGTACATTCTCGGTGGCTCACCAAGGCCGCTAGATTATTGCGATTATATGTGACAACGGAAAATCCAGATGCAAATTGAAGAATTCTGGTTGAATTTATAATTAAATGTTATGTGCCAATGTACTTCAATATCAAGTATTACAGCTCTGTCGTGTACGGCAGTGCATTATTTTTCAAGTTCACTGGTTGATCACGATTTCTACAGCCTCGTTTACGCAAAATTGTCAATCAAGTAATTAAAGATAATTCATATTATGCGCATTCGGAAAATATCTTGTTATCAATATCAATATCAATGTTTGGATAGGAAAGAAAAGCGCGACTGTGCCATCGAGAAAATTCTATGCTATCGAACCGATGTTGACGAGCCAATGGAACTTTGAAGTTATAAAAAAACAGATATAAACTTTAATTGCACAAGTTATACGGAAATGATCAATTTGAATGATATAAATATAGTATTTGAACCACCATTCACGCGAAGCATTCCGTACGATACATTGAAAGAATATTTAAATCAAGATGATCCACCGTTTAATGATCCCAAAATTCCATCACACATACAAGGAACGGAACGACATGTTCAATTGATAGCTAGCGTTTCCAAACGGGTTATACCGGAAAATGTAGAGGCTGTTATTGCGACGACATTAGAGAGCCGTGCGAAATTGCCCAGACTTGAAAGTAAAAAAGACTTCAAACAATAATTTTTTTTAGTTTCTTTTCTATAACTCACTTAAATAAATTTTTTCATTTACATATGTTCTGACTAAATAAATTTCTTAAGAGAAAAAATAGATATTATTATAAATAAATAATAAATATTATTATAAATAAATAAATAAAAATAAACAAAAAACATAGGCATTTCGCTGATTTTTTCATGTAAAGTGCAAAACCGGCGATTTTTTGAAATGTTTGTATGGTGAACCCCCAGTGGGGTTCCAGGGGGTGTGCCACTGGCATCGGTGGGTCGGGCCTCTAAAATTAGTGGGGGTCGGTCATACATTTGGACTCGATTGGAGCACCCTAATTGGGTCAAAGTGGGATTTTTCAAAATTTGCCCCTACCCAAAAGTTCGACCCAAATTGGGGGACATCAGAATTCGTTTTAGAGGTATGGTTCCTTCGGCAAAGTTTCTTATTTTGATCCCTAGAATACGATTTTCACAGAGCAATGAGCGATTTTTAAATCGACCCGCCCTACTGCACATACACAAAAATGTGTCTTAACCCTTTCGAACCGGCATTCAGCCTGTTAAACAAAAATAGTTTAACTAGTTCCAACTTATTGGATTACTGATAACTGAAAGGTTTGCATTCAAATATTTTCCAATTTCATCATGGGAGGGGTAGGGGGTGCTACAGTTCTCTACCGGCAAATAGTAAAACTAAGTATTGAATTAAATTTTAATATCATTTAATGGCAAAAGATTTAGGTTATACAAAAATAATATTCACTTTCAAAAATATTTTATTTTAAATAAAAGTTTAATACTTTAGCTTTGAAAAAAATGTACGAAATCTACTGATTTTCAGTATGATAAGTGGCAAGGCAATTCATGCGAAGTGGTATATTACATTGCTGACAAATTTTTTTTTGTTCTGGTTTGCTTTTTTTCTAGCGCACATTTGGAGCAACGTCTTCGAGTTTGAACTGACCCCGGCAAATGCAACGATACGTTTCCCAGCTGTCTCTGTCGTTTAGATAAACGACCTGATGATTGGGATCTGCGCACGGCTGCAGTTTTCTTACCTTCTGATATTAATGACTCAGCTAGTGTTATTAGGAATTCAATGAAAGGAAGTTTTTTTTCTTCGAAGGTCGCAGTAAATTACCCAGGCATTTACTGCGGAAAACATTAATAGACGGTAAAAAACCATTTTCCACCATTTCGTAGACTTCCCATCGTATTCGTAAATTCCTGCCATTTGGTCTGCGCGATCTACTCCTCGCATTGCTTCTCGGTAGAATTTTATAGATTCAGGGCATGGTACTGCTTTTTTTTCCCCATCTTTCAACGTTTTATTAACTGTAGTCATTGTTGGCGTATGACAGTTGCTTAGCACTATGACTTCCTCTGTATCTTGCCACTTAACGTAAAGAAGGCCAGATGTGCTGACCCTGAATGAAAACTCGCTTCTTTTTTATTTCTCATCTGATTTTGGTAGATTTTTTCTATTTCGCATGCATGTTCCTAAGGCTGAGAACTCTATAGTCTCAAGTAGATTCACAGAAGTAAAGAATCTATCGAAACATACGGTCACATCACGTTCTTTAATTGTACTTACTAAGGCTTTAACCACACGTTTTCCTAAAGTACCATCGCACTGATTTTGCTCCCTTCCATTATATACTCGTATATTAAAATCATATGTGTACCCGGTCTCAGAGTCGCATCGCAACCACATTTTTACTGGCTTGAGTGGCATATATTGTTTTAAGGATGACCTTCCTTTGAACGTTGTCATTGATTCATCAATACTCTCCTGCCGGTATTTCTGAAATCATCTATATAGTAGGTTTTGCTACAGTCCATTGGCTTTTGAGGAGGTGCGAAATATAATTTTGACGACCAAAATTTATAGCGTCACGAGATATAGCAGACTTAATAGAATAGTTACTCATGGATGGATGGTTTGACCAGTAATGTTTCAATGCCGGAACTTTGGTATAAGACATAACAAACATACAGCCTGGCAGAATTTGTATTTCTCCAACATCAGTTTTGGAAAAATGTGTCCGTTTTTTTGCAGTTCGAAATTCATTAATGCGCACATATGCGCATTGTACGATATACATGCATAGGCTACGAGGAAACATCCTTTGAAAAATTTCAATTGCCGAAGAAGTATGAGGAATTTCTGGGTTTATATTACACTCACGATGATAACTTACAAAATGCTTAGGAATAAAATTTCCATCAGACCATAACCTGATTTCTGAAGTGATGACATTATCATTAGTTCCTTGTTCTTGATGGGATTCTTCTAATTCATCCATCGAAATGGTGCTTTCCAATTCTGACAGTTCACTTTTCGACGATGAAGATGAACAAGATTCCTCGTCCTGCAAACCCGATTCCGGCTCATAATTCTCATCACTTCCGCTGAAAAAATCACTTTCTACATTTCCGGCATCTGAATCCAGTATTTCATCAAGCAACATTTCCGTTATTTATCTGCCCTTAGTTTTTTCGACATGGTATTACTTTATAAAAAAAAGAGGTCAGATATTGCAAGTAAGCACTGCTGGTACACATAAGTACCGCTATAAAAGACTAGTGGTACATATAAGCACCAAGTTCTTAACCACACAAGAATATGAAAATCTGCATAGTCGTTTCATTAATTATACAAGGTGGCGCAAAAGTAAGCTTCCGATGTTCAGCATATCGGTTGTGGCACGTGCAGTGTGTGCTGTTGCACCGTCTTGTTGGAACCACATGTTTTCCAATCCCAATTCATCAAGTTGCGGCAAAAAGAACTCGTTCATCATTGCTCTGTAGCGCTAACCATTCACAGTAACCGTTTGGCCCCGACCGATTATTGGTCAAATAAATAGTCAGCAATATTCCGCGTTCTGGGGCAGTGTAGCGTAACATTGTTTATTAAGGTGTATTTCGCATGTGTTTACTACACAAATGTCAAAACAGAACTGACTTTAGGGGCCAATCGCAAAAGTTATAGCGTTTTCTGATAGGAGGATGACTTTTGCGCCACCCTGTACTTACATTTGAAGAGGCAATATTTATATCCAATTTTATTAATTTTTTTGGCACCTCACAACTTTTTTTATAATATTTTTAGCTCAAAAGCAAACATGTGTCTGAAACCTTCGCTGTTTCACTCAAAACTGTGCACGCTACGCAAAAGAAAATGAATTAACGTTTTCATGTACCGTTAGAAAATATAAAAAGCCTGCTTTGGTATATTTTCTATTGAGTTCGAATTCAATTTTTAGGATTTATACCTTTATAAACATTTAGTGGTATATATGGTGTACCAGGAGGTTCGAAAGGGTTAAACCATGCGCCGGCCGCCACAGCGTTTGAGACACATTTTGTGGTTAAGTATAAACCCCGCTGCTACCGAACCGATACAGGATTTCGGGCAGCGCAAATAAACACTTACCTGCTCCAGCTAATGTCCATGCGCCGGCCAGGCGATTCTCCACAGCAGCAGCTACATCTTGCCTATGCTAATCTGAAAAACAAAAAAATTGGGTTACATACATTTTAAGAATAAAAATATGCAATTTTACTTACCTTGAAGACCCACTCGTGCCGGAAACAAGAAAATTACGAATTGTACCGAAAACCCGCTGTGCCAAAATCTTTACCACTCACTGCGAGGTAAATAGGCTGACAAAATCTACGTTCGTACCCGATCGGCGATGATGCCGATTATATTAAAATGCAAAAGTTATAAGGCTGAATAAATTTTCAAAAAAAAAAAAACATTTCTTTTTGTTTTACGCTAAGAAAACACATTTTTTTTTAATAATTTTTTCTCGGGTTGTTTGTTTTCGGAGGGGCAAGACTGTTTTGCCCACAAAACAACAAATAAACCTTCACTTCTTACACACTCTTTACCCGGCTCGGTACCGAAATCCGAGTTCCCAAAAAGCGAAAATGTCGCTCTGTGCACGGCACTACCGCCACTTATGACGGCGACCAGGACAGCGAGAATGAGAAATAAAACTCTGCCTGAGGGCCAGTGGCGAAACGAAATACAAGGTGATCAACGAATTTAACTGATCCGTATTTTTTTGTTTCTTTTCTTTTTCGGTCACCTGCAGCATGACTCGCTACGCCTCATGGCGAAAGCCACCCTTTGCGTTCATGAGCCCAATACCAGGGGATGGCGCCCTGCAGCGCCTGAAGGAAGTAATCCGGGCGGGCTTTTGTGACTATTGTTTGTCGATGGTCCACTGCGCCAGGGAGCGTATTAGAGACGCCAATTGCCGTTGATGTGGTGGCAAACACCACACCACCCTCCATCTACCGATGGACGATCCGCCATGTGCGCCGACGCCCTACAAGAGCTGGGCCCAACAGGTGGAAGAGGCCAAGCAAGAAGACGTCTGGAACGATGGGCACCCGGAACACATGGACGAAAGTCGGGGGGAAATGCTGTCCATCCCCGCATCGGAGACAGCTTTGTCTACGAGCGGTGCAACCGCGACCGCTACTTTACGCGCTTTCACCCGGGTGGGTCCACCGCTACGCCTCATGATTGCTGATTCCTCCGCATCCGCGGAAACAACTGGAACAACAAATTTATCACCGCACACGCATTGTGCGTGAAAAATCTGCGCCGAATCAGTCCGGTGCATAACGCGGACGCCCAGATCAACGCTCCTTACCAGCACATCCGGTTATCGGATCCCCACGTTTATACGGCGACGCCGGTACAACTCGTGCTCGGCGGCGATATCTATGGTAATATCATCACCCCGTGTACGCTTCCACCGTCTTTTGGGTCCTTTCTGGCCCAAAAGCACAATTTTTGGGTGGGTGCTATCTGGCGCCACTATTTTATAGTTAGATTTAAGCACTAAAACCCTTTTTTTTTTGTTTTTTCGTTAAATAAACACTTGGCAAGAAATATACACCTTTTTATGTTTTTATTTCGAAGTCTCTTCCTTTAGGCACAAACGATGGTGCTACGCCTGGTTAAAACCGCAAATCACAGCACTCGAAGGCAGATGGAGCTATGGCGGAGCCATGCGGCCCTCACACGTTCTAGGTTAAGACTATTCATTTAAAAGGATGTGGTCGGAAATCCTGGGGGATTTAAGATGTTGCGTATCGCAAGCGGGCGGGCATGTTTAGGAGTGATGCATATACATGCATGTGGGTGTGCCTGTGTGGGTTCACCTCCCCTTAAAATCCGAAGATAATTTTTCGGGTCAACGGTTGTCTTCGACTTGACAACGTTCTACTTTTTCAGCGGCCTTCTGACCTGCCCCTGAGTAATAAGGCCAACGACACGTACTCGGTCATCTTCGCCGGGGTGAACTCTGACAACTCTACCTTACCTCCACGCATTCGGGGATAAGTTGTCTTCTTTGTGGATAACAAGATCTCTCTTTTTTTTTTGGAATGCTTCAACTTCACACGCTCCTGAAGTTCGGAAAGATAGTACCTCTCTACTCTCAATCAAATCCGGTTTTGGTGGAGGCATGAGATGGCCCCCAGGGAGGAAATAGCCTTGAGTGGAGTTTTCCATGTCTGTGGGTCTTTTCGAAGATGGATGGAATGGCCATGAATTCAAGCACGCCTCAATCCTCTTCTAAGATGAATTTGCGTGGTGATGGAATTTTTTTGAAATGGCTTTTGAAGCTTTTCACACCAACTTCCCAAAATCCCCCATGTGTCGGGCGGCGGCAGGATTAAAATATTATGTTATAGCTTTATGGCTGTACTTAGATACCGTTGCATCACGTATTTCGGCGGGAAAGGTTTCAAATTCTGATCGCAAAGATCGCGAAGCTCATACAAAATGCCATTGTAGGAGTACATGTTTTTTTACATCCTGTCGATAAATTGAGAAAAAGCGACTAGAAAGGATGGGGCTCGTTGCCGATAAATGGTGCAGGCCTTACAATTGTGAACGATAGCCCTGTTAACGTTCTTCACATTGGGATACAATATTGGGTGCGATTATCTGATGAACCATTAGGACAATCAGGCGATATGACCTTCATGTAAAGGAGAATAATTGGATGCCTCACTTTATATGAAAAGTCTTGTGAAGCCTCGAGATGTCCCTTGTTCTTAAAATGTGGACTTTGTCAACGACCCAGCGGCGAAGTGAGTTTGCAGTCCATCTACATAATGCATTACCAAACCTTTGCAAGTACTTTGTTACCATCTATTACAATAGGTGTGCTCGTGTAAAAGTAAAGTAACAATTATCCAGCAACAACATTTTCTCGAATTTTTAATTATTCTCTCACGCTGAGAGATGATTGCAAATTTTTACACGAACGCTAAATTTGCAAAAAGTGCCAAGCTTGAGCGTCATATTGTGAAAATAAAAATATTGTTTTGCATTTTAGAGTGCGATATTTTTATTTTAACTAAACTATGCACAAAAATTAGAAACATACGTAAATTAAAACATGCGATTAAATTGTTTTGTGGAATAAAACACAACCATGTGTCATAATCAGCTGATTTCCTTGATTGCAAATTCTTTCTGGCCGATCAAAAATAACTAAGGAAGTCCGCTGACAGCGGATGTGTTTCTGATCACTCTGTGAAAAAAGTTATATATTTTAATTTTTAATTAGTATTGGTCGTGCTTCAAAGTGTCTAAGCTCTAATTTTGGCTACTTTCAAATTAACATTTTGTAAAAACTATTGCAAACTCTTGTTGAGTTAGTGACTATAAAGTTTATACGCTTATAAATACAACAATATAACTTGTCTGACTAATCATAATGCCGTGTATATGCCAGCTGAGAGTTGACCGAAAGGGTGATAAGGTAGTATGTGCGGGTTGTACCGATTTTTTTCCCCTCCGGTGTGTTGGTATTAGTTCAGTTCTTTTGTAAAGCCTGTACAGCGGAGCGTCGAGCTTCTCTTCGCTTACCCACTACACCCCTTCCTACTAAAGTTACGGATAGTCCCAATGCACAAAACGACAAACAACAAGAAACGTTTCTTTCTGTTTCCGATGAAATTGCTTCTCTCAGAGAAGAGAATACTCGGATACTATCTTTAGTCGTTACCTTACAAAAAGACAACAAGCAACTTTCTCTTAAATATGACGCTTTACATACAGCAGTGCTCGAAATGCAAGCTTTTTTCAAAGATAATGGTTTAAACATTTCTTCGCTTAGGTCTGATAACAAAGACACTCATCTACTTGTTTCTAGCGGGGTCAATAAACTCAATTCCATCACCAGTAGCGGTGCTTAAATTATCAGCGACAATGAAAAGTCAGTTTCTGTGCGCTCGTCTCTCTCGCTCACTACCTCTTCGTCTGCACAAACAAATGCACCACCTAATGTGATCATCGACGAAGATGGTGCATCGTGCTCTCGAAAATCTTACAGTACGGTCGTCGTTACCTGAGGGACAGAGAAATTAACAATGCCGAGGGTGAGCGCTGAAAAAATTTAAGAGAAATAGTTCTGAAGCTGATCGTCTTAACTTTCTTCGGCTACGAAAGGAATTTGATTACCTTCATGGCTTTCTATTTAGAAATTACATTTATAAAATTGAAAATAACCTTAAATCTAACCCATCAGGTTTCTGGCGCTTTATTGATACGCGAAGGAAAACAAATGGTTTTCCTACCAGCTTGCATTATAATGGCGACGCGTCCGATAACACAGTCGACTCCTGTGATTTGTTTGCTAAATTCTTTCAAAAAGTATATGAAACCCAAAGAACAATTCAATGCCCTACGCTTACAGCTACATCTCTGGCCACATTCACGTGTTTCTCTGTGTCAGAAGATGATGTTATAATGGCAATTTCATCATTGGATTCAAGCCCATTTATAGATCCCGAAGGATTCTCTCCATTATTTTTCGAAAAAATGCTCTAAGACTATATCTATTCTTATTGCTTTACTGTTCCAAAATTGTCTCAATAACGGAATATTTCTAGATGAATGGAAGCTATGCACCATTGTTCCAGTTTTCAAGTCTGGTGACCGCAATGATGTCCTTAACTACAGGCCCATAGTTAAGCAAAGCACTTTAGCTAAGATGTTCGATCCTATCATTCAGCTTAAATTGTTTGACTATGTGAGTAGCGTCATATCGAAATACCAGCATGGTTTCTTTCCGGGTAGGTCAACTTGTCCGAATTTAACCATTTTGTCTAATAGCATAATTGGTGCTTTTGAGAACCATTTGCAATTGGATGTTGTGTATACGGACTTCTCTAAAGCATTCGATAAAGTAAACCACTTCATTCTTTCTAAAAAACTGGAGTGCTTTGGCATTAGTGGTGAGCTACTTGCATTTTTTGATAGTTTTCTTAGAGGTAGAAAACTCATTGTCAGAATAGGTAAAACAACATCTAATCTTTTGATCGACGCGGTATCAGGTATACCACAAGGTACACACTGTGGTCCGCTACTATTTTTATTATTTATTAATGACTTGCCGGATTGCTTTAAATTTTCAAATTGTCTTATATTCGCTGTGGACGTTAAGATTTTTTCAGTTGTGCGCAACTACTCTGATAGTTGTAAAATGCAGCAAGATCTTGACGCGCTGGTGCCATGGTGTTCATGTAATCGACATGAAATGAAAATGAAATGGAATTAAATATAAACAAGTGCTACGTAGTAACCTTTTCGAGAAAGCCTTTTAATAACATTCTTTTTAACAAATTCTCAAAGCATATCGACTTTGTGGTATCCAAAGCCTGTGCAATGCTGGGGTTCATAAGACGAAACACTAAAGAGTTCAAAGATCCGCTTACTCTAAAAGCGCTATACGTATCACTAGTCAGGAGTCGTCTCGAGTATTGCTCAGTTGTTTGGAATCGCTACTACGATGTACACTCTCAGAAAATCGAAAGGGTTCAAAGAATCTTTATCAGGATCGCTTTGTGTAGGCTACAGTGGAACAGTTTCCTTCCTTCTTACGATGGAAGGCGGAAGTTGTTAGGACTGAAATCCTTGCTCGATAGAAGGAAATATTTCTCTGTCATCTTCGCATATAATATTATTAATGGTCACATTAATTGTACGGCTCTAGCCTATTTGCTCAAATTATACATTCCTCCTCGAAATTTGAGGACCACTCGTTTATTTGAATGTACAATGCATTTTACTAACTATGGTGATAATGAACCGATTACTAGGTGTGTTAGATTATGTAATACTTATTCGAATTTTTAAACTTTAACCTAAACATAAATACGTTTAAAATGAATTTGTTTTTGTTGTTTAATTAGAAATTCCATGCCAGTTCTAGTTTAGTCTGTAATAATTTAATTCTGTAGACTGTATTAAATAAATAAATAAAGAAATATTTATCCAGCAAGAATTCGTCACTTCTCCCATAATCAAATGTCATTTTGCTTTCTCAATTTCCTCTCACTTGGAATTTTTTGTAGGTATCACGAACGCGATTTAGACACAAATCATGATAATTCGTAACAATTTGTAACAACTATTTGCACCACGAACGGACCTAATGGTCGGTGTTTCATAGAACAATTGTTCATGATCAGCTCACACAGATAGGTTAAGCTCTTTCTTTTGTGATTGATGTAGTCGTCGCTGAGCAAGTGGTGTAGCAGCATCGCGTGTGAGTGTTGCGACTAATATGTGTAATGTAAATGCATCTTATAAATGAATAAATTTTTTGAAGAAAAAAATTTGGTATATTCATTATAATCAAACAGAACTATTTTATTATTGCATTTTAATTTTGCAATTTACATTAAACAAATGCGACTCTATCATACACATGTGATTGCTCGTTGCTAACGAGCAAATAAAAGACAGAACAACTGGTTCGTGCGTTCAAAGCGCTCTCACTAATACTATCTCATTTACAATTTTGCCAACCCCTGATCATATTACATTGTATGCTGATATGTTATGAAATTATTTTTATGAGTTCTGCTTTGTAACGAGTTTAAACTTCGTGAAAGTTCGTATTTGCTCTACGAGTATTTCCGTCCATACACACAAATTATATATGCACATTTGTTTTTTTTGATCGTTTCATAGCACGATTTTTCGCTTTTGGCAGAGCGGTGACAAACTGAAACTCTTTTTGCCTAAAATAACTGAAATAGGTATGTTTATTCATAAAATACCTGAATAAAAAGTATACATTTTAAGAATAGCATAATAAAATGAAAATGAACTTAACATCTTCGATTACAGGTGCATAAAGTCGTATAGTGGATGTATTCTAAGACATCTCACCCTTTCGAAATCGTGTATCGTTTAGTTGATGGCCCGCCTACAATGTCGATTACAATTTCAGAAAGGTTTACCTAACTGTAATGAGCATCCGAACATTCGGGGATTACTTAGTACTTATTCCATGGCTAGCAAAGAGGTAAGTAATCAGCTTTGTCGACAAAGCGGCCATGCTTATGGGAAAGTAACATTGGTTGTAACTGATTCTTGAAGGGAAACTGTCTGCAAAGTGTTGGAGAAGCAGTGGCGTAGAAAGGGGGGGTGGGGCGGCTAGATCAACCACTTCATCACTAAAATACTATTTTTTTACTTTTGATTTAAGAACACAATAGCATTCTATGCTTCTGCTTTTTTATACCAACAATTTTTGTTGATTTACGGCCTGTACATTTTCAAGTATTCATGACACGAGCTCAAGGCCAAGAATAATAATTTTTCACTTTTGGAATTTTTATGAAAATTATTGTTGTTTTTATTTATTAATAATCATTTTAATTAATTATTAAAAGCTTTTGGATTGAATAGAGTAGGAAAAATTTTAAAATTCAACCGCCATAGCTTTTCTAATAGATTCATTTCGGAAGCTGCTAGGCTTCTTTATTAGAGAAATTTTGGAACGCATTGCTAACCATTAAGCTAAAAATACTCTGCTTTTGATGTCATCTAAACTCCTAATTCTATTTTTCTTTACCATATGCATGAACCACTTCCGCCATTTGACACTTAGTTGTGTGATTTCTTCTTCTTCTTATTTATAATTTTCTTATTTTAGACTAATGCCAAAGTGCATTTTTATGAATATATGAAATTATCAGTTAGTGAAATATCAAGCCTATATACATATACCAGTCTCTTCAGACCTTCTACGAAAGTCACTAGGCTTTCAAGACAATAAAACTGGTTTCGAAGTATGCGCCCACATTGGTGCTGGTAATAATAAAATAACAGAATCGAAATAGTACCGTAATTTTCGAGGTCTGAGATTGAAAATACCTTACTCAAAAACGGTGCGTTCTGTCCTTGTGTAATAAACTCCAAGAAATAAAAACTGATTAAGAGCTTATAGTGAATTTCGCAAAAGACTAAGTGGCGGAGTAACAACTTATTCGTTTCGACGGACATTATTTTGAAGTATTGTTCAGAACTTCTGAAAAAATGCAAACGACATGGATATATAAATCAAAAAGAACCGATACAAGATCAAGATTTCTGTTTTCTATCCATTAATTGATCATATAATAATGGAAACAGATACTCGACTCACTTAACATAAGACGATCTTCAGAGGTTTCGCTTCGATTTTTCCAACAAACCACAGTGAAGAAAATTACTCAGATTTATTTAACCCTCTATAACTCATAACCTTCAATTGAATTTTTTTTAATAAAAACGGATAGATTTATGAATGAAAAAAATACCTTTATTTTTTCTATTATTTATTCTGTATGCATATTTTTACAAAAAGGGGAGTGTGGCTCACAGGCAACAATGAGTAAGAGTGGTAAAGAAAATTCAAGAAAATATAAGAAAATAGATATAAGATAAATATAATAATATAAGAAATAGATTGACGATTAGGCGAGGTGGAAGTTTTTGAAACAATTTTTGTTTTTGGTATAACATAAAGCAACGCCACATTTCTCACACACCGTGTGTGTGAATCCTGTACACTTTGGAAACTTGCATCGGATCTTTTTTTCCGCCCATGTTGGCCAGTGACCGATTTCATCTTGCCTGACTGCTTTTGGAGGCACATGTTGAGCAGGTCCTCTGCGTTTCTTTGCTGCGATCTCTCCCTCTATGGGTCGTCTAGTTGTCAAACCTGTTTTTGTCCCCATCTTGCATAGTGTTTCGGCAATTTCAAGACGAAAATCTGCAGACGAAATGATGGTCTTATCAGGAAGATTTTTGTTTTTGCAAACCCTCTTATACAGTAGCCATGAGTTGGCCATAGTAAGGTCCAAGTAGTGCTAAAATAGACGCATTTGCCAACGTTTGCTCCTCAGTTTTATCTTGTAAAGACCCATAATACTATCGATAAGATCTACGCCGCCCATATGTCGGTTATATTCGGCCACAATGTTGGGTCTTGGGATGTTTATGTATCGTGCATTCTTTTTATCATATCTACGGACCTCAGACATTGGAATTTGACCAGTAAATGTTGATGCCAATGTAACGAGTTTATTGTCTTTCCATACAACTGTTGACACGTCGACGCCATCGACACTTGACACATATTCCTCTGAATAGCCTCGGTCTTTCTTCATTACCACCTTCTCACTCAAATGCTTGCAATCAGGAATTCTATTTTTTCTTAAGGTACCTAACCCAAAGATACCTTTCTTTGCTAAATATTCCAACAGCGGCAAGGAAGTAAAATAGTTGTCGAAATAGATCCTGTAGTTTTGGTGTCTCGGGATTATACGCGATAAAATTACTACAACATTGGAAGAGGCCCCTAGATCTGACTCGTCTGCTCTTACAACATTTTCCTTACCAGTTTCAACTTCCGTCGAATATGCGAAACCAGAAACGCCACTCAAAACGAATAATTTGTAGCCCCACTTATGAGGTTTCTTTGGGTTATATCTCTTTAAGACATTTCTAGCTTTTGTGGAGCAAACTTGCTCATCTACGCAAAGCCGTCTTTCTAATGGAACTTTGGCGAATGATTCGTTTAAAGAGTCTGCTACTGGACGAATTTTGAAAAGTCTGTCAGCGTCAGGGTGGCTCCTAGGAAGCAATTTAGTGTTGTCATTGAAATGAAGGTGTTGCCATATCTTTTCAAACTTATTAGAAGGCATTGTCTGCTGAATTAGAGATGTGCCCAGTATGGAACTCCAATGGTTCGTAACCCTGGGTAGCTGGACAAGTGACATGAGATATACGATACCTATAAACTGTCGGATTTCTTCCTCAGATACTCGAAAAGTGTTGTTTGGATCTTTCTGTACCAAAGAGATGTTTGTCTCTTCCGAAATTTTTTTTATAAGTTCTGGTCGAAATAAATACAGAAAGAACTGAATGAGGCTTTCGAGTTCCAAGATATCAGATGGCAATGAATCGTTTCCATGAAAAGCCAGCTGCTCTGAGTTCAGTTCTAAGTTCTTTTTCTTCCAAAGCAATGTAAGCTTGTTAGGCTTTTGTCGTTTTGGTGGAGACCGGAAGTACTTGGAATCTCCTCTTCCCCAGGAATGAAGTTACTGCCGTCATCGTTCACGTACTCTACTAACTCATCCATATCGGATTCCCCAGCAAGAGTTTCTTCATTCAGTTTTCCAAAATCCGACAGCAAATCTGGGTCGAAGTCAGGATCAGCCAAGCTTTCGCCATCAAAGTCTAAACCATCCTCACTTGCGGAATCATCTTGCAGAGCATATGCGATCTCGTTATCGGTAAGAGATCGTAGTCGATGAGTCATACTGAAACAAAATAATAACGAATGTATTCACCTTTTCATATAAGATATTTTCTCTTTCTGCATAATGTAGCTTACAAGACACAAACACTAACCACTAACAAAAAATAGCACCCCCGTAATCTTTGAACACTTACCTTATATATTTTCACAAAAAATAACCACAAAAACGTTAAAAACTATTTTTATTAATTTTTTCAATATTAAGCACATGCGCAGTATGCGAAATTTTTCACTTCACTGACGAAATCAATTACTTTGCAAAATGTAACGGTATTTCATTTGTTTGTTTGTTTTTGGCTGAAAGAACGGAATGTAGACTACAGTTTACAATGCTTTGAAAAACAAAAAAGTAAAAGCAGCTTGAATTAAAAGAGGTGCATTGGTATGTTGCCTGTGGTCTACAAAACGTTACAGAGGGTTAAGCCTGCTGAATTTTATGAACCACTTGTTTAAAGCCAAAATAAAGTGGATGAAACCAATTTATGGTGAAGGTGCTTAAAGCAACATAATCTTCCGCCATAAACTGCATTTCAGAATTGCGACAAACCGTACTCTCATCACTTATACGAATTGTTAAAAATTTTTCCAACTCTTTTCATTTTTACCTTAACAGTAAAACGCACCTTTTCACCGCTTCTTCTAATTTAAATGGCGCTTAACCTTCTAAACCATTTTGGTCGTCCAACAAAGCTCGAAAGAAAAGGTGTTTGTTAAGCAAATAAGAGTATAACTCGCTTTATAAGTACATAATAAAATCTTGTTAACTTAAATATATAAAAAATATGTCACCGTAAATACAAACACATGTGCATAACTGAAGTATAAAGCAAAGAAGATATTATGCATCATAAATTTTCACAAGAAAAACGGATTGCACAGTAATTAATTGAAAAAATACAGTAAGTTAATTTTTTCAATTTTAATAAATGGATTATACTCCATGAAATAAACGAGTAGACAAGAAATATATTACGGTAAGACTGGCATATACACATATGAACGAATGGGCACAGGCGAAGCCGCTAGCCATTGAGTATCTCAAACTTCAGGTATAGATGCAGATTTTGTATCACTCCCCCTCCCTTCCCAAAATCATGGCTCGGCGCTGGGGAATGAGTTAAGTGAGAGGTTTTAAATTTTCCCTCCAATGGCCCTACCAATTTTCAGGTCCCGATATTCTGAGCCATATTGTTTTGCGACTAAACTTGAAAGGAGCCTTTTGTTTTTGGGCGAGATTTTCGATAGAATCTCATGTGCCAGTAAGATGGCTAATTCCGTCTAAACGAGGGAGCGATAAAGTCTTAACAGGGTATAAGCAGGTTTTAACTAGCAGATGGTTGACGAAAATGTGATCATCCCTTTTGACGCGGGTACACTTGCTTTAAAGTAAAAAAGGATCGGAATTGGCATTCCACCGTATTCCCAATGACCAATGCCTTAACCGAGTATCTTAGAAGGATAGTGAGTCCTCTCTGAGCAGATCTGCTTTGGGATGTCCTTCAGAATTTACTCCGAATTTGAGGTCCACTTGCGTACTACGAACCCCGCCGAATGCAATACTTGTCGAATTTCATCACTAGCTTGAATGGTTGATGTAATTGTGTGCTCCGGCTAATACATTATCTACATACATATATTCTCGCAGTTGGATGGGAGTTTTCTACATCGTAGGTCAATTGGAGGATGGGTCCGTGTGCAGAAGTCCACGCAAGTGGGGAAAGTTTCTGATCGCCATTCACCTGGGAATGGCCAGAGCGATTCTTTTGCATACGGTTCAAGCAGCTCACTACTTCCGGGCTTTGCGCCCAAGTATCCTCTGGGTAACCACCGAACACCCGTTTGGTGGTGAGCTAAACGTGAGAAGGCGACAACCTGGTAAGGCCACTCCGACATAATCGGTTTAAGGGCTTGCTGGGGGGTTCAAACAGCAGCGTCTGATCGCCATGTGGTGCGGCTGCAAGCGGGCGTCTGTCTTGGATCAAGCGGCTCGCTATACAAACGTGTAATAGAATTCAACTTCCCGTGAAACGGGTTGTGCGTTGGGCTTGGGACCCACCACATAAAACAACGTTCCAATGAAATTCAACAACAAAGCCTCGGATATGAGAACCCCTTTTTCGGTCAAAATCGCCCAGGCGGTTAGATGACCATTTAAAGAAGAAGAGGTCAATCACAGGAGCGTTTTTATCGCGAGATATGTAATGCAGTTAGCTCCGAATGTTACAGTTTTTAGTTAACATAGATAATTCTCTGAAATTTGGTGTGATTTTCACTCATCCAAATTTGTCTATACAACTTTTCGATGTCACGTTTAAAAACGTATAGGTATAGTCGCCAACGTAGAATTAGAACAGAAAGATCTGCTTGCAGTACTCGACCGGGAAGAATTACATCGTTCAAGCTAATGCCGACACTTACCTTTTTGTTTTTTTTTTGCGGCTAATGCACCATAGCTGTGTCTGTGGACTAAAAACTTCCCCACAATTTTTGAATCGTCGCCCACCCGTGCGTACCACAAGCAACTCCCCCTTTTACGTCCCCCTGCATTCCACCACCACGTGCGAGTCCTCTAAAATGCTTCTAGAGTCGCTCCAAGGCATACAAAACCAACTTCCACTTCTAATCAATCGGATAAACTAAATTTCCTTGAGATTTCCTTATCGATGGACTCAGAAATAATTGTGGCAAAAATTTTAATATTCGTTCCTCTTTTCGTAGTACGCACTGTACATAAATGTTGTAAATAACTTAATTAATTATAAACAAAAAAATGCAGTAATTATTACGGATAAGAAGTATTAAGATTAGACAAAGTAAATACGGTGGTCCCCTTTAATTGTCGTACCCACTGTATGTCGAAGTCTTATTTAAAAATTTCTAATTAGAATTTACTACAATTTATCCAGTTATTGGCAAATATACACTTACCTACCTCACCAGCTGCTGAGGTTGTTGTTTTTGTATAGCAGCCCCTCAAACTGGCTCCATAAGTAAAGTTACTGCCAGCGAAGAAGCAATTAAGGTTGCCATAACTTTCGTTTATAATATACAAGCAAACCAGGCGAACTTCGTTTCGCCATCAGATGGGTTCGTTTTTTTTTAATATTTCGTTTGGGGACTGAAAGATGAAAACAATTTTTCTTTTGTTTTATATTTGAAAAGGAAAAATTTTATTTCATTTCACAACAGTAATGAATTCATTTCGATTACAAAAATGAAGTGTAATTTAGTTGAACTTCTATAAGTAAAAAAAATTAAAGTGAGCCCAAAGTAAATACTGAATCGAAGCGTTATAAGTGTACGCAAATTATCCGTCTCATTGAAGTGCTCTTTGGTAAACCAAATTTTTTGTTTTTTTGTCTGACGTTAACACAAACAAAGCGGATGGCTCCCCAACTCGTGAACACGCAACGTATAGCTGTGAAAAACAAAGATTTTCTAAATTTATCCCGCAAACACAAATCAAGTTTAACCGGAATTTGCAATCGTTTGAAGTCAAAAGGAAGATCAGTCGGAATCATTGGCATTCGAGGAATGCATACATTTGCACCCGCGTACTTTCCGTTAATAATGGTTGCCTCAATCAAATTCGGCATAAGTTTTTTCACCGCAAGTCGAGTACCGTTGCAAAGTCGCGGTGGATTCAAATTACGCAATATCATAATAACTGAACCAACTTTGAGTTGCAAGTTATGTGGTGGAAATCCCGGTAACACCAGAAAGTTCAAAAACGGATTTGTATGTCACCAAATTGCCAGCTATTTTTGATTGAATGGTGAAATTCAGTGCGTGTACATCATTATTCTTTGCGGACAGAATTGCACGTTGATTTAACCAAGCATAATTTTCACTAATGTTTGGGAAAACATTTTCAATAAGAGCTAATTGAGAGTCTACAAATCGGCAAAAGTCGTTGGTAAGAGTAATTAATCCAGTTGCTGCATCAACTGGGACTTTAGCATTTCCAACAGCTAACAATTGTTTTGAAAATTGTGCAGCACTTTGATCATTTTGAAGTTGAAGTCTCATATTAGTGGTTAACGATAACGTTTTTACGTTATTCCACAAGGGTCCTGCCTTCAGGCAAGCATTTAATTCATCTGCAGGCGTTCCACGAGGAATTACTGGCAACGTCTACCTGAAATCGCCTGCCAACAATATCAAACCGCCAAAGATGCTGTTATTTCGCCTAAGATCCTTCAGTGTAAAGTTAAGTGCTTCAAGTGATTTCTTGTTTGCCATTGTGCACTTATCCCAAACAATGAGCTTGCGTTGCATCAACAATTTTCCCATTGCACTGGATCGGGAAATATTGCATGCTGGAGTATCAACTATGTTTAAATTGAGTGGCAACTTAAGCGCAGAATGTGCAGTACGGCCGCCATCTAGAAGAGTCGCCGCAATTCCAGATAATGCTAACGCCAAAGCTTTGTCACATCTTGATCGAACAGTGGCCAAAATCAATGAAAGTACAAATGTTTTCCCTGTTCCTCCGGGTGCGTCCAGGAAGAATAGACCATCAGTATTATTGTCCACCGCATTAATGTTTCGTATACTTGTTTTTGCTGTTCATTCAGCAACGGCACATTATTTCGGACGAATTCCTGCAATGTATCAACATTGTATTGCTGCTCTCGATTAAATTCTTGGTTGAATCCATCGTGCATCGATCGATTTGGCGCAATCATTCCTACTTCAATCAGTAGCTTGTTTGCAATATTCAAGCATTGATCCTCAATCAGAGTCCATCCTTCATTGTAGATTTCATCGAGTATTTGCATGTCGGGATTTTTCGTTTGAATGCGCAAGCGATGCAAGATATCTTCATATATGTATGTCGTCTTTGTATTTGTTCCATAACTGAATTGGTTGTGAAGGTAAACAAGTGGTGATGATTATTGCGAACAGCGTTCGTATTTGGTACGCGTTTGATGAAACAACTGAATCTGCAAGTGTTAAATCCCAATGAGAATCGTTCGTCAGCAAACCTAATAGTTGATATGCTTCTCGATATGTTTGGCGTTGGTGGCCACTCACAGTTTTCAAATGCGCACATGATTTTGGTCCACATACATTTACCAACAGCAGTCGCAAATAAAAACATTCATAATTTGTAGGATGAGCAGTATACGAGTACATGCGACTTAGCGCATCAGTGGAAACCACCTGTGGCCAACTTGAAACTGGGGTTCCTTGTTTGCGACGTTGAAATTTCTTTGCTGATTGATTCCAAGTGTAATAATTGGGCATTTCAACGTACATCAGCGTCACTGCGAATGGATCTGCTTCACACATTGCAAAGAAGCTAGTCAATGTTGGCGATGGTGGTTTCTCAGCTCGTTGTGCCGCATTAGCCTCAATGAAGTAAACTCTTTGTCCATTTTCCAAATGTACTGCTAAATGTACAACTGTGGGATATCTTTCATGAATTTGAAATGACAATAATCGCCACATTGCTTCATTAGTACTGACGTATCTTCCCATTTGGAAGTTGCTAATATCGTCATTCGCATTTTCCGACGCAATACCATACACAGCCATGTCGCTGCCTTTTGTAACGTACTTGCACAAATATTTGACTGATTTGGCCTAATGACAACTTTCAACGTTCACATATGCTTTGAAAATTCCTGATAGCAGCGGGCAATATGGTACAATGAATTCATTTCCGATTTCGATTTCTTGATTTTGAACTTTAACTTTGATAGTTCGACCATTATCTTCTTTTGAACGCCGACGATAACTTGGATATCCATAGTTCAATGTGTGTGTTTCAGCAACTAACGGTCGCGGATATCGTTTTGTGCACTTTCCATCAGCCATGCAAGGCGATAATGGATTTAATGCACCGCACGGTCCAAGCACCATCTGTGTCGTCACAATGTCGTGTAGATGGGGATCATTGACTGGATCAGGAATTTCAGCTAATATGATGTCATCCACTTCATTTGAATGTAATTTGTTCAGCAACCAAATTAGGATATGAGCATGCAGTAGTCCACGCTTCTGCCATTCCACAGAGTACATATAACAACGTGTGTCACCAAAAACTCGATACTTAATAAGCACAGCAATCATAACCTTAAATTTTTGCTGAAAAACTCTGGCAATTATGTCATGGCGATCTTGCGGTTGTTGGCCCGGGTCCAACTCACGTTCAATTTCTGTCCACTTTGGATTGCATGTGAACGTAATAAATAAATCCCGAGTTCCATAATTTCGTACGTACGTCATAGCGTCTTGAGCGTATTCGTGCATGTGGCATGGGCTTCCGATATAAGATGATGGCAGAATCGTCAGAGATCCAATATTCTGAATATTACCATCTGAATGAATAGCATCACGCAAGTGTATATAGTCCTCAGATCGTAGCTTTGGCTGATTGAATCGGATGAACGCTAAACGTTCGGTCTCGACTTTGACATACATATCGACAGCGAATTGCTGGAATAGGCGACGGCACTTCAGGATGAGATTGTCCTCATGTGTACGAATCATAATACGAGTACATAGGAAATCATAATAAGGCATAGTAATTCGTTGCGCTTAGATTTTTGTTCGTTGATACCCCTGAATATGCAAAATTAAATGGATTGTTAATGGAACCCAATAATAGCAATAATTACTGTGTTAATATTGTACCTGTAATTGGATCGACCATCTTCAACGTGATGTCGTATCCGTCCTGCCCTTGCCAATAAAGGATTGGATATTGTAACGCATCGTACAAACCATGTGTCTCGTTTACACGATGCATGATATTGCTTCTTCGCTGAACGACAATGTCTCGTGATTTAGTTTGATCGCCAACAATAATTGCAGCAACATCATCAACGGTGGGTGCATTGAATCTTCGCACATGTTCACCTGTTGGGGTACGATCCGCTCTTATGACAAATTTGTGCGTATCCGATGGCATTCGTTCCAATGCTGTTTTGAACATATTAACCACAGCGTTATTATCGTTAAAAAATGCTTGCAACTGTTCAATAATTCGTCTCTTTATCTGGTGTGTTCCCTGTATATTGCACCGCACATTCAGCTGATCCACTATCGACGAAATAAAATATATTTGCAGAAATTGATGCGGTTCGTCTGGTGTTGGCACTATTGAACCATGCAAATGATATATTTGTGATTGGTGTGAGTGATTGGCCTTGCAAGTCGGCATGAAGCCGCCTTCTCGAATGATATTAGCTCCAAATGAAGTCATGCGAAACCAGTTATTGTATTCAAGGATGTGTTGAAGAAAACGGTTGGAATCAGGATCACTTCCATCGAACAATGCTTTCAGTGGCTGTGGTGGCGTAAGTAATGGCTCCAGTTTGACTTTTCCACTTGCGCAGCACAATCCATCCGTTTCTCTTTTGAACTTTAACGCATTGCAATATCGGCATAGAGTCGTCATTGGTCCAATATCTAAGTTTTCATCATCACTGTAGTTCGTAGTGGGATCATATTGGAATGCCAAGCGATTGTATGATGCCAATGATCTTCGTGTGTTCACGCGTTGTCTCAATCGGTCATTTTCTCTTATTATATTTTGCCTTTCTTCACTTAAGTTCCGGGAATATACTTGTTGCTGGCTTGCATACAGTGCGCGGCGGCCGATGTTCACACGTTGTCCTCTGGGCATTTTGGACTATGGACAGATGGTGAATTTACAATTCAACTCAAATTGCAACTTTTTTTTTTTTGTCACTTCCAAAGATATATAATTTTTGATCTTTTTGCAAAATACGATAATTTTTTGATCTTTTTGGCTTTTCGACTAAAAATTTGCAAGTTTGGACAGACTGGTAAATTTAACCTCAAATGAACTATCCATATAATTTACACAATTCAACTTACCACCTTAAACAAAAATTTGCAAGTTTTTTTATGCCACTTCCAAAGATATTTAATTTTTGATCTCTTTGCAAAATACGACAATTTTTGATCGTTTTGGCTTTTTGACTAAAAATTTTGAAGTTTGAACAGACTGGTGAATTTAACCTCAAATGCACTGACCATATAATTTACACAATTAAACTTACCACCTTAAACAAAAATTTGCAAGTTTTGTTATGCCACTTCCAAAGATACAGATTTTTGATCTTTTTTTTTTAATATTATTGGCATACAAATTTACTTTTATGTACGTTTGTACCGCCCTTACTAATCAATCAACTGCCTCTGTGATAATCCAACACTTTGCATAAATACTTTTTATGCACTTTTATTAAATCATTATTCACATGTCTGACCTTAAAATTATGCGAGTTTAAGTACTTTTTTAGGGACGAACCTTTCAGGTACGATTTTACTTCGGCTAACTCGAAGCGTCGGCGTGGAGAAAAAGTATTTAAGCAAAGTGTTGGATTATAACAGCAGCAGTTGATTGATTAGTGCGGGCGGTCAGCCACCACCGTACAAACGTAGATACATGTAAATGTGTATGCCAATAAAATGCAATGCCTGCTTACACCAACCACTAATGAGTATTTATCGCCCGGCGCCCAAGACTTTTCAAACGAATGCAAAATCATTGAATCGGTTCGTGCGTTCTTGAGATATAGCGTCAGGAAAGAAAACCCGACTTATTTTTATATTATACGATATCTCGTAAACGGGGTAGCATAGGGTCCTGAAAATCACCTCTTTTTTAAACACTCATCAACTCCTTTTATTCGATACCCATATCGTATAAACATCTTCTAGGGTCACCCCTGGTCCACATTTTGGTCGATATCTCGGAAAACGATTCGCATAGAGTCTTGAAAATCACCCCTTTTTTAAAATACTTAGCAACACCTTTTATTTGATACCCATATCGTACGAACCCGTTATAGGGTTACCGTGGTCCACATTTTGTGGAATATCTCCAAAACCTTCCCGGATTCTTATACTTTTTTTTGGCCATAAACCATGTCGGGCTCAATCGAAAACTACGTGCAAAATTTCATTTAATTCGGTCCAGCCGTTCTGGAGTTATAGCGTCAGGGAGGAAAACGCGACTTATTTTTATATAATAGATTTAAGATCCTTGAGTAAGATTCAGTTATTTTTGTTATGTAAATGGATGTTGGCTATGAACCCAAGAGAAGGTTAGGGAATCTTTGAATTTCAGCCCTTTGATGAAGCAAGAACAAAGCGAGGAGGCCTTCCACGCATGCACATTAGCATAAAAAGTGGGTTCTGTTTTTTGATTCCCTGATTTTATTTATTTTCATACATACACGTCTATCCACATGGCACATCGCGAAAAAAATGTTTTAATAGTTAGTAAAATTTATTGTTTTATGTATTGTTGTTGTGCAAAAATTATTTATTTCTCTTTTGGAAATTGTTCATTAAGGCTTGATGTCAGTTGAACTACCAGAGGGTCACATAAGTTACAGTACAAAAGAAAAAAAACTATAGTTTTCAAGTAGTAAGTACATCTCAAACTCATTGTCGAGATGCCACCCTCATTTAACTTTTCGGAAATTGTGGTTGTAAATAAAATATATCACAACCTAGCTTCTTTCTCAAAAAGCTGCATGCCACAACACAATATGACTCTCTTACCAACCTTAACTGTATGCCACATTACCACAACAGAGCCTCTATGGTCCCAACCCAAATTATTTTAATTGTTTTTGGGCTTTTTTTTAACAATTTTTTTTGGCGTTGAAGAATCAAGTCATGGTGGGTTTTTAGCATGTTTTATTAACAATGTTTTATTAAGCATGGTTTATTAACAAGCTCATGCCCATCTATATTTTTGCAGAATTCTCAAATATGCACGAAAATGTGTCAATGTATTGAGCATCAGCTACTTTGGCTGAACCGTTTTTTAAAAAACTCATTTTTAAAAATGAAAATACCAATTAATCAGTAGTGTGATTTTCACTATAATTTTCGTAGAATTCAACGGGGTTTTCAATTAAAATTCAAAGGTTTTGTACAACTATGTTTATTTTCATTAACATTCCTCAATTATTTGTAGAATCATGTCAATTGTATAAGTATTTTGAGTCAAATATTCATTATATACATATCAAAAACTAGAAATCGTCCTGACACAAAACACAAAATAATATTTCATTTCAGTATACCAGCACATAAAGAACCCTTATCACAAAATCTTTACCCTACAAACCATATACCGGTTACCAATGTAGCTAAATGCTTGGTTTCATTAATTTCTCATATGGTCTACGAAGTGGCTATTTTTGTTCAGGCGACGTGAAGATTTTAACCATATGTGTGACTTCGCATCTCCCTTGCACACATAGAATTCTCCCATTGACAAAAACTATATCTGCACTTTTCAATACTTACAGTTTTAAAAAATTTCCCTTTCCAAACATGTAGTTAAAAATATTTCCTCAATTTGTTTTTGTTTTGGGTAAATTGTGGTGAAAAATATTCGTTCAGTAGGTTATTGTTTTGGCTAACATGTGGTGAAAGTTATTGGCTGAATCGGTTACCAAAGTAGCTAACATTTGTTTAATTTTATTAGCTGAATTGGTTAATGAAATACCAGTTATAGTGGTTATTGTCAAATGCAGATACCTACAAATTTTTTCCAAATAAATTGCGCAAAAATGCATCATTTTTATTAAATATTTATATATTTTATTAAATTGTTTTTTTAATACATTCGAATAAATCATTTTAAAACTAAATTTTTCAATATCTTACAACCTTGAATAGTTTGTGGGAAAAAGTAAGTAAAAATAAATAGTTAATTATTATAATTGTTATAAATAATAAATAGTCTTTTATTTTACCACTATAAATATTAAAACTTTATTATAATTTTGTATTTAAGTAGTGTTATTCGATTATTAATAAGACTAGGACTTATTTACATTGTTGGAGTTTATAAAAATTAGTTTAGAGTACCATGAGGATATCATAACTAGTATTTATTTACATTTGTAAAGTATACAAACATTAATTTAGAGTAGAAAAGGATAGGACCCTAAGTATTTAGTAATATATTTTTTGTTTATTTTTGATTAAAAACATTGCTAAAATTGTATTATGCTTTTTAAATATAATAGAAGATAATATTTACAATATTTTAAATCTATTAGTAATGATTTAATGAGGTTTATTTACAAAAGCGGTATTATTTACATTATTCAGATTTTATTGTCGTTCATTGTACTAAAAAAAGAAAAGATGTATTATTAACAATGCAATAAAACTTAAAGATATATTATTTACAATGCATCTTTTTTAACAGTTAATTATTTCAAGGATTATTTACAAAAGTGGTACTATTTACAATATACATATTTTATTGTCAATTCAGGATAATATAATAAGTATTTATAAAACTAGTTAAAGATAATTATATAGGAAACTATATACATTATTTGGTCAAACACTATAAAGTGGGTGACTAAATACTACTTTGTCGATGTTGCATATCTTTTAGCGGATATTTGCAATCTCAGTTGTTAATATACATGTCCAAAACAGTTTCTAAAAAAATTTTCAACGACTTATAAAAAAATAAGTCACTAAAAATTCTATCCGAAAAAAAAAATTTGGAGCATAGATGTCAACATCCAATATTTCAAGTATTCGCTAAAAGATATACAAGATTCACAAAGTAGTATTTTGGGGCCCACTCGATAGAGTTTGACTCACTATAAAAATGAAAGGAATGCAGTCTTAAAATACATACGTAATAAGCACTTTATGACTGCATTCTTTTCTTTTTTAAAACAACCTGCTTATGCCGGTTATGGCTAATGTCGTATGTCGTCGATTAGTACATTTTTTGGCGTACTAGCAAAAGCATCTGTAAGGAAAATATAACATTATAATTTGCATAAAAGCTGTACTTATAAATACTTACCGAAGACTAAGTCCATAATCCTCAACCCCAATAATGCTGCCTTCTTCCCTCTCTCTTCATAGTTGTAGTGGAAGGTCAAAGGGTCCGCTAATATGCCTTTAAGAACATCCTTCACGGAACCCTTTGCTCCCTTCATTTTAAGGAGTATGTTGAGCTGGAATGGATAACAAAATAAATAGATGTAGAGAAATTCGCCACCTGGAATTAATTTTAATTCAACTTTTTCTCTACTCGCGCATTATTTTTAGCAAATCTGTTATGTCAGCTTGAGAAAGCTTGTGCCTTAGAGCAAAATCCTTTACCTTCACAAACTTGTCAACATTAATCTCAACCCCTTCACCTTCAACATTTTCTACTTCGAAATCATCGAATAGAAAACGATCATCCTCCCCGTCACTCGAATCGCATTAATCTGCACAGGAATATTCTGATGCTGCTCTACTAGTAGACGGAACATCATCATCGTCTAACCTATGTACATCAAAATGTCCCAATGCCGCTCTGCTTGTAGACGGAATAACGCCGTTTTCTAATCTACTTGCCAGGGAAACATCTTCAAGACAAATTTAATTTGCGAAATTTCGCTATATTTTCCTTGTATTTCATGTTTTATTTGCTCAGTAGATTGGACAACGTTCGTTTACTCATACTTAAAGGAACGAATACATTATTTCAGTGGAAGGTGTCGTCCAAATGCAATGGTATTCTGTGGATCGTGTTCTGTAATAGAATGAAATTATGTTTATGCTTTAATGAAATGTTTATTCGCATATATGTTTGAGCTGTTTTAGCAGTTGACATATGATGGATGTTATGGTATGTATACATTGACGTGTTTTGAAACTAATTTTCATTTTCGAGGCAAAGCATGCTGGATGCTGAGGTCAAAGCCCGTCTTTTTACATAGCTGCCGACATTTTCGGACGTGTTTTAGCAGTTGTCATTGAATGTAAAGTTTTACCTAACTCACGTATAGCTGTCCTTTAATTAATTAAGTTAAATAGTCCCATAGGGTTGCTAGATCGCTGTCATGTGAAAACAAGAATCGCAGATATGAACGCACTTGTATTATGTGAAGGGTTTTATACGAAAACGGGCATTTTATGCTGTAGTGTGTACCTAGTCTTACATAACTAGTGCATAAATCCGACTAATTAGCAGACGTTATCGATACCTTTTCAACAGATCGATAAACACATTCCATCACATAACAAACAGCTGCTTGATTTGATGACTTTGTTTTGATTTGCTGCAAGCGTTGGAAAAGTTTTTAAGAGACACTGAACATTCGGCTCAAGAAAGATTTTTGTTCATTAATTCTATTAACCCGGGAAGTCCCATAACTTTTTTTGTTTTGGATTTTTGTGAAATGTTGTATACTTATGTATTTCGATCTCCTGAGCACGAAAATGAAGTCCATTTTCATTTTCCTCGCTTCGATTTTCCGGAAAATGCGGAAAACTAGCGTTACCATATGGTAATCGTGGGACCTCTAGGGTACATGTTTTTAATGAAAGACAAAATGGTTTTCGAATGTCGTTTTATTTTTAATTTTTCAAAAAATAACTGTTTTCAAACCTTTTTATTTAAAAAATAAGTAAAATAAATGAATTCACGACAATGAAAAAAAAAACATTTTTGAACTGAAATTTATCATGGTTTTGTGTGGTACTGAGCAAAACATTGTACGCAAAGTCCTACGTTGCATTTACCACATGCAGTTCGTTCATTAACTCTGCATCCGTCACCGGCACAATGCCTACGATTTGATGGTACCACAAAATGTCCACCCTGATCCTAGCGCAGAGTATGTTCAACTCGACCTGGTTGGTATGCATATCTGTGAAAGGGCGCAGGTCCAGGACTTTTGGGCGGTATACCATAGTGTTTGCAGTAGTATACTGCAAGTTGTCGTCGAAATTCTAACTGACTGATATGTTGATCTTTTCGGTAAAGTTGCCATGCATTTTGAATACAAGCATCTAACAGCCAGGTAAAAATGCTAGACCACCACTTTTTTCCCCTGTATGCGATGCGGTGCAGGGATAGATTTTGATCTAATCACATAAATTTATTATATTCCGTGATTGCGCAAGGACGGGGTACATTTATTTTCGATCCACTTGCCTTCGAATAACGCTGTGCCATTGATTTCGGATCCTCACCAAAGCAGGTAGATAATATGCAGACAACATTGTTATCTTTCCATTTCACCAAACAAATACCAGTGCTTTTCATTTCAATTGATTCAGAGTAACCTCTTTCCATTGACTTGAAGTCTTTTTTATGCACTAGTGGACAGCTTGCTGGAATTCTGTTTTCTCGGATTGTTCCAGTACCATTATATCCGCATGACTTGAGATATGCCAACAGAGGATAACTAGTAAACAGGTTATCGAAATAAAAGTGGAATGACAGCGATTTCAATTCATCAGGAAAATCGTCGATCATGCTGACTAAAGGAGCGGCGCATTTTCCAAACTTTGCTTCGTACTCCAAATTCGATCAAGGATTCTTCCCCTTGTAAATTTCAAAATTCACCAAATAACCAGATGGAGTGCATAGGGACCAGACTTTATATCCAAATCGTAATAGCTTGCCCTTAATAAATTGCTGGCATCCATGTTTACCAAAATAGGATATCATACTTTCGCCGAAAGAAAGATTTTGTTCCGGATGGAAATTTTCTATCATTTTTGCTTTCAAATGATCCGTAAGAGGACGCAGTTTCCACATTTTGTCAGGATTTGGGCCGTCTTTTGAAGAAGCCTTGGAATTTTCTTCGAAGTGGAGATTTTGCAAAATCTCTTGAAAACGATTCCGACGCATGGTTTTACTGACAAGATTGTTCCGAATGTCTTCATCCTGACTCCACAAATGTTTGTAATTGGAGTGATAATTGTAGCCAGTGACGATCAATATGCCTATGAATGCTCTAAGTTCTCTGACTGTTATATTTGGGTTCGGTCTATTCTGTTCCACCGAATATAACGCACTTTGTTCGCAAATATGTTCCAATAATGTGTCATCAACAAATTTTTCAAACTGTTCGTGTGGCAGTGAATGGCGACAATCTTCGTAATTTGCGCTTGGAAAAATTAGAATTAGAGATAACGATTTCTTCTTGACCCATTCAAATACAGTTTCCATGTTTCCTGATGGCAGTGCAACGTTTGAAGGTTTCGGTTCAATTTTACGTAAGCGCTTCCTCATTGGAGATTCTGAAGTATTAGCCGTTGTTTCTTCATCCTCCATCTCACTAAAAGTGTCCTCAACCTCAATAACAGGCAAATCTCCTGGATTTGGTGCTGAAAAATTTAGGGTTTATAAGATTAAAATGATGGTATGCTTATACCGTCTCTAAACATGCCTCCCATATCCTCCTCTTCATCGAAACCTTGCATACGTAGCCCACTAGCCACAACAACTTCGCAGCCACCTCTTAGCTGAGCCGGGCAAACATTATCTGGAATGCCCGCACAATCATCTTCAGCGTCATCTTCGCCAGATTCGTTGCCATCCACAGGAGGCTCGATATAAAGAGTGGTTGGAATATCACACAGTTGATTTTGATCGTCTGCTTCATCGAGTTCTTGAATGAAATCAAGCATTTCTTGCAACGATAAACCACTGTAATTCATACAATATCAATAAATATGATCAAAAATCTCAAAAAAAAACTACACCAAACGTAACTAAAACCCTGTACCCTAGACGTCCCACGGTTACCATATGGTAACGCCTTGAGTAAAATACAAAAAAGTTACACAAAAAATCAAATTTCAAACAAAACTAAACTTGCATTTACTAGTTTATTTCATTAGCTACCAACTGATGTAATTTTTTTGGAAATATATCAAAAAATCAAAAAGTTATTCATATACTTACCGACGTGCCATGTTAAAAAACCACAATAATTCACTTTTTTTTTTCACCTGACTTTGACGTCTTATAGCTTTGCTAGCTGCACTAAAAATAACAAAAAAACTTATGTTTTTCCGTGAGCTGCATTTATTCTGCGTGAAATACAGTTATTCTTTTTTGTTTTTGTTATTTACTTCAGACATAATACGTAAAATTGCAACGGCATGTTTGCATTACCATATGGTAATCGTGGGAAGATTCGGGTTAAGGTAATTCTATACGACAGCACCTAACTGCTAAAACATGTCCGAAGAGATAGTGCATATAAATACCGTGGTTAACGCCTCCCATTAGTGTTGATTTATAAAGAGTAAACAAGCCTTTTGAAGCATTTTTGATATTTTTGGACGTGTTAAATCAGTTATGTGCTGTCGTATAGAATTACCAAATGCTTTATTATGCGAGTTTGCCTGTTGTATTGTTGTTAATTGTTTTAAACCAAATTGGTAATACTTTACATCCAACGTCAACTGTAACAACTGCACTAAAAATGTCGATATTGGTACCCAGAGATGCGTTACGTTCCCAGGTACCATAATCTGGTGGATGAAACCCAATATTTTTAGTCTCTGAATTGAATTGAATATCGACATTTTTAGTGCAGTTTTTACAGTTGACGTCGGATGTAAAGTTTTACCACCAAATTGTACCTTTTCCTAATAAAAAATGGGATAAATTATTAGAAGAAAAAAATATTAAATTGTAAAAGCTTTTTTCATGTTATTTTTTTTAATCTTAGTCCAAAGCAATTTATAAAGTAAGGAGTTCAACGCCGAAAATGTATAAGTGCCGAAGATAATACATTTTCGAATACGCTAGGCGGTAATTGTTTCCTTTAGGAGACAACTGCTAAAACACGTCCAAAAATATCGGGAGAGGTATCAAACAACGCGCTTTGACTTCGGTATCAACAATCCTAAAGCGGATTTCCAATTTTTTGTTTCAGTGAAAAGTTATTCGCAAAAAACCTAAAAAATTACCCAGGTCCGATTCCAAATAGGGGGTTTGATCCAAGTTATTTATGTGCAGAACACCTTTGGCCGCGCTTCAAAAAAATAACCCTTAGCCGGTCCAACATCGGCTACGCGGTCCACAGTATTTCTGCGCAGAACACACTTTTTGTACTTTCGGTACACTCTAATTGTGATTACAATAAGCACATGAAAATTACAGAAAATTTTCAACTTTGCTTGCAAATTTCTCTTCACTGAAAAAAAAACTCGAAAATCCGCTTCCACATTATAGTTACCGAGGTCAAAACGCGTATTTTGATACCTTTCCCGATAATTTCGGAAGTGTTTTGGCAGTTGTCTCCTAAAGGAAACAATTAACCGCTAGGCTGTTTATTTGAAAAAATTGGGTAAAATAAGTCCCACTTACCTTTGGATGAAACGGCGAGGAAATATCTAGGTGGACTTCATCATAGTGCTTACGAAAATGTGTCCTTATTCTCCTGCGATGCGGATTTTCGTTGAGTAGACGCCTGTTTAGCGATGAGGTTTGCAGCAGTTGAACAGGAATTGCCTGGTCAACATCTTGCGAGGCTCTTTAACACAGAGCATTTTTACCGAAAGTGCAAAAAGTGTGTTCTGCCCAGAAAAACTGTGGATGATAGCCGGAGTGGAATCGGCTAAGGGTTATTATTTGGAAGCTGGGCCGAAGGCTGTTTATGCAGAAAGATGGCCTGCAAAGGAATACTTTCATTGTAAATATATCTTAACATAATTATAAAATTCATTTTCGCATTTTGGATTATTGATGCCGAGTTCAAAACGCGCTCCCGACACTTGGTTGAAGTTGTAGCAGAAAATTACCGAATGGTAATTTGATCTGCATCCAAAGTTTGTGGCGAAATATAAAATAAATGCTAAAAACTTATTTACTTACCCTTTTTGCTGCCGCTTATTGTTTCGGGTTTGATTAAAAATCCTTCCGCAATTTTATTTCTTTTTTTTGGTTTTGCTTAAAATTGTTTCCGCAATTTTATTTGAAGATTTGAAAATAACTGAAATTTTTTTTACAAATGGCGTTAAAATTTGGATTTTGGAAATTTGGGAAACTAAAAATTCATATGTATTGGTATTTTTGGAAAATGTGGTTAGCAGTGGTTTGTAGGGTACATAATCTGATAGTCTGTTAATGTGTATAAAAAATTAAAAATCTTCACATTTTCATTTCACAACAGCAGGTACCAGGAAAAAATTGATGAATTGAAAAAAACAAAAAATTAGTAAATAATAAGGTAGGTACAGGTATTACTTGAATTGTATTGTCGCACTGCGTGGAGCAATCGATTGGCATAATCTGACTGTTCTTTTTGTAACTTATAATTGCCCCATATTTTTTTAAGTCGGTATGTACCAATTCCAATGCCTGGTCGCTATAAAATCCGAGTCCTTTCTGCTTTTCTCTAAAATAAGGAGGAACATGAAAAAACACTGCGTGAGCTTTTGAGGTAACAGAAATGCCCAATTCACAATAACTTCGTTTGAATTTCCATATACAAGGTGGCGCAAAAGTAAGCTTCCGATGTTCAGCATATCGGTTGTGGCACGTGCAGTGTGTGCTGTTGCACCGTCTTGTTGGAACCACATGTTTTCCAATCCCAATTCATCAAGTTGCGGCAAAAAGAACTCGTTGATCATTGCTCTGTAGCGCTCACCATTCACAGTAACCGTTTGGCCCCGACCGATTATTCCGCGTTCTGGAGCAGTGTAGCGTAACATTGTTTATTAACGTGTATTTCGCATTTGTTTACTACACAAATGTCAAAACAGAACTGACTTTAGGGGCCAATCGCAAAATTTATAGCATTTTCTGATAGGAGGATTACTTTTGCGCCACCCTGTATTATTTTCGTAACCTTGTTTCAGTTAAGTAGAAAAACACGACATTACGACGTCATTAAAATCTGAGAAGCATTGGACATATTTTAAGCATCCTGTGAAACGCAATCTTCGAAGTTGATCTTTTTGAACTTTTCCTAAAAGCGCATTGTTGACTCACATGACATTCTTTAGCCCATAAGAGAGCATCTTGTTCTAACTCTTTATGCATATTTTCATAAAGGTTATTTACAACCCCTAACATTAAATGTAATTCAGGAGGAGGAATTATGTCTATTATTCGCATATCTTTCTTACCTGAAATGATCGGCAAGTGCATACAGTTTTCGAAATGTTTCGCACGTGCTTTCTTACTACGGCTGTTATGCCAGGCATTATAATTCTGCTCACAACTTTCTATTGTTCGGTACTCGGCGCAAACATCTAAGTGATCTTTGTGTGCAGAGCATCATGTGCACGGGAAGGAGCTTGCATGAGACATAATGCCTGTGAGAATATTGGCTAATTTCAAATCAGTAGCTATTGTCGACTCATAGCCAGTTATCTTTAGTAATGGCCACATTATTGCCACATTGTCGTAATTTTCTTCAGTACTGGCGACTATGCCGAGTAAAAATAATTTTTTCACTCTAGTATCTTCAAAATTTGTTCGCGGTATCAATGCCTTGTATGGAAGCCCGGATGCAACTTTATCGCCTTTTATTTTATCAGTTGCTTGAATGGAGAGGAAAGTTTTAAAAACCCTCCACCACCATCAATACCAAATTTTAAATTTGTATCACGAACATTTCTCTTTTAATGAATTATTTATTTAATTCAGTCTACAGAATTTATTTCTTACAGACTAGGTATACAGGGTGGCTAATGAAAGCCGCTACCAAAAAAAAATTAAATAACTTTTTTTCTATTTAATGAATCTGGTTAATTTTTTTTTATTTTGCAGATTTACTTTTACATTTAACAAAAATGGATAACTGGGACACTGAAACAAGAATTTGGATTGTCCGCCGCTATCACGCACTGGAGTCCGTAGTTTCGGTTCAAAGAGGGTATAGGCGCACGTTTGGCGGCAATCCTCCGAGCAGATGGACCATAATAAGACTTGTAAACAATTTTGCCGAGCATGGGACAGTCAACAGAAGACCCTACCATCGAAACCCTTCAGTTCGAACGGAGGAAACAATCGCTGCTGTAGCTGCTGCCATACAAAACAATCCACGTGTTTCGCCAAGAAGCTTATCTGCTCAAATGGGTGTAAGCGGAGAGTCATTACAGTCAATTATGCACAAAGATTTGGACTTATTCCCATATAAAATTCAAATGGCCAACAAACTGAACGCTGCAGACTTGCCGCTTCGCTTGGAATTTTGCCAGAAGATGCTTCAAATGGTGGAAGAGGATGGAAACATGTTGAACTGTCTTTTCATGTCTGACGAGGCCCATTTCGATTTAAACGGCAACATAAACAAACAAAATTGTCGAATATGGAGTGCTTCCAACCCACAGATACTCCATGAGACGGAATTGCATCCACTTCGTGTCACAGTGTGGTGTGCAGTTTCATCACGCTGCATTGTCGGGCCCTACTTCTTCGAAGAAAACGGTCACACCGTTACGGTTACTGGAGGCCGTTACTTGAGCATGTTGAGAGAGTTTTTCTATCCAGAATTACGCCGAATGAGAATTTCTTTCAACTCTGTGTGGTTTCAGCAAGATGGTGCAGCTCCTCATATAGCCCAACCTGTTATGACAGAATTGCGACGAAAATTTCCCAATAAGCTGATATCCACAAACTCCACATTCCGTTGGCCACCCAGGTCGCCTGACCTTACTGCACCTGACTTTTTCTTGTGGGGTTATTGCAAACAGGAAGTCTTCAAAGCAAAACCAACACATTTGAATGAACTAAGGAAATCCATTCGAGAAACAATTGCGGCTATTCCTGTCTCAACTCTCCAAGCAGTAATGAACAACTTTTTGGTAAGATGGCGCACATGCATCGACGAGCAGGGGGGGCATTTAAATTCCATTATTTTTAAAACTAATTAAGCTATATTTAATAAAATTTAATGAGTTTTAACATGAATAAAAGAAAAATGAATTCCATACACTGAAAAAAAAATTATTTGAGTTTCTTCTATCTCTATGGCGCGATATACAACAGGTATATCATCATAAACCTCCTAAGAGATTTTTGCGCCAAGCTTCTCTTCCAATTTGTGGTGTGCCGATTTGAATTTTCCCTACAAATTGGTGGGACCTACAGTTTTTTGCCGACTCCGAACGGCATCTACAAAGGAGACGAATTTTTGCTGAGAAGCCTGTCATGGCAGAAATACACTCGGAGAGTTTGCCAAACCACTGCCGAGGGGCGACCCCGTTTTGAAAAACTTTTTTCAAATCACTTTTGATGTTACCTGTACCAGGGCTCGAACCATGGACCTTCGGTGTGGTAGGCCGGCAACACTACCTTCACACCACGGCGGCCGAGTTTCTTAATGTAGCAAAATTCATCAGCTGCCCTGTCGTGCAATATTAAATCAATTAAAACTAGGTCGATACAATTAATCAATTAAAAATTCTAACAAATTTAATTTAAACGTGTTTATACTTAGATTAAAGTCGATAGCGCTTGCGTAGGTGTTACACAGTCTAACGCCCCTAGAAATCAGCTCATCCGTGGCGTAATTGGTAGAGTGCACTGTGTCTACCAGGAAACGATTACTTCTCGAGTCCCACGGCGGGTCGTAAAAATTTAATAAATTAGATAAATCATCACAGTGGATGATGCCATTACCGAATTAGTTCCAATAGGCAGTCAATATCACTGCTGTACACTAGAGTCTTTGTACCTGTATTTATCTTATTATTGTTCCCCGTGTAAACTTATCCCAGCTGTAGCATTATTTGATCCCGGCTGTAGCATTATTTGATAACCCGAATTCTGTCTCAATATTTAAAACATCTTTTGCACTAATGGTTTTTCTATTGGATCAGCATTGATAGTGATTTTAAACGCCTTGTATATTTTTGAGACAACTTTAACTCAATATTCCGTTTACGAGTATAAATATCTGAATTATCCATTATATTTTTTACGAGATAAGCCGCTATATGTTCTCGGTTTTTTTCACAAAATTGCCTGAAAAGTTTCGATGTCCTGCTGCTCTTCTCATTTCACACAATTTGCAAATACAAACAGTCTTCTCTTGAAGTCTTGTATCCCTAGGTAATTGAGGGATAGTCTCGGCGGGAAGGTTGGAAATAGATGGCAGCGTTTCGTCTTTTCCAGAACGGTACACTAATTTTAAACAAGCTTCGAAGATTACTTCGGGAAAACGTTCGGCTTGAAAATCAAAATTGAATGAAACCATTTTCACGACAGAACTTTTTGTAGCACATTGGATTTTTCTCACAGGGAATTTTTTTTCAACAAAATAAACAAATCTTCTTTTTCAAATTCTTCACACTAATTCGCAACACAAAATACGAAAATAGTGTTTGTGCCCCAACTGTAAACAACTTCGGTTGCTAGCTTCGCGTCGCTGAGCCAGTGCCCATTTCGAGAAAAACTTATGTGTTTGAGTCACATGATTCGGGAAAGGAAGAAATCAAGAATGACAACAACAACGCCTTAGTATTGTACAAAATTTGATCAACATGTTTGGCAAATAAGAATTTTCAAGATATTTATTTAAGCCGTAGGAATCTACGAAAGTTATAGTGAAAGTTACACAATTGACTAATTGGTTTTTTAAATTTTTATAATGAGTTTTTTAAAAACGGCTCGGGGAAAAAAGCCGAAACTCAATATATTGACTAATTTTCATGCATATTGGAGAATTCAGCAAAAAATAAAACATGCTTAAAACCTACCGTGAAGTTCGAAGCGTTTAAAGTTTTAATTAATTGATTTTTGAATTTTTTTTTGAAAACGAGTAGTCAGAACCAATGGCGATCCCCAACAAAGGCCAGGAGATGCCAATAGTTTATCAGCTGAAGGAGCGCATGGTAGTGAAGCACCTTTAGAAAATAATGAGGAAGTTCGCATTAGGAGATTGGTTTCTGCTATTGTATCAGCGAGATACGAAGGTTTAGAAAATCGTGTAGCCCAAATGAGAGAACAGAGAATAGAAAGCTCTCTATCAAGTTTCTTAGAACGTTTGAACCTTAACCCTGCACAAACAGCCCCTATAACCAATGACATTAGCCAAAGAGCTAACATATCGACAGCTCAGCACCCTCCAAACAGACCTACACCAGTGTGGCCAAGAGATGCATCTTCATTACCAAGCCATAGCAATTCAAACTTCAACAATCATATTGATCAATTACGATTGAGTTCAAGATCAAGAATTCAGTAGAATAGCGCACCTAATCTCTAGTTGGGACATTAACTTTGACAGCACGTCGCGTTTATCTGTAGATAGATTTTTGTTTAGGCTAGAACTTCTGGTGATAGACACACTCAACGGCAACTTTAATATTTTAGGCGAGCATATAAAAAGTTTTTTCATAAATGAGGCTGCTGTACTGGCGTTATCACAGATCAGTGGAACCGTAACCTGGCCAGCTTTGTGCCAAACTTTAAGGACAAACTTCCAACAACATAAGCGTGATTTTGAGATAAAGGAATCAGCACGCGCTTGAAAACAAGGAATAAATGAATGTTTTGACGATTTCCATAACGCTATTTTAAAAATTGCGGAACCTCTTGAACTACCATTATCCGAAATGGAACTTCTCGAAATTATGAAACATAATTTGTGACCACGCATTCGGCAATAGCTTCTTTTTCACCTATTCATTCTGTGGCAGAACTACATAGGTACACTTTGCTTGAAAGGTAAAAGTCTGGCCAACGAAATTGCTAAAGCAACTCATTCTCTCAAGCCAACAACTCCCGACAATTAACCAAACGACAAGTTAACGAAGCCTTCCTTGACTTAGAACACCAAGAGGAAACAATCACGCAAAACGAGTTTGCTGAAGTAGATGCAGTTTTTCATCCAGCTACGGAACTAAAACCCGGTTGCTGGAATTGCAACAAAGAGGGACGTTTTGACTGTTTCGATGAGCGCCAGTATTTTGCTACAGTTGTGGCTCGCCTAAATGCCGGAAATGTTTTCCGGGAAACTTCAAACCGAGCTATGCTATATTTCAATAATGTACGCAACACGCGCAACCCCAAACCGGATGTGTTGCATTAGAATACTCAAAGGTAATTCTCAAATTTATACTACCCCTCTAATAAAAGAAATCATACCATACGATCAACGTTTGAAAAGGTATAATGAAATGAGGAATAGAATTTTTAATTCCGATCATGATAAATTTGAAAGCACAAAGCGTTCATATGAAAGACTTTTGGGCAAAAGTAAAAGCAAATAGAAGAAATCTAATTAAAGTTAGTTGCTGATTGATATTAGAGAAAAATTACAACGATATGCACAGCGATGGTATGTGGTGACATGTTTCGAAGTGCCCAACTTCTCCTCAGACCCCTTCTCGGACATTGGGATACGAACCCAAGTGTCTTTACCAAAGCCGCTGTTAGAGTACTCTAACAACTAAGCTATGATGCCCTGTAGCGTTGCGATGCATTTTTCTTCTGATGTGCCCTTTGCTTTATTCCTCTTTGGTACATATATTTAATATGTCAACTCAAATAAGGTGGTATATTTTTAGGCGTTTTCATAAAACAGTTTAGTTACAGAGGGGGTTTTTTGCATATCAACACTTCCGTGTTATTTGTTATACATACACCCGCACTGTACTTGTATCAATTATAGTTATGGTAATTGTTGTTGGAGCAGTGCTTCGATTATTTGCTATTTGCAACAAAAAGTAAATGATTTGAGGCCATATGCGAAGATTAAACTATTAGAAGGCGATCACTTAGGGTTATTGGATAGTGGAGCGCAATTGTCTTGCTTAGGAGGCTTGCTGGCAAATTTAATTTAAACGTGTTTATACTTAGATTAAAGTCGATAGCGCTTGCGTAGGTGTTACACAGTCTAACGCCCCTAGAAATCAGCTCATCCGTGGCGTAATTGGTAGAGTGCACTGTGTCTACCAGGAAACGATTACATCTCGAGTCCCACGGCGGGTCGTAAAAATTTAATAAATTAGATAAATCATCACAGTGGATGATGCCATTACCGAATTAGTTCCAATAGGCAGTCAATATCACTGCTGTACACTAGAGTCTTTGTACCTGTATTTATCTTATTATTGTTCCCCGTGTAAACTTATCCCAGCTGTAGCATTATTTGATCCCAGCTGTAGCATTATTTGATAACCCGAATTCTGTCTCAATATTTAAAACATCTTTTGCACTAATGGTTTTTCTATTGGATCAGCATTGATAGTGATTTTAAACGCCTTGTATATTTTTGAGACAACTTTAACTCAATATTCCGTTTACGAGTATAAATATCTGAATTATCCATTATATTTTTTACGAGATCAGCCGCTATATGTTCTCGGTTTTTTTGCACAAAATTGCCTGAAAAGTTTCGATGTCCTGCTGCTCTTCTCATTTCACACAATTTGCAAATACAAACAGTCTTCTCTTGAAGTCTTGTATCCCTAGGTAATTGAGGGATAGTCTCGGCGGGAAGGTTGGAAATAGATGGCAGCGTTTCGCCTTTTCCAGAACGGTACACTAATTTTAAACAAGCTTCGAAGATTACTTCGGGAAAACGTTCGTCTTGAAAATCAAAATTGAATGAAACCATTTTCACGACAGAACTTTTTGTAGCACATTGGATTTTTCTCACAGGGAATTTTTTTTTCAACAAAATAAACAAATCTTCTTTTTCAAATTCTTCACACTAATTCGCAACACAAAATACGAAAATAGTGTTTGTGCCCCAACTGTAAACAACTTCGGTTGCTAGCTTCGCGTCGCTGAGCCAGTGCCCATTTCGAGAAAAACTTATGTGTTTGAGTCACATTATTCGGGAAAGGAAGAAATCAAGAATGACAACAACAACGCCTTAGTATTGTACAAAATTTGATCAACATGTTTGGCAAATAACAATTTTCAAGATATTTATTTAAGCCGTAGGAATCTACGAAAGTTATAGTGAAAGTTACACAATTGACTAATTGGTTTTTTAAATTTTTATAATGAGTTTTTTAAAAACGGCTCGGGGAAAAAAGCCGAAACTCAATATATTGACTAATTTTCATGCATATTGGAGAATTCAGCAAAAAATAAAACATGCTTAAAACCTACCGTGAAGTTCGAAGCGTTTAAAGTTTTAATTAATTGATTTTTGAATTTTTTTTTGAAAACGAGTAGTCAGAACCAATGGCGATCCCCAACAAAGGCCAGGAGATGCCAATAGTTTATCAGCTGAAGGAGCGCATGGTAGTGAAGCACCTTTAGAAAATAATGAGGAAGTTCGCATTAGGAGATTGGTTTCTGCTATTGTATCAGCGAGATACGAAGGTTTAGAAAATCGTGTAGCCCAAATGAGAGAACAGAGGATAGAAAGCTCTCTATCAAGTTTCTTAGAACGTTTGAACCTTAACCCTGCACAAACAGCCCCTATAACCAATGACATTAGCCAAAGAGCTAACATATCGACAGCTCAGCACCCTCCAAACAGACCTACACCAGTGTGGCCAAGAGATGCATCTTCATTACCAAGCCATAGCAATTCAAACTTCAACAATCATATTGATCAATTACGATTGAGTTCAAGATCAAGAATTCAGTAGAATAGCGCACCTAATCTCTAGTTGGGACATTAACTTTGACAGCACGTCGCGTTTATCTGTAGATAGATTTTTGTTTAGGCTAGAACTTCTGGTGATAGACACACTCAACGGCAACTTTAATATTTTAGGCGAGCATATAAAAAGTTTTTTCATAAATGAGGCTGCTGTACTGGCGTTATCACAGATCAGTGGAACCGTAACCTGGCCAGCTTTGTGCCAAACTTTAAGGACAAACTTCCAACAACATAAGCGTGATTTTGAGATAAAGGAATCAGCACGCGCTTGAAAACAAGGAATAAATGAATGTTTTGACGATTTCCATAACGCTATTTTAAAAATTGCGGAACCTCTTGAACTACCATTATCCGAAATGGAACTTCTCGAAATTATGAAACATAATTTGTGACCACGCATTCGGCAATAGCTTCTTTTTCACCTATTCATTCTGTGGCAGAACTACATAGGTACACTTTGCTTGAAAGGTAAAAGTCTGGCCAACGAAATTGCTAAAGCAACTTATTCTCTCAAGCCAACAACTCCCGACAATTAACCAAACGACAAGTTAACGAAGCCTTCCTTGACTTAGAACACCAAGAGGAAACAATCACGCAAAACGAGTTTGCTGAAGTAGATGCAGTTTTTCATCCAGCTACGGAACTAAAACCCGGTTGCTGGAATTGCAACAAAGAGGGACGTTTTGACTGTTTCGATGAGCGCCAGTATTTTGCTACAGTTGTGGCTCGCCTAAATGCCGGAAATGTTTTCCGGGAAACTTCAAACCGAGCTATGCTATATTTCAATAATGTACGCAACACGCGCAACCCCAAACCGGATGTGTTGCATTAGAATACTCAAAGGTAATTCTCAAATTTATACTACCCCTCTAATAAAAGAAATCATACCATACGATCAACGTTTGAAAAGGTATAATGAAATGAGGAATAGAATTTTTAATTCCGATCATGATAAATTTTAAAGCACAAAGCGTTCATATGAAAGACTTTTGGGCAAAAGTAAAAGCAAATAGAAGAAATCTAATTAAAGTTATTTGCTGATTGATATTAGAGAAAAATTACAACGATATGCACAGCGATGGTATGTGGTGACATGTTTCGAAGTGCCCAACTTCTCCTCAGACCCCTTCTCGGACATTGGGATACGAACCCAAGTGTCTTTACCAAAGCCGCTGTTAGAGTACTCTAACAACTAAGCTATGATGCCCTGTAGCGTTGCGATGCATTTTTCTTCTGATGTGCCCTTTGCTTTATTCCTCTTTGGTACATATCTGTGTCGTTTTATCATAACGACTTAAGTCGACTTAAGAAATTAGACCAATCAAAACTTTTTCTGGCGATTTTGAATAAGATAATCGTGTAAGTTTGCAAGACTTTTATCGGTCTTATATTATTTTGCTTTTAAACGATTGAATCTAACTGGCTTGGCTAAGTTGTGAAGCAGTTTTGTTATTTGAAATCGCCAGAAAAAGTTTCGATTGGTCTAATTTCTTGAGTAGACTTAAGTTGTTATGATAAAACGACACAGATATATTTAATATGTCAACTCAAATAAGGTGGTATATTTTTAGGCGTTTTCATAAAACAGTTTAGATACAGAGGGGGTTTTTTGCATATCAACACTTCCGTGTTATTTGTTATACATACACCCGCACTGTACTTGGATCAATTATAGTTATGGTAATTGTTGTTGGAGCAGTGCTTCGATTATTTGCTATTTGCAACAAAAAGTAAATGATTTGAGGCCATATGCGAAGATTAAACTATTAGAAGGCGATCACTTAGGGTTATTGGATAGTGGAGCGCAATTGTCTTGCTTAGGAGGCTTGCTGGCAAAGGAGGTTGCCAAACACCAATTGCGAAAACACCCAATTCCCATTTGTACCGCCGATGGTAAAAGTCAGGTGGTTTTCGGCACCGTAGGCTTTAGTGTGAAATTTGAAGACAAATCGGAAATGATAACTTTTTTTGTTGTTCCCAGTATGTCCCAAGATTTAATATTGGGAATTGACTTTTGGATTAAATTCCAAATCGCTCCCAATATAATTTCTGAAATTACTCTAGATGAGTATAATAACTTTGATATAAACTCACTTTCTTTGAGTGCTCACCAACAGCAGCAGTTAAGTTTGATTGAAAATAGATTCCCAAGCTTTGAAAAAGAAGGCTTGGGAAAAATTTCTTTGTTGGAATATAAGATACAATAGCTTTCCAATTTCACTAATTGTCGAGAAACTCGTACATGCCGAAATTAATGAAATAATCAAGTTAGGTGTAATCGCGGAAGCTTCAAACAGTGGACGCATATATCATTCCTCATATTGATGGGGTTCTAAGCAGAATACCCAAAGCGAATAAGTTCACTCGATTTACGGCGTGCCTTCTGGCAAATTCCCCTCGCTGGACAGTCCCGAGGTTACACCTGTTTTACCGTCCCTAATCGTTCGCTTTACCGATACCCAGTAATGCCTTTCGGGCTTTGTAACGCCCCGCAAGCACTTTGTTGCTTAATGGATCGCGTAATACCACCCAATTTCAGAAACCAAGTTTTCGTCTTTCTAGACGATCTATTTATTGTCTCAGAAGATTTTGAGACACATATGTCCGTCCTACATGAAGTTGCTTTGCATTTACGAAAAGCAGGGTTGCCCATAAACGTCAACAAAAGCAAGTTTTGTATCAAAGAGGCTAAATATCTGGAATATATTGTGGGCAATGGAACTATACATAGTGATCCGGAAAAGATTTCTGGGGTAACCCAATATCCCGTTCCAACTAACGTCAAACAGGTTAGACAGTTCTTGGGAATGGCGGGTTGTTATCGCAGGTTTGTAGACAATTTGGTGCTTTGAAAAGCCCACTGACAAATTTTGCTAAAAAGGAGTAAAGGTTTTGACTGGAACGACGACGCCCTACAAGCATTTAGTGCTCTAAAGGAAAAACTTTGCGCAGCACTGGCTAGTCCAGGTTATAACAAATCCTATATTATACAAGTAAGTTAGAAGTTGGTGCGCTGCTGGTTTAAAAGAATTCCAACGACGTTGAGGTACCGATAGCGTACTTTTCGCAAAAGTTGAACAAGGCACAAAGAAACTATAGTGTAACAGAGCTCGAATGTCTAGCAGCCTTGCTTAGTTTGAATAAATTTAGAGCCTATGTAGAGGGACAAGAGTTTCCTGTAGTTACTGACCACGTCAGCTTGCAGTGGCTTATGCGACAAACTGACTTATCCAGCCGACTAGAACGTTGGTCTTTGAAATTGCAATGATTTAAGTTTAATATAGAGCACAGGCCCAACGCAGTGCCTGATTGTCTGTCTCCACAAAATTTTGAGGAAGTAGGTGAAGTCCGTGAAATTGAGTTCCGTCCGTTAGTTAATTTACAGTCGTCCGAGCTTTCGCCCGAAGATGATCAAAAATTGATAAGTCATGTCTGTGAAAATAATGGCAGATTGCCCTATCTACAGGTAATCGACAACCTCCTTTATAAAAGGACCGAACATCCCGATGGCAATCCGGAAAGGGAATCATTTAACTCTCTCTCTCTCTATGGCGCGATATACAACAGGTATATCATCATAAACCTCCTAAGAGATTTTTGCGCCAAGCTTCTCTTCCAATTTGTGGTGTGCCGATTTGAATTTTCCCTACAAATTGGTGGGACCTACAGTTTTTTGCCGACTCCGAACGGCATCTACAAAGGAGACGAATTTTTGCTGAGAAGCCTGTCATGGCAGAAATACACTCGGAGAGTTTGCCAAACCACTGCCGAGGGGCGACCCCGTTTTGAAAAACTTTTTTCAAATCACTTTTGATGTTACCTGTACCAGGGCTCGAACCATGGACCTTCGGTGTGGTAGGCCGGCAACACTACCTCCACACCACGGCGGCCGCCAATCATTTAAAATCATTTAACTGGAAGCTTCAAATTCCCACATCTCTAGTCCCGGTTGTCCTGGAAAATGCACCCTGTCCGCCAAATAAATGTCATGGTGGGATTGCAAAAACATTGGAGCGTCTGTGAAGTAATTTATATTGGCCAAATATGATAGTTGACGTCAAGAATTATGTAAGCCGATGTGAAACTTTTGAGCGAAGCAAAGCGCCCAACTTAACGCTAAGACCACCAATGTCCACACGGTACAAAGACCGTTTTAGAAATTATATGTCGATTTTTTTGGACCTCATCCTATATCCAAGAAAGAAAAGATGGGAATATTTATCGTACTAGACCACTAAACATTGTTTGGACAGCAAATAATTTCCCATGCGGGTGATTACCAATTACTGAGGAAGCTTAAAACGTTGGACGACACCGTACTGGAAAGGATTGATAATTTAAAACATATGAAAGCAAATAACCGAAAACATCTCGAAAGCATTTGAAAGTTCATCCAAACGTTATAATCTGCGTAGTTTCGATAAACGGTTTGAGTTTGGCGATTTCGTTTTGCGGCGCAACTTCGTTCAGCGAAACTTGCTTCGATGTTTGTAAAGTGCAGAGTTGGCGGGTATTGTCACGGGCAGAAGGGAGACTTATCACAAGAAAGACATCCAAGATAGCAATTAAGCCACCTCGCACTAACTCTTTTTTTCCTGTGGACTTCCAAATGAGCAAAATCATGTGACAATTGTTCGTGAAAAAGTATATTTATTTCGGTGCAAAGCTATGTATTTAAAGTTTTATTGGATGTTTTTTTTTACAACTAATAAAAATCAGTGCGCATAGTATACCTATCGCTGAAAAATCAGCAGAGCATCATGTATCCAACTTATGGGAACAACGATTTTAAATCTGGTAAATTTATAAATTGTGGTAAGTGTTCCGATACAAGATTAGTTAATTTATAATAGTTTCCCCCTGTAACTTACAAAGTAAATTGAGTATAAAACTTTTTCTAAAGCTGCAGCATGTTATTTTTCCGCAGATTTTGATCACACTCCATAACCAAAAGGTTTTCATATACATCCCCCTGCATTCCTGCACCACGTGCGAGTCCTCTAAAATGCTTCTAGAGTCGCTCTAAGGCATCCAACCACCTCCACATCTAATGAATCGGATAAACTACATTCCCTTGAGATTTCCTTATCGTTGTACTCTGCAAAAGCCCAACAATTTTGATGTTCAATTTTCACTTAATATAATACCCTAAAACAAAAGAACAAACAATATATCTGTAAAGAGTTGCAACGCTAAAGAAGGAGGAGTAGACTATATATATAAGTAAAACGAAACAAAAAATGAGTATACTATTTTGTTTTGAATTCAATTAGTAATTAGCGCCATTCAGAAATAATTGTGACAAAAATTGTAATATTCGTTCCTCTTATCGTAGTACGCACTGTGCATAAATGTTATTAGAAACAAGAAAATGCAGTAATTATTACGGATAAGAAGTATTAAGGTTAGAGAAAGTAAATACGGTGGTCCCCTTTAATTGTCGTACCCACTTCCTTACAAATTTCTAATTAGAATTTACTACAATTTACAAACTATCCAGTTATTGGCAAATATACACTTACCTACCTCACCATGTGCTGAGGTTGTCGTTATTGTACAGCAGCCCCTCAAACTGGCTCCAAAAGTAAAGTTACTGCTAGCGAGGAAGCAGTCGACAAGCTTGAGAGAGTGCTGTATGATACGGTTTGATCGAGCATTGAACGCTGTTAGTGTTTATTTTTAGGTCGATGCATGCACATTAGTATAAAAAGTTGGTTATTTTTTTGATTCCCTGATTTTATTTATTTTCATTCATACACGTCTATCAACATGTATTCATTTCTTTTTATGATTGTACATACATATGTATGCGCATATGTTAGATAAACTTATACCGTTTTTGTTTTTCTCCCAATTTACATTTGGCTCATTTTGATTATCATTTCCTTCCTCTTACATAAATACAGCTATGGACACATAAATGGCACATTTCTTGAACCAAACTTAATACCATCGATTTTGAACTTAAAGTTGATTACAGTGCAAAAATATTTGTTCTGAATTTCATGTCGCACTAGCTGTTACGCATAAGGCAAAAAAATGCTACATTATATTTAGCGAATTCTTTACCGTAATGCATTTTGTGAAAACAATGCTAATTATAAATGGACATATAAATGGCACAAACTATTTCTCAAACGCAGCACCCACTTAAATTTCCAAAAAAAGTGTATCAAAATATCATTGCACTTTTTGTCATTTAATATAAAATATTTTGAGTCAAAAATGGGTTCGGGAAAGCATACCACAACGGAAGAAAAGCCCATTATTTGGAAAATGTATCAAGGCGGGCAAAAAACGTCAGAAATCGCGAAGTCCTTGCAAGTTTCTCGCAAAAAAGTATACAACGCGGTGAGTTCCTGTGAAGAGAACCTCGACGTATTAATCAGAGGCAAAATTCGAAAGCCAAGGCCCCGAAAGACAGACGGGCGTACAGATGCTGCCATAGTGAAATTTGTGAAACAAGATCCTTTCAAGTCCTCGCGACAGATAGCATGCGATATTAATCAATCCTTGAATCAAAAAGTATCCTCTAGGCTTGTCAGAAGACGCCTAATTGAAGCAAACTTGTTTGGTCGCATTTCTAGGAAAAAGCCACTGCTTTCAAAAAAAAAACATTCAAAGCGGTTGGCCTTCGCCAGAGCTCATCGTGAAAAATCCGTAAATTTTTGGAAAAACGTGCTGAGGAGTGATGAAACCACAATAAAAAGGATAGGACCAGATGGCCCAGTGTTTGTTCATCGCCCTAAACGCCAGGAATATAATCCCAGGTTCACCCAAAAGACGGTCAAACACGGTGGCGGGAACATTATGGTTTGGGGTGCGTTTTCTTGGCATGGCATAGGTCCGCTCGTAAGGATAAATGGCAAAATGGACAAGTTTCAGTACTTGGACATTTTGAAAACCCACATGGAACCATATTCCTTCGAAAACATGCCAGTTAACTGGAAATTTATGCAGGATAACAACCCAAAACATTCATCCAAAGTTGTTAAAAATTTGTTTAGTGCAGAAAATATCGATATTTTGGATTGGCCAGCACACAGTCCTGACTGAAATCCAATCGAGAACCTGTGGAATTAAGCCAAGGTTGAAGTTGCGAAGAAAAATTATAAAAATATGGACGAGCTTTGGTCCGCCGTTCAGGAAGCTTGGTATGCCATACCCAAAGAAAAATGTCAAAAACTTGTGGAGAGTTGAGTCGCAGATGTGAAGCAGTGATTAGAAATAAAGGCTGCAGCTTGGTATGTGTGAGGAATAAAACCATACTTAACAATCAGTTTAAACCCCATTTTGTACCATTTCGAGGTTGTGCCATTTATATGTCCAGCTCATTTCAACACTTTTAACTAATTTTTGGATTTATTTTGGTTTGGTATCAAAAAAGTGCCGCTATGTTCATATTACTATTAAATGCAGATAATAAACCTTAAAAAATACCAAGCATTTCTTCTTTGTTCAAAATATTAATGGTATTATGACTTAAGAAAGTTGAGTTTAACAAATGTGCCATTTATGTGTCCATAGCTGTATGTACACATTTTGCAAATTCACACGCATACATATTTACGTACACATGTACATAACTATGTTTTGTCATAAGCAGTGGTTTTGTAAAATTATTGATCAAAAGGAATAAGTAAAATTCTAAATTTAATTGTAAGAGACGAGTTTGTAGATACAGCGTAAGTCAGATAAACTAAGAAAATAAGCTGTAATGGATTGAATTTTGTCATTAATAATAATGCTTATTAGTTCTGTTTTTATTTGGATTGAGCCATAGGAAAATAGTGGCAATGTATTGGGGCCTTATTGACACAAAAAGGCCATTGGGTAGGGCGGGTACAAAGGCAGCCACCGAACTTCAATAAATGAGCTGCCAGGCATGCAAGAGGTAAGTGTGATAGGGCATATTGGTGAAGTGAAAGTAAGTGGAGTGGGTTAGCGATTTTTTTTTGATAGTTTATTTTTCCGGTTGAAAGGCCCAGTTTCCAAAATAATAATTTATAGTGTGTGACCATTGACTGAGGAGGGTAGTGCTGTGCGGTGATCACGTTTACGAATACGACGAAGCTGAATCTCCGGGCCTAAACGCAAGTGCACACACCGTGATCATGGCACATTGCCACAAGCTCTGCTCCTCTTTCGTTAGTGATTATGATTTCTCACACTCAGTCAATGGATATCATAACACATCCAAAAGATGACGATTTGGATGATTTGGTTTGTGCTCGTTCAGTAAAAACTGTATGCTCTACATTTCTGGATGCTCTCGAATATTGAGCACTTTAGCCTTTTGTTAGAGGTGAGACTCGGATGGCATAAACAGACATCCCGTGGTAGTTGAGATGGCGTTGTTTTGGGCGACCATATGGGCGCAGCGTAATCAATAACCGGTCAGCCAATAGCCTTATATGTAGCTAGCAACATTTCTTTATCATCTCCCCAAGTACTGCCGGCCAGTGACTTGAGAATTTTGTTGCGGCTCTGTACCTTTAAGGCTTTTGTGGTGGCATGACTAGCACACCCAGGGTTTTAGGGTGGTTGACAGTAGGTAGAGGTACTCTATCTGCGTGGACATTTTACTCCTGTCCCATCTGCGCATTCTACGGCGTAAACAGAGTCGCCGTCGATTTAGGGGCAGATCTCGCTAGGTGAAGAAGCTGGAAAGTCACGGAGGTATGAGTTAACCCTCGTGCAGAGTTCGTCAATGAAGGGGTCCGTAAACGAAGCCATAATCGAGCATTTGTCAGCATAGGATAAAATGGACACTCCGTCTGTGGGGAGGAAGCCTCAAAATATAGAAATTAAACAAAAGGGGGGATAGGACACCACCTTCTTTTATTCTTCGTCGTCTAGCTTTAATGCGGGAGCGGAATGGTCTCCAATAACAACGCAACCGGCGGCAGGAGAGATATCGGACGATATGATTCTGCTTGATTGCCGGCTTACTTGGTAGGGGGACCACAATTGCTTGTTTCCAAAGCGAGAGGTTTAAGAGAGCTGCCAAATTACTCTGTCCCTGTACGGGAATGGCCTATGTGTTGTGTTTGTGTCGAATTTCCGGGATTCTTCCAGCGGTAATGAACCGGAATGAACAGGCGATTCAGTTGAATCGATGAACTTGCGAAATTCACTTTCATATTGGCGTACGTTTTCGGTATGGGTAGAGCAGCGAAGGATTAAGCGGCAACGCACTTATATGTGGGTGATAGTCCCTCACTCAACACGTTACAGGCGTTATGTAGATGTGAATAATTTGCAGATCGACATCGTTTGACCGGACCACGATACCTTGGCATTCTAACGTAGAGCCCCTTGGGTCGATATCGGGAAGAAATAGATTTTATTGTACAGTGTGATGTGTTATGAGAGCGATACCACCCCCATTACCGCTGGGACGGTCTTTCCGTTGTACATTATACATATCACAAGTTCGTAAGTGTGATCTTGTGTTCAGTTTGGCCTCTTGAATCGCAACGATTTTGATGTTGCTTAGCTTCATAAATTCAGTTATCTCTGCTAACTTACCAGCTAATCCGTTACAATTAAGATGTACAATTTTGAAGTGCGCAAGAGGCGAGGTAGAAGTCATGCTATGCGCGAGGGGGTTGCAGTCTACAACGTAATGGGATTGGAAAACTAGACGAAGAGGCCGATTATCTGGCGCGGAAGGCGCGGCGTGTTGCAGCAAGGCGCCATGAAAGTATCCGTCCAAAGGTCTCCGTTCACGAGCCCAGAGGCCATAAGAACGTGGCATAGGCCAAGCCAATTGTTGCACGTTATGAAAGGCACAAAATGGTGGTCCTGGCCAATGTGCATGCTGCAAGTAGGGGGACTGATGCTCAGCAGTGCTCGTGTCTGACCTATTCCGGAGGGGATAGATCCCCTTCCTCAATGAACTACTATTTTTTTACGTTTGATTTAATAACACAATAAGATTTTATGCTTATTATTTATAAATTTCTCATTTTATAAGAAATTATCGGTTCATAGATTATGCGTGTGAATATAAAGCCCAGATAAATATAATAGTCTTTTCAGACCTTCTACGAAATTCACTAGTCTTTCAAGACAGTAAACCCGGTTTCGATGTAGGCCACAGTCACAACTAAGTCACGTTACTCACGTAAGACATCCACTGTCGCCAGTACAACGTCAACCGTCATTAATACTATCACAAAAATATTCGGTTAGAACAAATATATACACACTCAATTGCAACCGGCACCACAGCATCGGCACTACCCAAATACACAACATAAAGAACACTTCATACCAATTGCAGCGGCGATTTTCAAAAATTCCAGCACTGTTGAAAAAATCACAACACGACACGGAGGCCACCGACGAAAGTTCGCCCAATAAATTTGTTATATTAAAATTTTCGATACTTACATGATTTTTTTTCATTTATTCACAATTGTTTTTTTTTTTTGTATAACATGCCTTTGCTTTTTTTAATATTTAAGTTTAATTTTCAGTAACTTTTTCTTTATTATTTTTTTACACGTTTGTGAGTGCATTAATTGAGAGTATATTAATTTATTTTTGCCTCGGCCTAATTTTGTTTGATAGACAAACACAAGAATCATTTCTTAGTTTGATTTTGCTTTGCGAGATACACCTGAAAGTGGAAAGCACTTGTCACAAAAATCACGTGGCAAAGTTGCGTTACCTGACTGCCTTTGTAGTCGAAATTGCTACGAATTAGAAGAAAGTGCAATCATTTGTTGCAAGTTTCCGCATTTTGGTTTCGCTCGCCACTTAAGTTTGATTCAGTTTCAAGTTTTAAGTTTTTTTAAGCACTACCCTTTTTTTTAATTTGTTTTCTTTTCCACAATCTTTACCGATTAATTATGTGGGTATACGCACGCATGTTCTTAGGCCGGAACTAAGTATTCTCCACAACAATTTGTTAGTTGTGTTAGTGTTGCTGTTGCCCTTGCGGCACACTAGGAACGAGTGAAGTGTTGCAACCAAACAGACAGACTATGCCTCATCATGTCTCATGGACAAGAGGGATGGGCTGAGACGGATAGTCTGCTCCCGCTTTTCATTTTCTTACATTTCTAGTAACTATACCTCCAATCATATGTCTTTCTATCCACCCCAGGCATAAAAATATATATATTATATATATATTTGTTTTTGTGACTGTGAATAGAGGAAGGTGGAAGAATCGCACCTCAACCCGCAAACATCATGGCTTTCCGCAACCATTGTATACCGCGCATCTGCCGGAGCCCGGTATATGGTCCGTTTTCTTTAATTCTCATGCCGTACACAAGCACTTTCTTAGTTTTTGGCCGTGTTCCCCACACCGTTTGCATAAACCCTGCCCTTCTGCCGGTGCCTTTGCAGGTCCGACTGGTGTGATTCGGGCCAAGGCATTTGAAACATCGGTTCTTTGTCTCGCGTAGTCTCTACCATACACCCGGCCTATTTTTATGTGTGAGATATTGAGTAATATTTCCGCCTTTTCTTTAGTTAGAGTCACATATCTTAGGACCTGTTCTCTTGTGTTTTCCAGGTCGCGTATCTCCACAGGCACTTTTCGTTTAAGGTCAGATTTGATGGAAGATCTGTCCAGTGTGACCTTGAGCGTTTCATCGAAGGTGGCTGATCTCCTTTTTTCAGCTCGACCAGTATTGTTCCGATTTTAAAAACTAAAACTTTAACCACGTCGTCAATCATCTTGATGTTGCTCCTGAGGTTTTTTAGAACAACGTAGTGGGTGTCTCCTTCTGCGGGCTTGATTAGCACTTCTTTGCCTTATCTACCTTATTTTGGTTTGGGACAGCTTTTGCAGGTGCTTCGGTAGTTTTCTGGATAAGCCTCTTTTTTTCGTTTGGACCGGGTTACCGACACACAGTGGTTGCAAAAGGGCATATTTGGTTCAAAACCACCTAGAGGCCACAAAACTTAACCGATTTTAAAAATTTAAACGGGGTATTGTTCAGGAGCTAAAAAGCAAGAGATTGTCGATGCGGTTTTTTAAATTTTTTGTCTAAAAAAGCATACAATATCTGCATTCTCAAAATTTTTAGAGGTGGTTTTGAACTTTTAAGGGGTCTTTTGCCCCTAATTCCAGATTTGGGGGGGGGGGCGGACGTAATGGAAATTTTGAGTATGCAGTTGTTGTATGCTTTATATGGTCTAGAATCTGTAGAACAGTCGAAAAAAAATTTTAAAAATTTTGTAATATTGTTGCACAGTGTAATTTTTTTAGACAAAAAATTAAAAAAGCGCGTCGACAATCTCTTGATTTTTAGCTGCTGAACAATACCACGTTTTTAAAATCGGTTAAGTTTTGTGCCCTCTAGGTGGTTTTGAACCTCACGAGACGGTATGGTCGCGTCCTCCGCTGTTTCGACAGTGCATCTCTCTACAAAATCGTTTATTTTAACCTCGAGCTCCGCTCTGATCCAAATAACACGGAAGTTTCCGTTTACCTCCTTCGTTTATTCTATCTCTAAGGGTCCTGTTCTAGTGTCCAGACTTATATTATTTTGCCTCGCATTAGCCTGCTTGATCTTTTTTAATATTTCTGTGCAAGCCGTTATCTCTGCCCATTGCACACTCGCCCAACAAAAGGTCCCCGTGGTTATTTTTGCAAGCAGGGAGGCCACGCTAGGGTTGACACAAATCCATGACATTTTGTGTTCAGAGACGGGGCAGCCGCTAATCAGGAGTACATATCAACGCTAATGGCGACGTGTCATCAAGCATACTTGAAGACCTAACAGGGTTTTAACCGGACGGAGGCGAGTATAGCTTTACCCTACCAATTTCGGAAACGTTTCACCCTACCATACTAAGTTGGTGGAATTCTATTTTCAGCAGCCCTGTATTTATATATTTCACTATCGCATTTCCAGTATACCATAATAATAGCCTTACTGCTTTCGGCCCTGATGGGTGTTTTCCCAGAATAATACTTTTTTGTTAGCGTTCTGCGTGCAAGTATAACATTAGGCCATTAATTCCTCGTCGCACTGTTGCCTCCCCTCATGGGTAGGTTGTCCCTCGTGGAAACCCGATTTGGGTTGGTGATGCCTAGTTATAGGTCGGCATCTGCTCGCCTGGTCGCCGGAGGTTCTTGGGGCACATGAGTTCTTTTCAATCAATGCTAATTTTTTATTTAAAATAGATGAAAAGCAATTATTGATCCCCCGCTCTAAGGTTTTGATCGAGCTTCCTCATTTATATATATATTTATTTAATTATTTTGCATCTACACTACACAGTACCTTACAGACTAACGAAACATCAATAATAAATACGTATGAAATAATAGAATTTAAGACCAAAGCAAAAGTAGATCTCGATACTGAAAAGTCAATTGACTTATGAAAAGATAAGTCATTAAATTCCTTTAAGGCACCCGTAATAGTTGCATTACTTTCCAAATTAGTTCTGCAACTATCCACATAGAACGGAAGAAAGCTACGCAGACTTCTTTGCGGGACATTAAAGTTTATGCGCTCTAGACGAGTTGGGCAATCGACTATGCCATTAATTATATTGAATATAAAAGTCAGGGAGAGGACGGACCTTCTTTTTTCTAAAGAACACAGATCAACAAGCAACAGCTGAGATGGGTACGATGGCATTGGATTCTCGAACCGTAATGAATGCAATGCATGTTTTAGAAATCCTATTTATGGATTGTTGTTCGTATGGTCTCCAGATAATTACCGCGTATTCTAAGTTAGAGCGTACAAGAGAAGTAAAAAGAAGTTTAAAGGTGTACGGCTCAGTAAACTCTGTGGAACTTTGTCTGATGAATCCCAATACCGAAAAAGCTTTAGAAAGAATGAAACTAATGTGACTACGAGGTGTGTTCAAAAAGTATCGCGAATTTTGTGTTTTTTCAAAAATTATTTATTTATTCATGAATATCTATTTTGTCCCCTTCAAAGTAATCCCCATGAGATATTATACACTTGTGCCAACGGTTTTTCCAATCTTCGAAGCACTTCAAAAAATCATTTTTTTGTATCTTGTTCAGCTCCTCCTTCGATGCCGTCTTTATCTCGTCAAGAGAAGCGTAACGTCGTCCTTTCATGGGCCTCTTCAGTTTAGGGAACAAGAAAAAGTCACAGGGGGCCAGATCTGGGGAATACGGTGGCTGCGGCATCATTAGTGTGTTGTTTTTGGCCAAAAAGTCGCACACAAGCAACGATGCGTGAGCAGGGGCGTTATCGTGGTGCAAAAGCCAATTTTTGTTCTTCCACAAATCCGGGCGTTTCTGGCGGATTGCTTCGCGCAAATTGCGCATAACTTGCAAGTAATCTTCCTTATTGACCGCTCTTCCCTGTGGCAAGAACTCATGATGCACCACGCCCCTGCAATCGAAGAAAACTGTCAGCAAAACTTTCACATTCGACCGAACTTGGCGCGCTTTTTTCGGTCTTGGTTCGTGCGGCAGCTTCCATTGAGATGATTGAGCTTTGGTTTCCATGTCATAACGATAAACCCACTATTCGTGACCAGTTATGACCCTCTGGAGCAAATTTGGGTCGTCGCGGACAGAGTTTAACATCTCATTAGCAATGTTCATGCGATGCTGTTTTTGGTCACAATTGAGCAATTTTGGTACGAATTTCGCGGCGACCCGTTTCATGCCCAAATCATTGATAAAAATCGAATGGCACGATCGATATGTTAAGGTCCTCAGCAACGTCTCTAACGGTGATTCGACGATTGGCCAATACCATTTTCTCCACTTCATAAATTTTTTCGTCTGTTGTTGAAGTGCTCGGGCGTCCGGCACGCTCTTAGTCGTTCACATCTTCTCGGCCTTCTGAGAACATTTTGTACCATCGATAAACGTTGCTTCGGTCTACGGTATCTTCTCCGTATGCCACAGTCAACATTCGGAATGCATCCGCGCACTTAATTTCGTTTTTCACACAAAATTTGATACAGGTTCTTTGATCCATTTTTTTGAATAGGTAAAAATCTAAGACGATCCAAAACACGTGCAAGCAAAGCAGCTGTCAACAATTAACTGAACATTCAAAATGGCCGAGCTTGTCGGCATAAGTGAGAGACATGAGTACCAACATAACGCCACAAAAAATTCGAAATTCGAATATACGTAACCAGCGAAAATTCAAAATTCGCGATACGTTTTGAACACACCTCGTATATGGTATGACAACGCTGGACAGGCCTTAAGTAAAGTAACTGACAGACAGATTGTGGCGAGGGCTTGAGAGCAACAATCGCACTTGACGCTTTATCAGGAGAGATATGCAGAGTTCCTAGATTCACAGGTATATCATGTGAAAAGTCAAGTGAAATCATGTCGTCCACTACAAAATTAGACATGAAAAATACCGCGAACAGATTAGCAGCCTCAACCGGAGTATTAACCAATTTGCTGTCTAAAAATTTTGAACTAGGTACACTTGAACAAACTTTTTTCGATTTTACAAAGTTTCATAAAGATTTGGGGTTAACTTTAATATTCCACTCTGTACTCCTAATAAATTTTGCATAAAGAAGGTTATTTAATGACTTAAATTCCTTGTGATATTGTTGAAATTTTACAAAGAATAATTGGTTTGAACTTTTTAAGATATTTGTTCTTAATGTTTTTTAAATGCATTAAGGCTTTAATATACCAAGGTGACTTATAAGATCTTTAGCGTTTTAAAGGTATGTTGTTAAAGCAGAATTCATTTAGTTTCGATTTAAAAGTTGAATAGCAACTATGAATATCGAAGTCCAAAAGAAGTTATTCCCAATGGATTTCCGAAAGGGACTTATTTAGACTTGGGAAATCACACGATGCATAGTTGAAATCATTTCTATCAACAGCGACGAATTCCGGAAGCACGTAAAACTTTAACTCGATTTCCAAAGCACATGGTGCATATTAGCGTCAGAAATCTGAGAACTGCATTTATATCTACAGAAATCAACATAATCACTGATATATGTAAGATCCAATATTCTATTCAAGTGATTGAAAATACACTTTATTTGCTTTAAATTAAAACTAAGGAAATTGTCAATACAGTAAGACACACGATCATAGGTAATGTTACTTGGAAAAGGAGACTCGTTATCAGACTTACAGGACCATTTTATGTCACTGAGGTTAAAATCACCCAGAACGCAGATATGGTCATTGTTAGGATGAAAACATAGCGCAATTACATTATCCACGTGAGCTTTGTATAACTCAAAGTTACTATTAGGTGGAATATAAGAAGCCAATACATATAGAAAGCTATGAGATTTTATTCATTTAATTCGAACACACACTTGATCGAGCAAAGAATCATCATTACCAAGGGTTACCAATCAGAACACCGCCTCCTCTTGAACAGCCAGTTTTCACGGAGTCCCGATCCTTACGAAACACATTGTACAAATTTGGATCGAAAAACTCACTATCGTATAAGTCGGATTTTAACCAGGTCTCGAATATTACAATCACATCATAAGCCTCTTGGGAACTAAATTTAAAGATTGTATCAGATTTTGTCCTAAGTCCGGAGATATTTTGATAATGAATATTAAGTTCAGCATTAGATGTTGGAGAAGTAATTCCTTCGATAGCTGTTCGGACTTTTGGCTTTGATCTCCCTTTCTGCTTAAAAAATTAAATGGTTTGACTCTCACGTTCATAGGCCAAATTTTAGCATCTAGTATACTAAGAAAATTACACGATAGAACACCCAACTTGAAATTCACACGTGTAAGATTCTCTACTGGGGATTCTTTTTTGATCAACGCATAGCATTTACTCTCTAATTTTTTCAGATTTCATACAATTTGTAACTGAGAGTTGACAAGAATACGTTTATTTTCATATATTTTATACCGGTCCTCCCATCCTATTTCGAAGCCTTTGTTTGCAGGAAGACATTTCTTTACTTCGCCTCCCCCTGAGTTTTTCTGTTGATATGAAAAAGTTTCTCAACCTGACTTAGACGGGTTTTATATATGTAGATGATTATACAAATATGCGCAAACAGCGATTTGAAATTCCACCACTTATATTACATCCACATTGAGCCATAAACTTGAGTTGATTGACAACATCAATATGAATTAACTCAAAAAATGTCCCTTTAACTCGAGTTTATGACCCAATGTGAACGCAGTTTTATTCACTTGTTTTAGCAATATTCAAATGTAGAAGGCGTTGCGCTGTGATATTCGCAATGCCTTTAATTATTCTACCACTGTTCAATCTTAGTATTCAAATGTAGATGTCGCGAGGCATGTCTATGTCACCGTCACAATAGCGTTGCAGTACAAATTGATTTTTTTGTGCATTTACAATCGTTTATTTTAAAGAATTCAATTTTATAAAATACGCTTAAACAAAAGCACTCCGATAATTAAAACATGGTTTCGCATGTAGAGCTAACCCCCTCTTTTAAAACGATACCTTATTCATTAATATTGGTTCCAAATGAGAGCAGAAAATTAGGAACTAACACAAAAATACCTTAAAGAAATAATATATATGATTTGTTTTTTGTACGAAAGTATGGTTATTTCCATTGTTTTCTTGTGTTGTGTATAGCAACACTTTACAACCCTTGTCACCCGGTATGCATTGAACCCGACCCCCTCAAATTTTTATGAAAATTTTGCACACAGCTATACAAACACAACCTCCTTTTTAGAAATTGGTTTTTTTTAATTGATATCTGAAAAATGGATATCTTATAAATAAAAATGAATGTGTGTCTGTATGTGCTTTATAGGCGTCCAAAGTAGTCAACCGGTCTTCATGACATTTTCACGGTGTGATTCTTTGGCTCACTGATTACAGCATAGGCTATATATTATTTTGGAAAAGGGCGGTGCCACTCCCCAATTCTATATAGAATTTCCACTGGTCATTACTCTGAACGTATTTGGTTTAAATTTATGAGATTTGGATATATTTGTCACTTAGTCAATATTTACAAAACATTTGAAAGTAGGCGGTGACACTCCTACATTGTCTGCGTTTTCTTTGTGCGTCATCAATCTCCAGTTTATTGTCGATGTTTGTGAAGCTCGCATGGTAGGTTCAAGAGTTCGTTTGGCACGACACAGACTGTATATAGTTTTTGGAAAAGTCCCCAAGTTATGTAAAGCTGCAATTCGGTTTGGCTAGGAATTTATTTATTTGAAGTTCATTATTTTTAATATATAGGTATGTTTTTATACATCAAAAAAAACTTGAAAAAAAGTAAGCTGTACCAAAACCAAAAAAGTTAAACCGCTATATCTTCGAAACTATGTACGTATCAGTGTTCACAGAGGAAAAGGATAAGAATAGGAGTAGAAATAGAAATAGAAAATTTAGGAATTAGATTAGGTGTTGGAGGAAACTGAAGAGGTGAAAATAAACTAACGGGATATGGGGGCATGGTAAAAATAAAAGTAGAAAGAAAAATTTAGATATAGGAATAAATTACTGAGAAGCGTCCAGTGGGGGGGAAGTGAGTACAATGTGTTAAATGCAGGCAACTCCAATCTCTGCTAGTGTTATATATAATGAATTGACCTTCTAAAATTTTTTTTTAAAGCGTTTGGCCTTTGAAGTGTTTTCTACAATAAAATTTTATTTTTTATCAAAAAACAATTTTTTGTGTAATATAAAATTTTGAGTGTATATTTTTTGGAACACTTATTTAAATACCTTTCTAATTGTATGAAGATCTTTGACATCGGTTTAGCCACTCCGTGGTAATCACAGCCGAAAATTACCTATTATCGTTGCATTTACGCATAAAAATCACCTTATTTAACGGCAGCATAGAGAATAACATATTTAATTTTAGGTACATAAAAAATAACTAATAAAATAAAGGCGTTCACTCTAGCGGTAGTGGACAACAGCTGTGTGCATGTTAGAATATGTTTCTGGCTAATTATGTATTTTAAATAATAAAGTTTCTCTGTCTGCAAGCAAATGTGTACACATTTATGTATGAAAGTATGCATATGCATATGAGCAGTAGAACTCACCTTTTCAAATTTTTTCTTCTCTAACCCATTACTGCCTGACCATAGATCCCGCGGTACGATTTTTTTGAAAATTTATATCGACCATAGAAGATGCTGTCGCTTTCGGTGTCCCGTTCAAAGAAGGAGAAAATTTTAAAAGCATTTTCAACTTTATTTGCCTCTCAATCGACTTTCAGTCTCCTCAAATAAGAGACATCTTTCGGGTAAAGCCCTCACACACGGGCGTCAACTGTGCGATTGTGATCAAATTTCATTCACCTCTGGACAGAAATCGAACTCTACGTGCTTTTGGTGATTATCGCAGGCGTCTGAAAACCGCTGTACCATTGGAGCCACTCGGAATTCAAGGTAAATTTCATATATACGAAAGTCTCACAAGAGAAAAAAGGCGTATTTTGCAAGCGGCGATAAAGTTACGGCGTGAGGGTAAGCTGCAGGCTGCATTCACCCTTCGAGGTTGTGTTCATGTTAGAGATGACAATGATAAGGCCAAGCAACCAATTAAAATTTTATGCGAAGAGGACCTGGAGCAGTTTAGGTAGTCTTAATCATCTACGTTTGTCTTTTGCTTTATTTTCTATCACCTTAAAATTGCTTCTATTTCCACTATTTTAAATGTCCGGCAACAGCAGAAATGCGTACAACATTGAAGATAATAGTCTTGCTTTGTTAAACATTCTCTGCAGGCGTCATAATGGGTTAAATGTTGTACACTTTAATGCGCGCAGTTTGAACTCTGAGAAGATGGATACAATTAGAGCAGTATTTGAGCTTTGTATCGATATTATATGTGTTTCTGAGACATGGTTTAGACCTGAAGTTTTGGACGCTCATTTTGACATGGAGGGTTACGGACTATATAGGAAGGATAGGAAAGCTAAGAAGGGTGGTGGTGTCGCGATGTACTGTAAAAAATCTCTTAAAACGCGGTTACTATCAGGAATGTCTGGTAACGCTACAGAGCACTTGTTGGTTGAAGTGTCTAGTTCATTATCCAAAGCCCTTCTGTCGTGTGTCTGTAGTCCTCATAAGTGCTGTGATGTCAGTGAATACTTTACAATGTTGTCCTCTGTCGCTGTTAATTATACCGAGATTATTATTTGTGGTGATTTTAACATAAATCTGCTTTGTAGTGACTCATATAGCTGCCGTTTGTTCGATTATGTTTCCAGTGTTGGTCTTGATGTTGTTAATGTGTCTGTCCCAACAAGGTTTGGACAAAACTGCTGTCCCAGCCTTCTTGATTATTTCATTGTGTCTGACAGGTCTATTGTTTTAAAGTTTGATCAAATGTCATTCATCTCGGACCATGATTTAATTTTTTGTGCAATTGATATTAATCTCAGGGACTTTAATGCGGTTCCTACTACATCAGTCTCGCCCGATTATCGAACGCTGGACATAAATAGTCTTATATGTGATATATCTACAATCAATTGGTCTTCTTGTTGGACTCTGCGTTCGGTGGATGAAAAACTCTGTTTCTTGAATGAAACTATCCTAGGTTTATATACGACTCACGTTCCGTTTCGAACACATCGTGGTAGATCTTCCTCTTGCCCTTGGTTCAATACATCGGTTCGAGCTATGATTATGAAGCGCAATAAGCAATATTCCCGCTGGAAAGGAATCGTAGTGAAGCCAATTGGAATGCATACAGGCTTGTCCGAAATGAGACCACTGCACTTATAAAGCGAGAGAAGTGTAAGTATTACAGTAGAATGTAAGATATGTCGTTGCCAAATCGCGTTCTGTGGCGTAACCTAAAAAGTCTTCGCGTACACGTGAGTGATAGTCCTGATTGTACCCTTAGTCCTGAATGATGCATTTGTTTGTCGTGCTCCCTCTTCTTGTGTTAATACTTGCTCGTCAACTTCTCTTTCTAATGATGTACTTGTTCGGGAAGCCTTTGAATTTAAAGCAGTGTCAGAAGCTGATGTGGCATGGTGCATAAGTAAGATTAAGTCGAATGCTATTGGTGAGGATAACATACCTATCAAATGTGTGAAAATAATGGCGCCCTACATCTTGCCTACCCTCACCCATATCCTTAATCATAGTATAACAACCTCTTGCTTCCCCGAAACATGGAAAGTTGCTACGGTGCGACCTGTAGCTAAAAACAAGACTGCGTGCCTTCGTGCGAGTGATTATCGGCCGATTAGCATTTTGCCTGGTTTGTCAAAGGTATTGGAGATGTTGTTGTCCGAACAAATGCATGAACATATTAATAAATTCGAATTGTTATCCCCATATCAGTCAGGCTTCAGATGAAGCCACAGCTGCTCTACGGCTGTCTTAAAAATTTTAGATGATATCAGAGGTCCTTTTGACAAAAATCAGCTGTCTTTATTATGTTTACTCGACTTTTCGAAAGCCTTTGATTCCGTGAATCATGACCTGCTTTGCTGGAAGTTAAAAAGCTATTTTTGTTTTGGGGATTCTGCAACGCGTCTTATCCGGAGCTATTTGACTGGGAGATCTCAACGTGTCAAAGTTGGCTCCGAAGTTTCTGGTCTAAAACCATTACTTGCTGGGGTACCTCAAGGATCAATCCTGGGTCCGCTTTTATTCAGTCTGTTCATAAATGACATATTTTCCGCCTGTCAGCATGTACATATGCATGCATATGCTGATGATGTCCAGCTATACTTATCCGGAAACCACGAGCAGACGGCTCAAGTATGCTCTAAGATAAATAATGACTTATCATCCATATATGAATGGGCCAGGAGAAATGACTTATGTCCAAATGGAGATAAATCATATGTGCTACCTATTTTTAAGAAAAGAATAAATTTTTTAAATATTCCACCGTTATACATCGCAGACAAATCTCTCAAACTGGTAACCAAAGTGACCAATCTTGGGTTCATTATCAACTCAACATTAACGTGTGATGATCATATCAATTCCGTAGTTGGTAAGGTATACAATATCCTTAGGAACCTACGAATGTCTGCAATTTATACACCCATAAATGTTAGGAGAAAGCTTCCTATACAATTAATTATGCCGATCATTTCTTACTCTGAACTTGTGTATAGCAAGCTGAGTTCACAGTCTGCGCACAAAATTGATGTTGCCTTTAATCACGTTACGCGTTATGTGTTTGGGTTATCTCAGTGTGATCATATATCAAGTTGGAAATCGCATTTATTAGGGTGTGAAATTGCAGATTACTTCAAAGCTAGAAATTGTATTTTCCTTTGCCGACTCATTCTGTATAAGGAGCCAAGCTACCTATATGATAAACTGATATTCCCCAGGTCTGCGCGAATTATTGATCTGATAGTACCAACTTACAACTACCTGTCATCTGCACGGCTATTCTTCGTAAATGCTGTTCGTACGTGGAACTCTATTCCAGTTTCCACTCGCAGTAGTCTAAATAAAAGCAATTTTAAGAGGGTTCTTTATACCTATTATAGTTAAAATTTATTTTTACACAATATTATCTTCGCTATCTATAAATCTGTCTTCTATTCGTTATATACAAGTCTATCCATTAGTTTTTGCTTTCCTCAAATGTACCTGCAGTTCAAAATTCCTACATATAATGCTTTTTAATTATTTATACTTATTATAAATTAATGTATACTACTTTTTGTTACTATTATTGTTTATATTTACATTTTTATTGTACTATAAAAGATCGAGGATCTTATTGTACTAATCTTTTGCAATAAATACTCGTTTAAATACTCGTTTAAATACTCGTTTGGAGGCACGAGGAAGATAGTGGTTCGAATGCCTATAAAATAAATGTTATTATTACGCCGCCAGACGATATTGATGATGTCAGTGATAATCACGACTTTGACGATAATATCTCAATTGTCAATGATGGCAATGAGTTTCCTAGTGAAGTAGCAGGAAGTGGAATATATCTACAACAACGACAATCCTATTTTGCATAAAAATGTTCAAATCGAAGAACACATCATATAACAACCATGGTCTTCCAAAAAGCCTCAAAATAATCGGAGGGACGGAGAAGTGCTGAATGGCAAACATCGAAATGGAGTCACCGTCAAACTTCGACAACAGCGTAAGATCAACTGAGGCGTTGCATTGCGTTACAAATTTCTTTTTAAGTGTTGCATTCATTTTATGATCTTGAAGGAACATTTTCACCGCTCCACCTTTGGGAATGTTCTCTGGAAAATCGGGTGCTTCAGCTAATTGCACTGTACAACAAGATTTTTAGTAATTGATGAAACCAACAAAATCATAAGCTCTATCCCTCTCGTATCAAAACCAGGTTTTTGACCTACAGGTCTGGTTTTTTTTTTATTTGAGTTTAAAGTTTTTAACCCTATGTATAGGGGTTAAGTGAGGAAAACTTGATAAAATGAAGCAATTGGTTACAAAATAGTGGCTTAATTAATGTTTTTTGGGGCAAGGAATTCATTTTTGATGTTTATTTTTACAATATATAAAGGAAACCAGCACCGAAAACATGGCTGGGCTAACAGAGAAGATTTAGTTATTGGATCGGGTAATATCATGCATAAACCGCTCGTTCCAATTGAAAAAGTGTTGCTACCTCCACTGCATATTAAATTGGGTATTTTTAAAAATTTTGTCAAAGCACTACCCGCAGATGGACCAGCCTTTATTACATTAACGTCACTTATACTTTTTATCAAGATCGAACTGTCTTCTTTTTTTTAAACTGTGTAATCCTCGTTTTAGTGTCATCAACGATCACTTCTAATATAAAACAGGATAAAACATTACTATTTCTACTTAGAAACTGTTAAAATACTCTTTTTTCATAAAAATTTTAAAATTGTACCGCAGCGCCACCTATCGTAAGATTTATTGAAAGATTAATGTCAAAAATGAGTTGCTCGACCCTAAAACATTACTTTAACACACATTTCGTAAGCAATTGCTACTTAAAAACTAGTAAAATACTTTTTTTCTATGAAAAAGTGTTAAAAATTTTGAAAAATTGTACCACAGCGTCATCTATCGTAAGTTTTATGTAAAAATAAACATCTAAAATGAATTCCTTGCCCCAAAAAACATTAATTTTGCCACTATTTTGTAACCAATTGCTTCATTTTATCAAGTTTTGCTCACTTAACCCCTATACGAGGTGTGTTCAAAAAGTATCGCGAATTTTGAATTTTCGCTGGTTACGTATATTCGAATTTCGAATTTTTTGTGGCGTTATGTTGGTACTCATGTCTCTCACTAATGCCGCCAAGCTCGGCCATTTTGAATGTTCAGTTAATTGTTGACAGCTGCTTTGCTTGCACGTGTTTTGGATCGTCTTCGATTTTTACCTATTCAAAAAAATGGATCAAAGAACCTGTATCAAATTTTGTGTGAAAAACGAAATTAAGTGCGCGGATGCATTCCGAATGTTGACTGTGGCATACGGAGAAGATACCGTAGACCGAAGCAACGTTTATCGGTGGTACAAAATGTTCTCAGAAGGCCGAGAAGATGTGAACGACGAAGAGCGTGCCGGACGCCCGAGCACTTCAACAACAGACGAAAAAATTAATGAAGTGGAGAAAATGGTATTGGCCAATCGTCGAATTACCGTTAGAGAAGTTGCTGAGGACCTTAACATATCGATCGTGCCATTCGATTTTTATCAATGATTTGGGCATGAGACGGGTCGTCGCGAAATTCGTACCAAAATTGCTCAATTGTGACCAAAAACAGCATCGCATGAACATTGCTAATGAGATGTTAAACTCTGTCCGCGACGACCCAAATTTGCTCCAGAGGGTCATAACTGGTGACGAATCGTGGGTTTATGGTTATGACGTGGAAACCAAAGCTCAATCATCTCAATGGAAGCTGCCGCACGAACCAAGACCGAAAAAAGCGCGCCAAGTTCGGTCGAATGTGAAAGTTTTTCTGACAGTTTTCTTCGATTGCAGGGGCGTGGTGCATCATGAGTTCTTGCCACAGGGAAGAACGGTCAATAAGGAATATTACCCGCAAGTTATGCGCAATTTTCGCGAAGCAATCCGCCAGAAACGCCCGGATTTGTGGAAGAACAAAAATTGGCTTTTGCACCACGATAACGCCCCTGCTCACGCATCGTTGCTTGTGCGCGACTTTTTGGCCAAAAACAACACACTAATGATGCCGCAGCCACCGTATTCCCCAGATCTGGCCCCCTGTGACTTTTTCTTGTTCCCTAAACTGAAAGGACGACGTTACGCTTCTCTTGACGAGATAAAGACGGCATCGAAGGAGGAGCTGACCAAGATACAAAAAAATGATTTTTTGAAGTGCTTCGAAGATTGGAAAAACAACACACAAGTGTATAATATCTCATGGGGATTACTTTGAAGGGGACAAAATAGATATTCATGAATAAATAAATAATTTTTGAAAAAACACAAAGTTCGCGATACTTTTTGAACACACCTCGTACATAGGGTTAAAAACTTTAAACTCAAATAAAAAAAAACCAGACCTATAGGCCAAAAACCTGGTATGAGTTTTTGATACGAGAGGGATAGAGCTTCCAATTTTGTGGGTTTCATCAATTACTAAGGGATGAACCCTCATTTTGTTGTACAGTGTTGTAGACAATGGATATGAGTATGCTGGACAGAACATTTCATCAGGATTTTTTACTACAATTCAAGAGAGGACATTTATTGGTATTCTTTATGTTTTTGGCTATCATACATTGCAGAATGTTCACGCATATTGGTCTTATTGCGAATCTTTGCGATGCCAGCTTTTAAAAACTGTTATAAGCTTAACGTTTTATGTGCGAAATATGAGAACCCTAAGCTTATGAGCCAATTTGACTTCCGCGTGGAAGTTGCAGAATTATTGATCATACAACCTGTTTCACGGCTACCTCGGGTGGACGTAGTACCAATTCCAACAACATCGTCATTCGTACAGACGGCTTCGGTCATCTAGTATACAAAGTGGCCGTACGTTCCTGCTGCAAACAGTGTGGCTACAAATCACAACTTGCGGAGTCTTGATTCATCCGAAAAAATGCCTCTCTGACTTTCATAACGGGGTTGCACCAGATGAAGTGAAAACAAAAATAAAACCAAAAGGTAAAGAATATTTTGAAAAATTAAAGAAAGAGTAAAAAAGGTTGAAAATAGTCGTTTACGCAAAAAAAATTACTTTAAAACTCAGGAGTATTTTTAATCATAAATTATAATCCCGAAGAGAGGCTGTTAGGGGGTTAAGAAAAATATAATTTTTTTTCATAAACAGGTTTCCCTATTTTTCAGCTTACTGCAAAGCTTCGTAAATCCATTTTTCATTTTTGAAAATTTCACACCTTTAACCTTGAACCTGGACTCATTGTAATCTGAATTTCACCTTATTCAGTGGGGGAAAAATGCAAACCAATATCTCTCACGACCTTGGAGGTACGCCCTTTCTCGTTAAGCGCCAATTGGAAACATCACGGGATCACAAATCGGTTACCACTTCGTTCTTCCATCGGAGTGGTGGTCTCCCTCTTTCTCTGCTACCACCGGTGCCCATAAGAATACCTTCTGGCCCGGAGCATCAACATGGGCCAGCCAATGAAGACGTTGGGTTTTAATTCGTTGGACTAAGTCGGTGTCTGCATATAGCTCACACAGCTCCTCATTTAATCTTCTTCGGAACTCGCCGTCGCCAACGCGTAAGAGTCCGTAAATATTCCACAGAATCTTTCTCGGGAATTGTCAGTGTCCAAGCTTCTGTACGATCAGTGACTTCTTTATTTTTCGTTCTTCGAGAGGGGACTTTACTTCTCAATTGCCAACTGAGTCAGAAGTAGCACTTGCTTGCGTGAGTGATTCTTCGTTGGATTTCCAGACTGACATTATTATCCGCTATTACTGGTGATGTGGGTGATCCCATCGGTAGCGTTTATATATTACCATTAAACTTAGAGTATTTATTTTATTCGATACAAAACCTTAATATTTCTATAAACATTTTGTTTGGTGCTTTAGTATGGTCTTCTATTGTTGTCCATTTTTTCTTTATAATGTCAAGTGCTAGTTGTGTTGGTATACTGGGAAATAGAAAAACCACGTCAAAAGATATCAGCTTTTCACCGTAGCAAATATAAGTATTATTTATCCTATGCTTGAACTCTAGTGTATTTTTAATATTGTAGATGGAGCTGGCCGAAACATTTTTTAAAATATCCGCAATATATTTACATAGCTTGTGTGCTGGTGATCCAATGGCCGAGCATATTGGCCTAAGTGGTGTGTTTTTCTTGTGAACCTGCGGAAATCCATAAATCTGTGGAGGTAGCACCATGGTGAATTTATTCCTTTCACACTTCGGGATTAAATCCATTTAGAAAAGCTTATCGACTAAATTGTTATTTTTATTTCACAACTTTTAGATTGGATCCTGTCGCTGAATTCTATACATTGTCAAGTAATTTCATATATCTTTAATTTTGTCATTATACTATTTCTTTATTTCCATTGAAACAGTTTGATTTGCTTTGTCCAATGTTAAGATAGTACGTAGATTAAAATTTTTTCTAGGAAATTTTCATGTTGGCCTTGCAGCACCAGCACAAACTTGATGCTTTACAACTTTCGTCCGACCTGGGTTGGAACCATCCTTGTCAAATATGCTCGAGTACTCTGTTAGAAGTTGCTTTGCCTTATTCTGATGGTCTTTTTCGAGCCCTTCCGTCCACGGCGTGATATCATCTGAAAGACCAGTTTTAATGACCGAAACATTTTCCTGGAGCTGTTCACAATTGGTAACCACCTCCATCTCTTGGCATTGTCCGAATATAGCTCACTTGGAAAGTTTAATGGGCGATTGCGACTCCTTAAGTACTCTTACCGGTATGCGTCTGTCTTGTTTTGTCAAAGCCAGGGTTCTTCCAACTAGTATATTCGTCTTTGATTTGTTTGCTTGCACAAGCCACAATTTCTTTGTCCCATAATCTCCATCTATCTTTGCCCATATAACCGCTTCTGACTTCGGTGGAATTTGCCGGCTTTCCTCCACCACTACTCGCTTACTGACGTAGTTCCTTTCGTAACCAAAATTGTATGGCACGTTCATATTCTTATAGTTCATGATCTGGCTATGCATGTCGATCTTGATGCCTGGCTCGCTTAAGAAGTCCACACGAACTATGATTGCGTCAACAATATCTGCCACTATAAAATTGTGTAGAACGGCTACGTTCCCATTGCGATTTTACGTGTTACTTCTCCTACGACTTGGGTGTATTCACCAGTGGCCGTACGCAACTTTGCTCCATGATCATCGAATGATGAAATGAGATGCGTTAGTGTCCACAGTCAGTAAATGCTCTTTTCCATCCACATATCCTCCAATAGTAAAATTACTAGCTTTCCGTCCGATTTGTGACACAGAGATTATGGGGCAATCAATTACTGAAGCCAGTCCACGTCCCTTTCGGCTGGCTCGATTTAGTTTAACGATTGTTTTCTTTGGGATATTAGTTCATCTCCTTCAGCTTTGCGCTTTCGTCCACTAAAATTGCCTGAATTATTGGAGCCAGAGGCGCAATACCTTTCTATGTGACCTGATTTTCCACACTTTAAGCATTTAATGACACCTTCCTTTTTATGTTGTTTTCCTTTCAATGCTTCCAGAATTGCGTCTACCCAATCTGGCTGCTCTACTTCTACGCGGCGAGCTTTCGACGCTGGTTCACTTAAAAGCGAGGCTATTTACTGCGTCAGGGCATGTGAAACCGGGTTAGCGAATGTCCTTTTAGGGTTTACATACTGAGCCCGTTTTGTATCCACATTACTTATTCCTTTATAAAACTTTGGATTTTCACTGTTTCCGTGTACTTTGCAGGTGCGTATGGACATTGCAGCCTCTCGGTATCCAATGCAAATTGCTGCAAAGTCTCATTAGCTTTCTGGTAGCGATTCTGTACCTCTATTTTAAACCTCTAGTCTTAAAACAGTGCCGAACCAATTTTCAGTTAAATGAGCCTTTTCGCTGTTTGTGTCAAGATTATAACTCTCTTTCTGGTAGATTTGATATTTCAGACTCGCTTTTCAGCATAAAAAAATCAACTCTTTCTATCCTAAATTCATAGCTACTAATTGTTTCTTATTCTTTGACTGGTATATTAACTTTTAACAATAATTTTATTCTGTTAACTAGTTATTTCTTAATGTATAATCTATCCTGTATCTACTATACTTAGCTGATGAGGTTTTCTCTGTAGCTGAGCAGTTTTAGATCTCGACGATTAACAAACCAAAGCCTTTCAACGACTCGGCACGAACGAATAATCCGCGCGTTATGCGGATGCGCCCCTCGCGCCGGTCGGGCGGGATATGATGGGTAATCCGTTGGGAATTATTATTATTATATATCTGTTTTCGATGTCCGTTGCCATAGCGACTCTCAACTGCACCCATCAATTCTTCATAATTGTTTCGTTCGCAATCAAGAATCGTCTGTAAGATTTCGACTACAGATTCCTTCAATGCCACGAATAATGCAGCAAACTTGTCTTCAGTGCCCCAATTATTCACAGCTGCCATCTTCTCAAACTGAAGCTTAAATACCTGAAAAGGAAAAGAACCATCAAAGGAGGGGGATTTTACCTTAGGAGCATTCGATGAGATGGACGATTTAGTTGCAATTCCTGGATACGACCCGTCAGTGCATCTACCTCAGCATCGATTTTATACTGCAGCTATGCAATTTTCGCATCTTGGACTTCGAATTTCGACGACACCCTCGCCACCTGTGCTTCCAACTGAGAGATATATGCCTTCTGGTCTTCCATATGAGGTCTGATGTATGCCTTCTGTTCGTCTAGTTAAGCGGAAATCTGTAATGAGATGCAAGTTTTCTGTTCTTTCAGATGACATGTAATACGTGTATCCTGTTCTTCAAGCCGCGATGCCATGTGTGTCTTTTATTTTTCCAGCTGAGACACCATGTAAGTATTCTGTTCTTCCAGCGTTGTTGAAATGCTTGGCGACATCTGGATTCCGAGGCTTCTTTCATCAACGTTGATTGCTTCCGCTTACATAGCCTCCCGTAATCGTGACTGTAACTCTAATTTATTAGCGGTTGTATTTAAACCCCGTTGCCCCAATTCCTTCCTGAATTGTTGTATCTTCAATTCATTCAACTTAGCCATGTCCTTGTTATCTTTGCAATCACTGCTATTTAATTAACAATACCACTTCTTATACCAATTGTGACGAATTCGATTATTCCTCAATCATTCCTCCTGGGTTCGATCACTACAAAGGCAAATAAATACACATACAAATACTGTTTATAAATGCTGGTTTTATTTACTGTTTATAAACGCAAAATGCACGATTTTAATTACACCACAGTAAGTTCACTGTACAACACTTGCAAATAAACTGATTAACCTTCCTTGCTTGGCTACTGCCTTTTATAGTCCGACAAGGTGCTACCTAACACACCCAGAAGTTTGTTTGTAAAAGTTGTCACAAAAAAACTGTATTACACACTAAGTAACTAAAAAAATATTTTTTAAATTTAAATAAATCATGAATGCATTTTGTGTCTCAAGTTTCAGTTATCGATGCAAACTTGTTATCATTCTCACACCCCCTTCCTTAAAGCTACGCAGCCAAAATTCAGGTATTGGCCAATGGCTTACGGCTTTGATCTTTTTCTTAGCAGTGCAGATGCTCTCCGTCGTAACTTTGTGACACAAATAACTTACTTCCTTTATGAACACGGAACACTTTTTGGGTCTTAATTTCAGACCAGCACCGGCTATCTTTTGGAGAACTTTCTCCAAGTTCTTTAGGTGATCCTCAAAGCTCTTTATTAGCACGATGATGTCGTCCAGATCCACCAAAGATGTTTTGCAATGCAACCTTTTCAGCACATAATAATGAAGCTTTCAAAAGTAGCTGGAGCATTACATAGTACAAAGGGCATTATCGTAAATAACCAAAGCCCTTCTCCAACGCTTTTCAAGTCAGGTGCAGGAACAGATCTCAGATAGTGAGTCCGATCTGGATCAATTCTTGGGAATGGGTAGCCGTTTTCTTAGTTCCGTTGTTCCAATTTCGGTATTCCACATAGTAACTAATTTTTCGAGGAGTTTCTGTATAATTTCTCTTCATACTCTGCTTTTGGCCAATAGAATACAATGAGGATTCAGTATCAATTTAATGCTTCACAACTTTGGTCTGACATGCCTTGGAACTATTCTTGTCAAATATGCTCAAGGACGATAGCAGAAGTTGTTTTGCTTTACTCTGATGATCTTTTTCGAGCCTTTATTTCCACGCCGTGATATCATCTGAAAGATCAATCCTGTTGGTGTAAATATTTCCCTGAAGCCGTTGACAATTGATAACTACGTCGACTGCTGGTCATTGTCCCAATATAACTCCTTTGGCAAGTTTAGTCGGCGATTTGAACTCATTAAATACTCTTACCGGACATGCCCATCTTGTTTTGTCATGGCCGGTGTGTCTTCCTTCTAAGATATTTGTCCTTGATGTGTTTGCTCCTTCGAAAACCCACAATTTGTTTGTCCCATAATTTCCATCAATCTTTGTCCATATGATTGCTTCAACTTTGTGGAATTTATTGGCGCTCCTTCACGTGCACTCGCTTACTAACGTATTGGTTTTGGTAACCAAAATTTAGGGGCAGTTCCTGATGCCTTGCTTGCTTAAGAAGTCCACAATATCATTACGTCAACAATATTTTCCACTATAAAATTGTTTGACATGGGTGCCCTCACTAGTGGCCGTACGTCCGACAGGAAGAAGTGTTTTGGTTATCCCTCTTCGCGTTCTCGAATGGTCAATGCTATGTATTACCATCTTCTCTTTACCTCGTACGCGTAAGCACTCGTGCTATTTCTCCTGCTGCATGAGCGTAGAAAAATGTTTGAGTGTTGAAATATTTTCGGTATTCTGTAAGATAAAGTTAAAAAAATTCGCCAATGATATTTGGTGAAAACACACTTGCATACATCTTAAGTACAGTATTTGACAGCGCCTGTATACATATCGCAATAGCAGGTTCGAACCGTGAATCGCAGACAACTTATTTTGATTTTACTTTTATAAATTAAATAGATATTTTAAAAATATATGAACGGTTCTAAACTTAAAATTTATTTTGTTTAACTTATTTAATTTTTAAGCCAATATTTTCCTGTTTGTGACATGCCCAGCTCACAAATTAGTGATTACTTTTTTGAGACTAGAGATGTGAGACAGCTTGCTGAATACCAAATTGTCACAAAATTTAAATTGGACGCAAAATGTCTCTATTAATGACTAGATACTGCTTGCTGTGTTCTACTATAACATACGCTATAGATATATACCCAAACGCAGCGTTGGAGATGAGTGGCACTGAAACATGGAATGGTGTAATCGTATGTATGTAGTTTTTAAAGGAGTTGCGAATGCCTACCAATGGAACTTAACAGTAAATGTACATCGCTAAGTAGAAATATGTATGTATGTCTTTTGCGGAAAATACTAGAATTTTCGACTTGATTTAAGGCTTTAAATTTTGTAGAATAATGGTTCTGATTACCTACAGATTCCCCAAGTTTTCTTTCAACACCTATAATTAAAAATTTCCTGTTTGTTTCATTCGTTTCTTATGGAATAGAGACAGAAAACCTAGCTGAAGAAAGGCTCGTGTTAATCTCTTTTAGCCATAAGCGTTTATAATTATAAATGACCTAGTCATGGCACGAGTAACTTCACGTCAACTAAAGCCAATAGTCCGAAGGTAGAGTTGAACGACTTCGATATCACCTCGACCGCCTCGCAGTGTGACCAGGTCAGCCTTTTCGAGGCTAGATTTAGCCTTTTTGTTTGTCATTTAGCCTCATAATTTTGGTTTTAGATTCATGGATTTTTTCTAGCCTTTTTTTACTCTAAACCTTTTTTGGTCCCAATACCATATTTTTCATACAAATTCGAGGAATATACAAAATTAAAGTTGAATGAAGATAGTATTGATGACGAAATACAGAAAATTATTCGTAAAAATTGTCAATTATTTTTAATGGAGTTGATCACCCAATTGGGACATCGCCTACCTGCTAATATGAACTCTTTACAAAAAAAAAATTCTTTTTCAGTTGATAATTCTTTGAAAGTTACAAAGCCGGTTGTATTTTCTCATTTCCAAGAAGAAAAGTCTAGGTATTCTCCAAGTCAGGTAGCATTGATTGAGCTTCCGTTGCGAAAGCTAATAATAATGGAATTTTGGGCGGAAGTCCGAGAACATACCAATTAATTAAACGAACCCCCTTTTTTAAAACTGATCGAATTCGTATCTAGCTTTTTGGTGTTACCTTTCAATAATAGGGAGGTTGAAAGAATTTTTAGTGCCATGAACATTTTAGAAACTATGTTAAGGAATAGATTAAAAATTAAAATGCTTGACTCGGTGCTTAATATTAGATGTTCGTTAAAAAGCTTATCCAAATGTTGCACTGATTTTGAAATTACTAATGATCTCACATCTATGATAAATACCAAAACTTTGTACGCAGACTCAAGCTCTTCTGATACATCAGACAAAGAAAATATTATAAAATTAATTAGTTTGTAGTGATTTTTCTATAGTATGTATTTCTTTGAAAAAATTCATAATCAAAAAAAATGTGCCTGATATGTGTTGAAACATGAATAGTTCCTTTAAGTTATGTCTACAGCTTTATATACAAATAGTTTAAACTAAAATAAAAAGTTTGAAATGGATTTCGAAAAAAAATTTCTGACTTTTTTTAGCTTATTTTTTTCTTAATTTTTAGCCTTTTCTATAACCTTTTTTTTGCCGATTTAGCCTATTTTTTTTCTTTCACCTGGTCACACTGCCGTCGGGTGAACTGGAGTGGAGTTGTACCCAGACCGCTATGGCGTAGGGATCTAGCCATAAGTTGGTTTGTCACCTGGCCAATGCTATCAATATTTTTGAGACGACTTGTTTAGATACTTTTGTTTTAATTCTTCAGACATTTTTATGTCCATATATTTGTCCATTATACTGTTATGTTCTAATTTTTCAGACATTTTTAATGTCCGATTTGTGGAACTGTTTCCACTTTGCATGACAGTAGCGGAATTCCAGTTTCGGCCACGCCTTCTTTTTTGAAAAGCGGCTTTTACCCACTTTTAATTTGCCTGCTAGCGATGAAAAGTTCGTCGCAGTCATTAAAATTGAGGGTGGGCGAGGCAGTTTTATTATTCCTGGCGTTTCTACTCAGCTATTCGTGTAGAAGAAGATCCTTAATGTCCTCATTTGTACGTTCCCTAATGTTTTCCAGCTCCTGATAATTTATTCTATCTGTCCTGTTCAGGACAACATCGGCGGGCTTCCGTTTGTAGGGTAGTTCTCCTCTGCTTTGTTTAGGTAGCGGGATATGTTAGCTTATTCTCGCCTATAGTTTCTTGCGATAGTACCGCACCTATAGCATATTTCGAAGCTTTTGTCGTCAGGTTAAAAGGTTTGGTGAAATATGGAAACGCCAGGACATCCGGCGATAACAAAAGTTGTTTTAATTCGAGGAAGGCTTCCAGAGCATTTTGATCAAGCTAAATGTTTACTTTCCTGGATGCATTTAAGGATAGTTAAGGGGTTTGCGACTTTGGCATAGTCCCTGACGAATTTCATATAGTTTGAGACCATACCAAGGAAACTCTTTAAATCTTTTAAATTTTCGGGTGGTGAAATAATTTTTACGACTTTTACCTATTTTGGGTCAGCGCTGACTCTATCAGGAGTAATTACGTAGCCAAGGAATTCAAACTTCCTTCTCAAATAAACATGTTTTCTCCAGATTAACCTTCAGATTCGCCTTCCAAAGCGTTGCGAAAACCTTCTCGAAGTTATCGAGATGTTCATTTGCATCCCTACCAAAAACGATTATGTCGACAATATAGACATAACATATCTTTCCGATGTACTTTATCAAGATAGACGATGTATCAGTATTTGGAATATGACATTCATATTTTTTAACCAAACGGCAAACTTAGGAATACATATTTACCGTTCATCGTAGAGAAGATTGGATTTGGGTTATCTGAATCCTTCATAGTATTTGATGAACTTTTTGCAAAAAAGTTGGCTTGACCAAGACTACATATGGTCACGTTCATGTAGGAAATAGGGAAAGTATCGGTTATCGTTAAGGCATTCAGCAGCTTATAGTCGACACCATGCGATGTTGCTTTTCTCCATTAGATTTTGGTTTCCTAGGTACTACCCAAATCGAAGAGTTGTAGGAACTTTTTGAAGCTCGGACAACACCTTCCTCAAGTAGTTCATTCACCTGCTTTTCGACCTCTTCTTTTGTACAAGTAGGATAAAGATAACTTTTACTGTATATGGGATCTAAGGTTGAGGTCTTGATTTCAGCACGGATATTTGTATTCACAATTTCGTGACCATTCAAAGGTTCGAAAAGTTCTGAGTACTCCTGCATTAAGATCTTAACTTTTTCATGGATTTACAGGGGCATAATCCTTCGCCAATGGAAATTTACAGTGCGAGACTGACGTGCCTTGAGCCACTAATGTGAAGAAGATTATTCTTCGTATCTACTATGGTACCTAGCTGTCTTAAGGTGTCGTCCCTAATAATTTCGGAAAATTCGCCGAGACTGGGCAAAACAAAGAACTCAAATACTGTGGCGGTACTCACGCTCTCGAATAATTTTACTTATACCTTTTATGAACATGAAATGGTATTATAACTTGTTGCGGTCACCCTGTAGTGCTCAAACCGGTATGCGATTGGCAACTCGCTTCCCGAACATCTCCGTGCCACGTCAGCAAAACGTCATCGCAACCGCAGCTACCTACGAAAACTTCCACTTCCGGTCTTTTTTTTCATCACCGGCAGCCGAGGCGAGTAGCAGCAAAAGAAACTTTACCGAAAAAACCCAGTGAAATCCAGAAGTGGACACCAATTTTTATTAAGGGATTCCACGTATATAACACGAAACGAACTTACGGAGTTAATAATTAGGAAAACTTCACTCGGGAGTAGGCACTAAACGAGGAGGCAAACCACAATTTGAGGGTAAGTACCACAGTTCGAGAATAACGTCAAAAAACCAGGCAGTAATAGGAGTTTGGTTAAATTCACTAGGGCGCTAACGAACGCGGCTGCCACCATATGTCTCCAACCCTAAATCCATAGTTGGAACACAAGGAGAGGGAAACACCACCACCGGTACCATAAACATTGCGTCTAGCACACTGAAATTGCCATCGGCACACCTTCCGGCAGCCCTTATCATTTTTTTTCACCCCCGGCCACAGGGGTCCGTGGGTGACACCACCCAGTCAACGTCTACCGTCACAACCATCGTAGCTCCTGCGGCAGAGCTACAAGAACCGGCATTTACATCGCGACTACAACGTTACCCAGCATTTTAACAAACACCGAGGCCACCATCGTCAGCCGGCGCACGGTTCCTACAACCACTTTGCCCCGCTTTGACATAGGGGGCCAGGACCACACCCTAGGAGTCCACCACCACAGCGACGTAGGGATTCAACCGCACCACCGCCTCACCAACCACCATCAACCACAAGCAACATCCATCATAACACCGAGCAGGCCAGGTTTTTTAGGTTAAGTGTAGTGTGTAGCATGGTTTCTAGTGTATCACAAAGTGAGAATTTAATGCCAGTGTAACTGCTCGATAAAGGGGCGGGTAGGTATCATTAGAGCAGTGCCTGGTGCCATTAGGATTGTGTCAATTAGAAGTTGTTTTCCTTTTAAATCGGTCAGAAGTAGTCGCGGTGCAATTTTGATTAACTCATGTAATGGTAACTATCCGAATTTCAGTTGAGTCGATTGTGATTCGGATACCAGATTCCGTAATTAGTTAAAGATTCTGGTCAAAATTTAAGTAACTTATAATAACGTAGGAAGATCAGCCGGGGTGAATTGACGAGTTCCGGAATTAAGCGGTACGAGGCTGGCTCGATAAGGCCATGTACATGGGAGCATGTACTAGTATGATACATCCTAAGTAGGAAACTCAACCATTTTTATTATTGAACCCACTCTACCAGCCCTTAATCCAACACGTCTTGCAGGCCGGGGCGGGAGTAAGAATTATATATTTGTATTGGCACACTCCACTTTTAACGCTTATGTACCTGCTCTTATCCCTGTAAGTGTAAGTGTGCCGGCTCGAACGATAATCATGGGGTATCGCTTCAGTCGACCAAAGACGTGTTCAGTTGGCGTTCGAATCGGCACTCGCATGCATGTAGATTCTCCTGGTTAGTCAAGGTTGACTTATTGGAGGGGGCAGTATTTACATGATACTCTCACAAAACATAAATATAATACATAGAGTTATAACAAATTGGCCTAGACAGTGGTTTTGAAATACATGTAAAAGATTAGGTCTAGGTTGACGCGTATTTAGTTTGATTTATACAGTCGATAAATTTAAGGAAACTCATGAAGAGTATTAATAAAATTAGCCATATCGCCCTACCAACGTATAGGCATCATTGACCATGCGTATATGTACATTCATCCTTTTCGTAATAATTAGGCCATAAATAATATGTTCCATTAATTTTGAAAATTCAGTGAATTCTTCATTTCAGATGCGATGTAGACAGACGGACGGGACGATGACTGGAAGTGGGGAATTATAGGGGGGATTTATATTGGGGTCGGCAATAATCAGTAACCACAGACGACCATGGAAGGGAGGGTGTAGAGGCACGGCCATTTACCATCTAGGCCATAGAGGGTATAATAAAGGGTGCGAACTGACCCTGATGGAAAGTGATAGCCAGGTATGATTTTTTTCGGACAACCATTGGGGTAGGTTCGCACCTGGGAGGTTATACATGTTACCAGCTTTGGGGGAAAACTTTGGGGATGTTTTCAATTGTTAAACTTAATTTTCAAGTTGACTTTTTTACATCAATAGCTTGATTCGAGTGCATATAGTCGGTCAATAGTGTTGATGTGCGGGGGTATAGTGAATGGGGAATCGATGTCTGCTAGCTTATTTTGACGGAGGTCAAGCTGGACAATAGTAGCAGTGGTCTGACCTCGTTCACGTTCAATAGAAGACACTATTCTATTTTCAGTTTATTATCCAAATTCCAATCTTCATTATAATTTTGGTTTAAACTTTTAGTTTTTGATTTATTTACTTTTTCTACGAATTTAGCTACACGTATATAAACCACGTATATTTCATTCATTTAGCTTTTGTCGAAGTTCCGAGATAGGACAGGCATTTTGATATTCCATATATTTTTTGTTGGTTTTACATTCTTTTGTTTGCGAATCATCGGTACACTTTGCGTTTACATCTACCTTATCATTGGCGTTGTCTTTGGGGGATAAGATACCGGTCCGATAAGAAATTTTCAACGCAACAACTTCGGAACGAGATCGCAGTAAATGGCGGATGGAGCAAAACGACAGGGACTTAGGTCACGCACGGCGCAGAGGACAAGGATATTGGGAAATTTAAGGAAAACGAGTTACCGGACGCGACAAAGGGACGCGAGTTCTATGGCAAGGTGGGCTATGGCGAACGCGGTCACCAAAGCAACGATGAGCAAGGCCAAGGACACTACGTGGAAGCAGCGAGCTCGTCTTAGGCGAGGAGTTCATGGAAAAATTCTAGCTCATGTTTGTACAACACCAACTAGATATGAGCCGGTCAACCACGGAGGCGGTGAAGGGTTTGGTGCAGACGCCGGAAAAGGAGATGAACTCTTTGGCAGGCAGACTTTCGGTATTGGAGGACGCAGAGTTGCGGGAACGCACGGGGCCGGCGCCTGACGATTGGTTATTGGACGCAGAGACGCGTGCCAGGAGCCCAAACACGAGCGCAGTAGAGTTAGACAGGCCAGGCAGCGAGCGCAGGGCAAGCGCAAATAGCTCTTACAGGTACGGAGCGCAGGGGGGGCATGACAAGCGGGCGACACGAGAGGGGCGCGACAAAAGCGATACGCGATTGGCATCTAAAATTCGACGGGGGATTGAAGGCGATTCCTATTGAACGGTTCCTGTTCCGAGTCGATACCTTGCGGAAGAAACACGACACATCCTTACAGGACTTATATGCAAACTTCCACTTACTGCTCGAGGGTCAAGCGCAGGAGTGGTATTGGTTGTATACCGATGAGCATCCGGAGCATGGCGCCATAGATTACAAGGTATTTCGAGCGCCCATGGTGGAGCACTTCCGCAAGGCAGATTGCGACGAAGAGATCCGTCAAGCCATGAACGAGCGGAAACAAGGATACAACGAAAAGTTCGAGGAGTTCTACGCGGAAGTTCGAGGTCTAGAGCTGACGATGAGGCTACCGGATTTAAGTCTGGTGAACTTGATGCGTCGCAATCTAAGACCAAGAATAAAGAATTTGATCTTTGGCTGTCAGATAGCATCACTGGAAGAGTTGCGGAAGGAGTGTCGGCGCGCAGAAAAACACTTAGCAGAATTTGAAACAAAGCCACAACGCAGGAAGACGGTAGACGAACTGGAGGATCAGGGAGAGGAACCGTTGGATACATTGGAGGCCTTCCATCCACCAACCAGAGACAGATTCGGGCGGCACGAATCGGCAGGCGATTTGAGAGCCAAGCGGGAAGTACAGACGCCGAGGAAGAACAGTAGCAGTTGTGATGGGCGATTACATATCATGATCTGCTATAAATGTAACCAACCCAGTAGGCAGTTATGCGACGAGTGTCAACCGGAAAACCTGGAATGTGGCGAGAACCCCTGGGAGCCTCGCCAACGCCATGTGACCCCAGAGAAGTAAAAAACACCAGTGTCGACAGGTCAGGTCGGGGAGATCTAGACAAAGCCACTGTAACCGGACAGAACAATAGAGATGTTGGCATTCACCCAACCAACATTTTAACCAATCAGCGAGCGGAGACAGCACGCGGGCTGATTCCAAAACTAACCCTTCAGGAAAGGCAAGCTCGATACGAAGCAACACATCAAAAAATTTTCGGTACATCGGAGGAACTCGGAGCAAGCGTTACAGAAATCAGAAAAGCGATCACGATATGGGAGCCAAGCCGGAAGTGGCAAAGGATCGTAAAATTGCGCAAGCGCGCCCGGGAGAGGCGAAGCGAGGCGCGGACGATCGAAGAAACGGTTATCCGCGATTCTTTCGATAAACGGCCGTATACGCAGGTAGAGATCGAGGGAGTTCGGGTACAGGGTTTGCTGGATAGCGGGGCATCGATTAGTTGCTTGGGGTCAGGGGCGCGTGCTTGGGAGGAGAAAATGAATGGAAAGCTGCCAAAGCTAAATAAACGATTGAAAACAGCGGATGGGAAAGCGCAAGCCGTCACAGGCAAGCTGGAAGTGACCATGACCTGGAGAGGCAAAACAAAACCCATGACACTGTATCTGGTACCCAGCCTGAAGCAGGAGCTGTATCTGGGTATCGATTTTTGGGATGCATTTGGAGTGGCACCGATGGTAGTCTCCGAATTGGATACACAATATCAATTTAAAGTAATGCCATTTGGGTTGTGTAATGCGCCCCAGCGCTTATGCAGACTAATGGATAAAGTCATTCCGTCACGCCTAAGGGAGAATGTGTTTATCTATATTGACGACCTGTTGATCTGTACTCCAGATTTCCAAACCCATTTAGTACATCTTGCAGAAGTGGCGGAATGCCTGGCCAATGCGGGCCTTACAATAAACCTGCAAAAGTCCACGTTCTGCCAGAAGGAGTTGAAATACCTAGGGTTTATCGTAGGTCAGGGAGAGCTCAGTGCCGATCCGGAGAAAGTGCAGTCCATCGTCGATTTCCCAGTTCCAACCACAATCAGACAACTGCGCCGATTCCTCGGCATGTGTGGATGGTATAGGAGGTTCATTCCAAACTTTGCCTCGGTGGCAGCACCCATGACGAAGTGCTTGCGCAAGGTGAAGGCGTTTGCCATGACGGAGGAGGCGGGGAAGGCCTTTACTGAACTGAAAACGGCGCTCACATCAACCGACGTATTGGTTAACCCAAATTTTACAAAGCCGGTTTACATTCAATGCGACCCGTCGACTCAAGGGATAGGGAGTGTTTTGTTTCAGAAGGATGACGAGGGCAACGAAAGACCAATTGCGTTCATGTCGCAACTATACGATAACGGAGTTAGAGTGTCTAGCCGCGGCCATTAGCGTCAAAAAGTTTCGTGCGTACGTGGAAGGCCTCCCCTTCACGGTCATCACCGACCATATGAGTCTGAAATGGCTAATGGGACAAAAGGATCTCTCCGGCCGTTTAGCCAGGTGGAGCCTGAAGCTACAAGGTTTTGATTTCACGGTGCAACATCGGAACGGATCCCAGAACATAGTCCCGGACGCGTTGAGTTGGATGCATATGGACGACATAAGCAGGATAGAATACGTAAACGAGATTGATTTCGCATCACCGGAGTTTTCAAGCGCGGAATATGTGTCACTCAAGAGCCATGTCGAACAGAACACCGCGCGGTTACCCGAGCTTTGTGTACGAGACGGGGTGGTTTACAAGAGGGTACGCCCTAGGCACGTGGAGGATACAGAAGAGTCAGCGTGGAGAGTATGGGTCCCGGACAGATTACGGCAAGGTCTGCTGGAGCAAGCACACGGGGATCAATCATCTGTCCATGGCGGTACGGCGAAAAGGTTGTACAGGTTAAGAACCAAGTTTTTCCGGGCCGCTGCGGACATATATTGATAGCTCCGACCAGAGCTGTTGGGATCAGCATGTGTCGCTGGCGGGATTTGCGTTGCGGAGTGCAGTCCATGAGGCCATTAAGATCGAGCCATTCAGAGCGGTGTTCGGGCAGTCGATGGCCCAACACGGGAGTACACATAATCTCTGGAGGCGACTCGAGGTGTTGAGGGAAAGTGACCTAGACGTGGTACATAAGGGAGACCGCGTGTGGCTGATACGACAAAAGCTGATCAAAAATCTGGAGGAAGCATATAAAAAGGGACAACAGACATACAATACCCGAGCTCGCCCCGTAAGGTATCGGGAAGGTGAGATCGTGTATCGGTGTAACTTTAAACTGAGCAATACGGCGGAGGGTTTTAATGGCAAGCTCGCTAAGAAATATCTTCGCTCCATGGTGTTGGCCGCCAAACGAAACGCGCTCTACGAGATCGGGGACTCGGCGGGACGCTCGGTAGGGATCTATCACGCCAAGGACCTACGTCGGTAATGGACGACGAGCACCATGGATGCCCAGCCTTTCGAACGCCTAGCCAATCGGGGCCTGGCTGCAGCGCTCGCCCTGTTGCGGTCACCCTGTAGTGCTCACACCGGTATGCGATCTGGCAACTCGCTTCCCGAACATCTCCGTGCCACGTCAGCAAAACGTCATCCCAACCGCAGCTACCTACGAAAACTTCCACTTCCGGTCTTTCTTTTCATCACCGGCAGCCGAGGCGAGTAGCAGCAAAAGAAACTTTACCGAAAAAACCCAGTGAAATCCAGAAGTGGACACCAATTTTTATTAAGGGATTCCACGTATATAACACGAAACGAACTTACGGAGTTAATAATTAGGAAAACTTCACTCGGGAGTAGGCACTAAACGAGGAGGCAAACCACAATTTGAGGGTAAGTACAACAGTTCGAGAATAACGTCAAAAAAACCAGGCAGTAATAGGAGTTTGGTTAAATTCACTAGGGCGCTAACGAACGCGGCTGCCACCATATGTCTCCAACCCTAAATCCATAGTTGGAACACAAGGAGAGGGAAACACCACCACCGGTACCATAAACATTGCGTCTAGCACACTGAAATTGCCATCGGCACACCTTCTGGCAGCCCTTATCATTTTTTTTCACCCCCGGCCACAGGGGTCCGTGGGTGACACCACCCAGTCAACGTCTACCGTCACAACCATCGTAGCTCCTGCGGCAGGGCTACAAGAACCGGCATTTACATCGCGGCTACAACGCTACCCAGCATTTTAACGAACACCGAGGCCACCATCGTCAGCCGACGCACGGTTCCTACAACCACTTTGCCCCGCATGATGCCCTCACAACACATAAATATAATACATAGAGTTATAACAAATTGACCTAGACAGTGGTTTTGAAAAACATGTAAAATATTAGGTCTAGGTTGACGCGTATTTAGTTTGATTCATACAGTCGATAAATTTAAGGAAACTCATGAAGAGTATTAATAAAATTAGCCATATCGCCCTACCAAGGCGTATATGTAAATTCATCATTTTCTTAATAATTAGGCAATAAATAATATGTTCCATTAATTTTGAAAATTCAGTGAATTCTTTATTTCAGATGCGATGTAGACTGACGGACGGGACGATGACTGGGAGTGGGAAATTATAGGGGGGATTCATATTGGGGTCGGCAATAATCAGTAGCCACAGCCGACCATGGAGGGGAGGGTGTAGAGGCACGGCCATTTACCATCTAGGCCATAGAGGGTATAATAAAGGGTGCGAACTGACCCTGATGGAAAGTGATAGCCAGGGGTCAAAGATCCACCCCACAGTCCGGCGAGCTAGTTCGCGCAATACGCAAGCATACCTGCAAGGCTTCCGGGGCATGCAACATGAAGGTGAGGGAACGCCACAGGAGTTGGCAGTCCCAACCGAAAGAGCTGCACGTAACAAACTTTTGTCCGATGTTTGTAAGTATGACAAGAAAAAGAGATAGACCCACCAATAAGTATACCGAAATCATCAGGGCTATGAGCTGAGTCGATTTAGCCATGTCCGTCTGCCCGTCTGTCTGTTTGTAGGCAAACTAGTCCCTCAGCTTTTGAGATATCTTGATGGAATTTGGTATGGAGCCGCCATTTTGCATGAGATTAATCATTCTTCGGAAACAGCAAGATCGGAGTAATACAGCGCATAGCTCCCATACAATCGATAGTTTCGATAAATGGGTTTTGGGCTATAAATTTTGCAATTAAAAAGCTAGGAGCGTAAAACTTTTACCGTTTGGTACTTATTATACATGTAATGTGTGTAGTGAAAACCAGACAGAGCGGACCAACATAACATATAGCTCCCATACAAAAGATATTTTCGATAAATGGATTTTGGGCTATAAATTTTGCAATTAAAAAGCTAGGAACGTAAAGTTTTGCAGGTTTGGTACTTATTATCTATATAATGTGTGTAGTGAAAATCAGTCTGATCGGACCTACATACCATATAGCTCCCATACAATTGATTATTCCGATAAATGGGGTTTGGGCTATCCATCTTTAAATTATAAGTTTTGTAGAGTTTTTACTAATTGTGAGTGGGGATCGGACAATTAAAACCGTGATGCGTTATCATGAAAGGTAAAAAGTCTTCGGCACATATTCTAAGTATGGTACGCTGAATTCCCGGAGAACAGAAAGCCCTATGAGCTTTCCTCGTTAGAGTAAGTAGAGTTTTTCCCGTCATTTTGAGTAACCTGTTCTTCATCCTCTTTCTGGAGTGTATGACATATCGGCTGCTGTTTTCGAGGGAGACTTTCAGATCCGGCCATGCCTTTGAATGGATTGGGACGGTTCATGTAATTTACCTTACGGATTTGGACTGATAGATCAACTTCCATCTTCTCCACTGGTGAAGTATTGTCGTCATCTTTGACTTACGGACGATCGGTCCTCGCATATTGGGGACCATCATGGACACGCCAAATGAGTGTGGCTGTTCCTGTTTTGAAACGGCGAAGTACTCGGCATGTTAATAACATGAACAGGCACCCGATTTTTGAAGTGGGCCGTATGAAAAAACAAATTTCGGAAATCCACATTTTGTATCTCCAGCAGGCCGAACTTGCCTGCGGTAGCGTTTTAGGAAGCTGAATATGCAGCATCCTAGATAGATCTCCATTAAGCCCATTTAAAAATACATCGAAGGCACGATTTCTATAATTCTCGACAAGGGCATCAACCGTCCCGTTCGTGTACGATTCAGTTTTTATTTTATTACTAATTAGTGAGAATTGATGATTCACCTTGTGGAGATAGAAACTGCAAGCTGATTTGTAACGACGACTTCAATTAATTTCGAAGACCTACTCACAGTCTTATATAGTGGCGTAGGTTAAGACTCTTTCCAAGCAGACAGATTAAACAAAAAAGTTAGAAGCTGGTAAATGTAGTTTGCACAGTTTTTGAGAAAATATGCCGGGAACATATCTGGGCCACATATGATTCTCTTAAAATTTTCATATAGATTAAAACATTTTCAGGAGATATTATTGGACTATTAATAAAGTTATTTGTATTCAACTCATATTGATATTTGACTAATTGAGGAAAGGTTGCAGTAGAATAACTAGATTTAAAAAATTGGGCAAAGAAATTTGCAATATCTTAATTATCGCTGGATATACAGTCTTAGTCAGGCCCATGCGCAGGGTGGGGGTTCAAACTCCCCCCTATTGGGAATATTTCAGCATACATTTAGTTATATTCCAAATGGCCTAATTACATTCCAACTGATACTCCTTACAGCTTACAGATTCAAAGTTTTTGGTGGGCATATGTATTCAAATTGTCATTTACCTTCGTGCATTCACTTGTATGTGTAAAGCGGTTTGAATTTGGCTTAGTACTTATAACTGAACCGCAATGTGGCATTTTCTCTCCCTTTCGCACACATAAAAAACGAATTATAAGCTTGTAATTACTACATAAAAGCTATACGTATTTAATACATATATAAATACTCCTTTGTTTTTGTTATTGTTCCCGCAATGCGTATTTACCCGGTTCGTTGTTGCGCGTATTCCATCATTTTATTAGAATATTTGAAAATTCTTTGCCGCACACTTCATTATCATTCGTTGACCAGAGAAAACTGGTGAGGCACACACTACGGTAAGCTGAATATTATTGAATTATTGATATTATTATTAAATAATTTGCATTGTTATTAAAAAGTTTGTATAAGTCCTATTCTTATATTTTTTACCGTGGATATTCATTGTTTTCTGTCTAAAAAAAGGCGAAACGAGAACGAAGATGTAAGTTTAACATAATGTTAAATACGGCATAAATTCAGATTTGTACTAAGTGCATAATATTTTTTGGTTCATGACGTTGGTGAATGTAGTCGTACTGAGCTTAAAACTCAGACAAATATTGGTGAAAATGACGCATGTAAGCCACAAACGGGATTAGCACTGACTACTACAGAAGTGGAATTTTATTTGGAGATACCGAAAAGCTCGTCTTGATCTTAGTTCCTTTGATATTCGATTGTTTGTTCAAAAATCAGCAGCTAATGGAATAAACTCAATTCCTGGATTGCAAAAGAAGATTTGGAGTCCCCCTGACGGATACAGTTTTCCTGCATTGGGCCCTAGAAGTTTGAAGTTTCAACGCTCTTGGCTCCAAAAACATCAATAGCTGAGTATTCGGCAATAGAAGACGGTGCATATTGCGAATACTGTGTCTTATTTTGTGCTACATTGAGAGAAATCGGTAATCAAACTCTGGACCAGTTGATTACCACCCCATTAAAAAACTGGAAAAAAGCACTGGAAACTTTCAAAAAGCACAGTTTATTAGAATACCACAAAAACTGTTTGTTGCAATTGTCTTTGAGAATGGGAATTGAAAAAAAAAATGCTTTACTCATTGATTTGCAACTGTCGAAACAAAAATTAGACCTTCTGAATGAAGCAAACTACGCATGATTCTAATCATTGAAACAGTTATCCTGTTTGGCCGACAAGGACTTGCTCTCAGAGGTTCCAATGATACGAGAAGAATTTCTGAAGACGAACATTTGACGAATGATGGAAACTTTAGAGTTATCTTAAGATATCGAGCCAAAACTGATGAGCTGTTGAAAAAAGACCTGAGTGATTCACTAAAAAATGCTATGTACCTTAGCAACCGTGTCCAGAATGAAAAAATCAACATTTGCCACCACCTCATCATGAGTTACAACATCGATTGAGTGAACAAAGTGAAGGGCTTTTCTTTTCTCGGAGATGACACGCCAGACATTGCAGGAGTAGAATAAAGTTCAATTTGCATTCGCTACTTGGACAAATGCGGCGAAAAGCTCATCATTCAGGAAGATTTTTTGTGTTTTATTTCTATCACCGATTTCACTCGAAAGGGAATAGGAACTGCTTCCCTTGATTTCCTAAAATCTTCCGAACTGGATTGCAGGTATTTCTTCGGGCAAGGATATGAGGTTGCGAAAGTGGTTAGCGGAGAGTTCCAAGGGGCTCAAGCTTCTGTCCGAAAAACTTATCTACTCGCGCTCTACTCCCATTATGCTGCTCATAGCTTCAATTTGGCGGTAAGCTCTGCGTGCAATAAAACGGGAATCAAAAATTGTCTGGGAGTTCTAGAGAATATCCATTCCTTCTTCATTTATCTGAAACGCCAAAATGCCCTACAGGATGCGCTAAATAAAAATGAACATCTACTAGAAACTCGAGTGAAGAAATTGGAAAAATTTTGTAAAACCAGATGGGTAAAACAGCATGAATCCATCGCAACATATCTCCATTTGCAACCAGCGGTAATTCGCGCTTTTGAAGTGATTTCCACCAACTGGAAAGACCCAACGACTTCGTCTGGAGATTTCCAACTGCTTTCAGCTATTAAACCCGCAAATTTCCAGATATTCATGCATACTTTGAGCTAGGTGCATTCTCTCACATTGCCTTTGAGTCTAGTACTTCAAGGAGAAAAGCCAGATCTGGTGTTATGGTTTACCTGCGACTGAAAGTCATTTTAGCTGATTTAATTGCTGGACTTGTGCGGTTGGAGAGGTAGTTGACAGGTTAGATTCACCCTCCGGTTCGACACTTTATCGATAGTTACGGGAAAGTGCGTGATTTTTGGTGAAGTGGCAGCACCAAATGGTTCAATCCGTTCATAGCAATCATCTGATGGTAACGACCAATCAGAATGTTCCACCTGGCAACGGAACTTTTCCATTGCGCAGTCGCGTTAAGTGAATAAAATTTTGGTACTCTGAGAAAATTCATTAAAGCTGAGTCAACTTGTTTGCAACGCGTTTTGCTAATCTTCAGCATTAAACAAATAATTTGCTTAAAGTATACCAAATATCATTTGGTAATTATTATAGAGTAAAATCTCAAGGCAATAACGAGTCGGTGCGTTCAAATTCAATCATAAATCAGAGGATTGAGTGTATTTTACAAATTTCAAGTGCTTAAATATTCATTTATTTCACAACTTTGCCTGGTGTTGAAAATTTACGTTATACGCCCTGAACAAAGGTGGTGTATTCGTACAGTAAAGTGATTTGTCAAATTTTCTTCGAAGCTGACTGAAACTATTTCAACAATTAAAGCAGTGTTTTGCTGAATTTGCTGTGCATCAAGGTAAAAATTTGAAGGCTTTTCGTGATAATTTCCATGAATTGTTGCTAATGCATTTACATTTGACATTACATTTTCTAGGTATTGCCCAGTGTTTGTTGTAATTAAACTAATTGTGTGTGCTAGCAAAATCGTTTAATTATAAAAATAACTATATTTGGATTATTTTACATAAGATAAGTCTTAGTTCGTGTGCTTTCAACATCAAATTTTAATAAATCGGTCGCCCATTCTGGTTAGACGGACGCAAAGGTGTATGGCTATTGTGCTACACAAGCGCGAATGAACGGGCCCAATCACTTCTCCATTGCCGCACTTATCACCGCACACCCCAGAGCGCGCCACCCACACCGACGCGCAACAAAGCGCGCAGCAACATCAGTAGGGAGCCGCCCTATCTTGGGCCGCCGCCGCACTAGCAGCAACCACAACAATACCAGCAGTGACATCAGCGAGGGCCGCCCTAATATAGGCCCGCCGCACTAGCAGCAGCAACAACTGTAACCAGCGGTGACAACAGCGAGGACCGTTCTAATATAGGCCCGCCGCACTAGCCGCAGCAACAACTGTAAGCAGCGGTGACAACAGCGAGGGCCGTCCTAATATAGGCCCGCCGCACTAGCAGCAACAACAACAACACAGTAGTGACATCAGCGAGGGCCGCCGTAATATAGGCCCGCCGCTCTAGCAGCAACCACAACAATACCAGCAGTGACATCAGCGAGGGCCGCCGTAATATAGGCCCGCCGCACTAGCAGTAGCAACAACCACACCAACAACAACAACACCAGCAGTGACAACAGCAGGGGCCGCCGTAATGTAGGCCCGCTGTACTATTACCAACAACAGACACAGTAGCGCCCCACTAAAGGCTTACCACAACCACTAGGTGAGTCCGTGCCGATTAGCACGTTAAAAGCGAAATTTAAGTTTAGAGCAAACCTAGAGTGAAGAAACCCATAAGGAAGTTAGAGAGCAGTCTAAAATAAACTAAGTTCTTCTGAGATAAATTTAAAATTTAACTGTAAAATAGGACACTAAACGTTTTTTTTTTATAAATTAAAGCAAAAGTTAAAACGAAATGGTAAAGATTAACGAAAAGTAAGACTTAACTACAAAAGAAGCAAATTTTACAAATGTATGTAATGGGATTTGATAGGAAATAGATGTAGCATACCAAAACGATGATTTTAGAAAATAAGATCAACAGCAAAATCATAAAAAAATAAAATAAAATATCATACCTAATGAAATAAAGTAAGTAACGGGATAAATAAATACATACTGATAATTCTATATATTAAACTACTTAAAATACAAAAGGTATATAACACAATAGAAAAAAAAAAAAGAAAAATAACAAACTAAAGGCCGAAAATCAATCAAAAAAAAAAAAACTATTTTAAAGAAAAAAAATATATATATATGTATATATACATGTTTAGGCGAGATGCCTAAAGTCTTAAAAAATGGGCCACCCTAATGTAACTTTAGCGCCCTTCCAATCACTCACACCAACCCACCCACCTGTGTGGGCATGCATGCATATTCGTGTTTTGTCAGCACACATATACATGCATGGGGGTGTGCATGTGTGGGTTCACCCCCCCTTAAAACCGGAGGATAATTTTCAGGTTCAACGGTTGTCCCCGATTGAAAAACCGTCTACTTTTCCAGAGACAGTCGACACGACCACATCACGGCCAGCCCAGGATTTTTCGCCCGCACCAAGGTAAACTAATTGTTCATCATTATATTTTATATAAATACACGGCCACCTTTTTATAACGAGAATTCTAGTTTCTTGTTTATTTTCTATTTCGAGCACAAATTCGACCGCCGTGCTTTTGAGCCACCGCCGCTCCCAGTTAGCACCACGCTCGAATTTACATGGTCCATCTCCCCGTCTAGAGGAGCCTGCATACAGTCCACAACAACAAAAATTGCAGATTTGATACTAAACAACCATAAGTGGGTCAATACAAACAACTCTGCCATAAGAAAACCTCAATATTTCACGCACTGCCGCAATATCGCCGCAATATCAACAAACAACTCTACCACATACCACAACAAACAACTCTGCCACATACCACAACCAACAACACAAACAAACTCGTATATACAACAAATTCAATTCGGCCAATCACCACATCAAAGCACGTAAGTTGTATATTTCTTGCCACTTAGTTTTTTTTTGTGTTGCATAAAATTGTATAAAAGTGCCGCCCGCGAGTGTAATCAAACGTAAGTGCGATTAGTGAATATTTAACAATAGTGATTTTTTTTTGTTCAGTTAAGTGCTTTATTTTTCTTTAAATTTTAAATTAAATTGAACGCTTAAGAATCCTTGTGACTATCCGGATTATCCCCCCACCAGTGGTAAGGTTTTTTGGACACAGCGCAAGGCAAGAGGTAACATAACCTCATTTTCACAATTAGTTCATTTAGCCTTTCGATCTTCAGTTTGTTTTTGTTTTTTCCACTTGGTTTTTTCGTAATATATAGAACAGAATTTTAATCGAAGGCTAGTTTATTATTTTCTGATAAAATTCACTATTTGTATAGCACTTTTCTTTTGTTTTCACATTTCTTCATTGAATATTCACTTTCGCTCGTTTGATACACCGCGCACTTTATCTGTGTTTGTTGTGTATTTCTTTATTGCGGCAACACATACACACATTTATATATACATATTTCCCTTATACGTGTGGGTGGCGAGTAAGTCACAAAGATTTTGTTTACAATTTTTTGCGTTTGTAGCAAACAAATATTCGTCAGACAAATCGGCCAAGTCTGCAATATAATTCAAAAATTAACAATAAATAAAAGAAATTGATTTAAATTATACATTAATTGAGTTTATTACAATTTTATTGAGGTTGTTTTGATTTTCCTGGGTAAAATACTGCCTTTACCTTTTCTATTCAGCATTTTTCTTGTACGGTTGAGCATTTCATCGTACCTTCAGCTTTATTTTTTCGGTTTTGTTTTGATTCTACAGATCCTCTAAGTCCAAAATATGGAAAGTTTCATTAGGCTGGCTGATTCGATTTTTGAATTCGAATCAGACTACAATGAATTAGAATATTCAGTCCACAGCAAGTACACTCTTGGGCTTCAACAAGAGGACTTGAAGGCAATGTGGAGAAAAACCAGAACGGCTTATGACGACTTACTTAATTCAGATAAGTTAGAGGCCACTGGTATAGTTTCTGTCAAACAGAAATATAAGAGATCATATGCAGTATATTTACGCTGCATGTCAGACATGGCTACACGCCAAGCGACATACAACAAACCAGAAAACAAATCTGAAGAAAAGCCCGAATTTGAACACAGTATCCGCCTGCCTCCATGTGATACTGAAGTTTTCAAGGGCGATTATCTGTCATGGCCAACATTTCGTGACATGTTCACGGCTGAACAATAAGACACAAGGTGAGGCAAAAGATATTGTGAAAAAATGTCCGCTCACGAATGAGGGATTTGATACGGCCTGGAGAAATTTATGCGAGAGATACGAAAACAAACGTATCTTAGTAAACTCGCAACTCCAAATTTTATTCAACTTGAAAAAGGTAGAGAGTGAATGTGGTAGCGCGATTAAAACACTTCAGCGCGAAATAAATAATTGCCTTTCGTCCCTGCGAAGTCATAAAATTGACACTTCGAACTGGGACGCAATTATAACGTATTTGTGTTCGACGAAATTGCCGGAAAGTACGCTTGGTCTATGGGAGCAAAGCATAGACCACAAAGTGGAAATATCCAAGTGGGAGGATATGGACAAATGTTTGTCCAACCGCTTCCAGACACTCGAAACAGTGTCTGGGTTCATAGGGAGTTCTTCGAAAGTGCAAAAGCCGCAAAGTACGCGGATTGCCAACGAAACCCCTGCAAAAAGACTTGGTACATACCAAGCAAACGTGACTAAACTACTGTGCACAAAGTGCAAATCGAATGCCCACAGATTACGAAACTGTCACCGTTTTCTCAAATTAACTCCGGTGGAGAGAATTAACTTTGTCGAATCCACCAAGGGCTGTTTGAACTGCCTATCCCCAGGACATACTGTGTCGAAGCGCACCAGTTCTTATGACTGCAACAAGTGCCACTCTCGACATAATACGCTCCTGCATGCGGAGTCTCTTCAGACGCAGGCAACCACCAGCCCTAATCAGTATCATGCTGATAATGCTGCCTCAACTTCAAAACAGGCACAAGAGAGACGGGAAGCTGAAAAATCTGTTTCGGCCATAAACAGAAACGTTAAATCCTGCCATGTGCATTCAAGCGCAGGTGTGCTGCTAGGGACAGCTCGAGTAAACATTCATCATAATGGTACAGACTTCCCAGCAAGAGCACTGATTGATTCTGGTTCGGAGTGCTCGTTTATGACAGAACGACTCAAACGCAGAATCAATTTACCGGCAAAAAGGATGCATGCTCAAGTTTCGGGCATCAATAGTGCCGTCTCAGCTCAAGGCAAGGAGGCATCCAATATGGAACTCCGTTCACCAGTGGATCCTTGCTTCAGCTTAACAACATCTGTTCCAATTCTAGCCAAATTAACTGGGAATCTGCCATCCTGCCATATCGATGCTCCGACTATGCAGGCTTTCCCAGACTTAGTCTTGGCAGATAAGCGATTCTACATCAACGAGGAAGTTGATATTATACTTGGCGGAGACGTATATCCGCAAATTATATTGAGTGGGCTGAAAAAGAATGTACTTAGTACACTTCTCGCCCAAGAAACGGTGTTCGGTTGGATATTAACCGGGCGCATAGAAGCACCGAATCCAACCAGAACTATAGTGTCCTTTTACAGCGAAGTTGCTTTGGACAAAAAGCTTACGGCATTCTGGGAGTTGGAAAATCTTCCAAGAATTAAAAGCCCAAACGCAGATGACAAGTACTGCGAAGATTTATATAGAGAAACTACGAGTCGTAGAGAGGATGGAAGATATGTCGTCTCTCTTCCATTCAGACAGGACTACCCAGATCAGATAAACATAGAAGGGTCTCTTAGGCGGGCGTGTTCACAATTTTTTAGAAATGAGACGCGGTTAGCAAAGAACCCGGAATTAGGGAAAGAATATATAAGGGTCCTGTCTGAATACGAGACATTAGGGCATATGCGAAAAGTTACTGCCATTGTACCAGCCGATTCGGCGGACAATTACTTTTTGCCCCATCACGCCGTAGTAAAGGCGGAGAGTACCACCACTAAGGTACGCGTCGTATTCAATGCGTCGAGCCCACCGGCAAATGGCACAAGTTTGAACGACATTCTCCTGCCAGGCCCAGTACTACAATCAGATCTTCCAGTACTTATACTGCGATGGAGACTATATCGCTTCGTTTTCAATAGTGACATCGAAAAGATGTATAGGCAAATTTGGATGAGCGATGATCACGTCAAATTCCAACGGATTATTTACCGAACATCGCCTCAAGAACCCATAAGCCTTTACGAGCTGAAAACGGTCACTTTCGGGGTTAATTGTGCGCCTTATCTGGCAATTAGAACCCTTTTACAACTAGCAGATGAAGTAGAGAGTTCTCACCCTACAGCATCTAGCATATTAAGGGAAGGCATGTACGTAGATGACGTACTAGCGGGGGGACACACACTCGCATCGGCCATTAACGCGAGGAATGAGATTCGACAAGTCTTACTCTCCGCGGGCTTGCCACTACGAAAATGGACTTCGAATGCTGAGGAAATTCTCAACGACATCCCAATATCGGATCGGCTGACCGAGGACTTTCTGGCATTCGAAGATACCAGCACCGTTAAGGCATTGGGCATAAGATGGAATGCCCATTCAGACCTGTTTTACTTTAAAGCAGGGTCACTAGAAGAAACGGAAAAGTTGACAAAACGATCGATTCTATCCGCCATCGCCAGACTCTTCGACCCTTTAGGATGGCTTGCACCAATGGTCATTGTGGCCAAAATTTTGATGCAGAACATCTGGTTAGAGGGCACCGATTGGGATGAGCCAGTTTCGTCCAATACATTGGAACGATGGCAAAACTTCAGACATCAATACCACGAAATCGACAACATAAAGATACCACGATGGGTAAACTTTTCACCAGAAGATGATGTCGAAATACATGGATTCTGCGATGCTTCGGAAAAGGCATACGCTGCAGCTGTCTACATGCGAGTCAAAAGGAATGATGATATCTTCGTAAATCTACTTCTGGCCAAAACCAGAGTAGCACCAGTGAAGACCATCTCACTTCCGCGTTTGGAACTTTGCGGAGCAGTACTGTTAGCGGAAATGATGGAATCAATATTCCGAAACATCAAACTTGGACCAGTGAAACAGTATCTATGGACGGATTCCACCATCGTTTTGGCATGGATAAGGAAACCACCCTGTTCCTGGTCAACATTCGTCGCACACAGGATTACAAAAATCATCGACCTAGTCGGCAGCAAGAACTGGCTTCATGTCAATTCGGAAACGAATCCAGCAGACTTAGGAAGCAGAGGACTACCGGCATCGGATTTGGTCAACAATTCTTTGTGGTGGCAGGGACCTTCTTGGCTACAAGAAGACAATTCCCAATGGCCAGTACAAGAAAAGGAGTATAGTACATCCGTGGAGGAAAAGAGAGCGCAGGCCTACGCAATATCAACGCAAAAAGAGATCGAGATTCTTGACCGGTTTTCGAATTTACCGAGGGCTTTGAGGGTACTATCATATATTATGAGATTCTTTCGAAGAACTCATCCCAAGACAAAAGCTTCCTTTCAGGAAAAATCGTGCCTAATCTCATCCGGTGAGATCAAGACCACGACGCAACTCTTGATTAAACTCTATCAGAAGCAACATTATAAGGAGGAATATGTAAACTTGAAGAAGGGACAGGTAATCGATAGGAAAAGCGAGATACTGCCACTCAACCCATTCATCGACAAAGATGATATTATTAGGGCGGGTGGTCGTCTTGGAGCGTCTCAAGACCTCGCTTACAACGAGCGCCACCCAATCATACTGCCGTACAATTGTAGGTTGACGCGTTTGACAGTACAAATGATACATCAAATCTCTCTCCATGGGGAAAACCAACTGATGCTCCGTCTCATCCGCACCCAATATTGGATTCCGAATGTCAAGAACATGATTAGGGTCACCATCCATAACTGTAAGGTCTGCATCATTTATAAAAAAAGAGCGCAAACCCAACTTATGGGTACCCTTCCTTGCGAACGCACTACGTTCACCCGCGCGTTTACCAATACCGGGGTGGACTATGCCGGGCCTTTCGACATTAAAAGTTACCGCGGTAGAGGATGTCGATTATCAAAGGGCTAAGTATTGCCTCTTTGTTTGTTTCACGACTAAAGCGATCCATCTGGAAGCGACCAGTGATCTTAGCACCCCATCCTTTCTAGCAGCGTTTTCGCGTTCTATCGCTAGACGAGGATGTCCGAGAAGCATTTACTCCGACAATGGCACTAATTTTGTCGGAGCATCACGATCATTAAGATCTGAATTTAAAGCATTTATCTCGGAAGCCCGAGACACGACTATTTCCAAATATAGCCATCAAGCCATAACATGGCATTTCATTCCGGCCGGGGCTCCACATATGGGGGGACTCTGGGAGGCGGGCGTGAAGAGCTTCAAAAGCCACTTCAAGAAGTTAGCCTCGCCTCATAAATTCACGCATGAGGAATTCCATACGCTATTATGCCGGATTGAGGCATGCCTCAACTCGCGGCCACTTAGTCCAGCCTCAAATGAGCCCGCGGACCTCGAACCCTTGACCCGTGGGCACTTCCTGACTGGAAGTCATCTCCTGGCTCCGCCAGAACCCGAGGTGAATGAGAGCCCTGCCTCCATTATCAATAGGTGGCAGAAGCTCAAGGCTCTTCATCAAACCTTCTGCAGGCGATGGAAGGTGGAATACTTATCCGAACTTCACAAACGAGTGAAATGGAAGCATCCGAAACAAAATATTAAGGTGGGGGATCTCGTTGTCATCAAAGAAGACAACCTGTCTCCCAATGAATGGAGGCTCGGCCGAGTTACCCACGTACACCCCGGCGAAGATAACCGAGTGCGTGTAGTGAACCTCATGACCGAGAAGGGTTAGATCAGAAGACCGTTGATCAAGCTGATTCTGCTCCCTATGGAGGGAATGGCTGGCGAGAGGCCCGGGACCTCATCTTAACCATCCCCTTCCATCACCTCCCTGCCGTTTTAACCGCCCCTAACCCAAAATTTTCCACCCTTCACTCGCTACCCTTAACGAGGACACCAGAAAGCCTACCGCAGAAGGGCGATCCATTCTGCCCCAGAAAACGCTATTGCAATCGATACCGAGGCCAAAGAAAGCCTAACGCAGAAAGGCGAACCAATCTGCCACTGAAAAGCTATCCATCTGCCACGACAAGTTGGTAGCAGATGGTCCCACCCTCATATACATATACATATATGTTAATTTTTTCAAATGTGCATCTGAACAAAATATATTTTTGTTAACACCCAACAAGCAAAGTTAACTCAAAATGAATCTTAAAAACGCTTTCAAAATTAAGTATGAATTTTACAAAATACAGATTTTTTCGTTTATAAAGCGTTTGAAATTAAACGTTGTGTACTTGAAACGACACGTTGACAAAAGCTTATTAATTTAAACCGATAAGACAGATTTTAAAGAAAGCTTTCTAATAGTTTTCTCAAACTTTATTCAAACCAGATTTTGTATATTAGTTAGCTATTGCAATAACATAAATAGCTAAGTTCTAGTCATACATTGACTTTTTGGAAGTGGTTAAGATGCAGCCACGATGAATGTTTTTTCGCAGTCACTCTCATATCAAGTCTTGTTTGGAAAGAATCAAAATCATTTAAGTTGAACAAAAAAATTTACAATTTGAATTGAATTGAATTATTATTAATTAAAGTATTTGGAACAGTTTGTTCTTGAAGTTTATAGAGCGTTTACTTAAAGTTTTCAAAGAGATTAAACTAAAAGCCGACATATCGCTTATTGTAGCAAAATTAATTTGAAAAACATCTACAGAAATGTTTGTTGGGCGCACATATTTCTATGTAATAATATAAGAGACTTACCCTCTTCCTACGGTGCGCATCGCCTATAGCGCTAATCCCATATGGTCTAGTAGAGTTCATAACCACCCCCTATATCGCAATTGTTACTAAGTACCTGAAATTAGGACAACATTAGTACACATATTTCAAGGGGATAGATATCAATAATCGCAACAACAATGTTAATATTCGTCTTCAGCCGAGAAAATCGTTCGGTAAGCCAGGATATGGCGAACGTGGAGTGAATTTTGGTAATTGTTACCCTGAGGAGACAACTACTAAAACACGTCCCAAATTATCGGGAAAGGTATCAAACGACGCGTTTTGACCTCGGTAACAATAATCCGGAAGCGGATTTTCGAGTTCTTTGTTTCAGTGAAGAAATATTTCCTATCAAAGTTGAAAATTTTCTGCCATTTCCATGTTGTTGTTGTAATCACAGATTAGGGTGTACCGAAAGGTGCAAAAAGTTTTCTGCGGAGGACTACCGTGGACCGCGTAGCCGGTCCTGGACCGACGAAGGGTTATTTTTTTGAAGCGCGACTCAAACACTTAAGCGAATTGTCAAAGAGCCGTCCCATTACGAATAGAACCTGACGCATCGTATTGGGGGCCACGTCAGCTGCAACTTCACTAGCCGGTATAGTTTTTACAGTCTGTTTTTCTAATTTGGTTGAGTTATAGAGGATGTACTCGATGTAATTCATGTGGTGAATGAAGTCACAGTTGGAATATAACAGGCTTGGGACATTGTCCAACAAACACAAATAGCAAAAAATATTGAATTTCCTTTGATGCGTGAAAAACAAAAAAAGTTTTGCAACGTCTAAAAGAAATGAGTCGTCAAATTGAACAAACAGAACAAAAGTACGCGCAGAATGTTGCTTTGGCAGTACAATCTGTGACTGAGTTTATCAGTCTCAATGCCCCGCTCATGTCTAAAATAAACGATATTCAAGATACAATGCACAAACACGAAGCCTACAAGGACAAGCTGGAAACGAGTACATTAATAACATTTGCTGAATGGACAGTTTCACCAAATGCATACCCTGTACAACATTTAATGGATCGGTTGCATTTAATCCTATTGGGTGCCGAAGAAAAGGAGAATACCACAATGAATGTTTTGTCTTTGCTAGCACAAACATATGAGGAATCGACAGATCAAATATGTCACACACAACAATCAGCGCAACAATTCGTTTATTCGCTGTACACCGACATAGCTCTTACGGAGCTAAAAGGTTACACTATGATGGAATTTTCTTGGATGATGTTAAGGCTCTACGGCAAAGGCAACTTTACACAAGAAGTCGAGCTAACGCGCATTGATTACGAGAAACGTACTGGGCGCACACTTAAATTGTTGCGTGAAGTAATGCGACGTGCTGATCGAATTTTATGGCGTTGTGATCCTAATAAATTTATAAAAGGTCAGAATTATGATGAAGTGACACGATTACTACAGGGCTATATTGAGAATGAAGTTGATTTGAATAAAGATGAAACATGCCGTGAGACATGCGATTTTATCAATCCACTAGATCGGAAGGATGCTTTAAAGAACTATATTGTGCACGTCAACCTAGATGCTCAGGCAAATTGTACCATTGTACGTATGTGGATTCAGACATGTGGGTGTGTCCTGCTAGTCGAAATAGCACACGGCGCTATGAATATATTGCATATGAAAATGGGCGCTTACTTGGCCAAAGATCGTCATGTGTACGTGGTACAACAAAGGTAGATTCGTGGTGGCGTTATCTTTTCTGGCACTGCAGCTATTGTTTTTGTCTATGCGATGAGATTAGTATTAAATCTGATCATTATTTTAATTTGCGTGATACTGTATCAGATGTAGAAAATAATAGAGTTGTGACAGGTTTACGATTTACCAAGCATAATCGTATATTCCATTTACAAATACAGGGTGTTTTTTTTACAGGTTTGTTTTTCGAATAGAGATAAAACTGGCATTTTGTGGTCAAATCTGGCAACTCTAATGTCATTTATGTTCAGTTTGGTTTGCCATTTCATCATGAACAGGTTGACAAAAGAACAACGCTTGCAAATCGTGCAAATTTATTTCGAAAATAATGGTTCAGTTCGCGAAGTTTACCGTGAGCTCCGTCCATTTTATGGTCGACATAATCGTCCATCAGAGCAATTAATTCGGTTAACCATGGATCGTTTTCGCACTACGTTTACTCTATGTGATAATACGCATCCGCAGAGACGTCGAACAGTGCGCACCGAAGAAACAATTGCCGCTGTAGAGCAAAGTGTTGAAGAGGACCCGAATGAATCGATTCGCCACCGTGCACAGCAATTGGAGCTTTGTCCATCAACTTTATGGAAGATTTTGCACAAAGATCTTGGCTTGCGACCTTACAAGATCCAGCTTGTGCAAGAATTAAAGCCGCGAGACCATGCAATGCGTCGTGATTTTGGTGTATGGGCCGAAAATGAGATTGATTTCGATGCTGATTTTCATCGCAAAATTTTGTTCAGTGATGAGGCTCATTTTTGGTTGAATGGCTACGTCAACAAGCAAAATTGCCGCATTTGGAGTGAAGAGAATCCACATGAGACCCTTGAAACGCCATTACATCCACAAAAACTGACTGTTTGGTGTGCTCTATGGGCTGGTGGAGTCATTGGGCCATACTTCTTCCGCAATAATGCTGGAGAGGCAGCTACCGTTAATGGAGACCGGTATAGAGCCATGATAACCGACTATTTTGTTCCCCAATTGGATGGCATGAATGTGGATGAGTTGTGGTTCCAACAAGACGGCGCTACATGCCACACAGCGCACGTCACAATCGATTTATTGAAGGAAACATTCGATGAGCGCATAATTTCGCGGAATGGACCTGTCAATTGGCCACCAAGGTCGTGTGATTTGACACCATTGGATTATTTTCTTTGGGGATATGTGAAGTCGCTCGTCTACACCAACAAACCAGAAACGTTAGGGGAATTGGAAGCCAACATTCGTGGCGTTATTGCCGACATACGGCCCCATATGCTCGAAAAAGTGGTTGAAAATTGGACCTGTAGAATTGGCTTTATTCGAGCCAGCCGCGGCGGCCACATGCCCGAAATCATACTTAAGCATTAATGGCATAAAATTATCCTTCCAATAAAGCCAAATTGATGGACCTTAAAACGATTTTCTTGTGTTTTATTTCAATTCGAAGTTCTATACCCCTAAAAAAAACACCCTATACAAGAGGGTGAAATGTTACCACGAGGTTCAATAAATCGTACAAGTTTAACGTGGAAATCCGTGGAAGATTATCAGATATTTGATAGAGATGTACGAAATGGGCGAGACTATCATACGCTCAGTTACGAAAGTCGTTCAATCGATCTAGATGATATCTATACTGGTGACAACTCATATGTAGTTGTTGGTGTACGTTTTCGTACTGTTGGCGCACATTTGAATTTAGAAGCCAAACTTGCAGAGTTTGATTTTAAAACGGGTAAATTAATTTCAATGGAAACGAATAGTTTTTGGAAATCACGATACACGCGCACAAAACGGATTGCCCACCTGAAAGAAAAAAATGGAAAACCATTAGTATTTGCATGGAAATATATGTGCATATATGCGTATAGATACAAAATGTGTCTCAAAGCATGCGCCGGCCGCCACAGCGTGTGAGACACATTTTTTTTGGTTCCTATAATTTGCGCTGCTACCGAAACGATACAGAGTTTCGGGCAGCGCTAACAAATACTTACCTTCTCCAGATACTTATGCCCATGCGCCGGACAGGCGATCTTCCACAGCCGCATCTCCATTTGTCCATGTGCCCCTGAAAATAAAAGAAAAAATTAGATTTAATACATTTTACAATTAAAATTTACAATTTTTACTTACCTTGCAGAGCTGCTGACCCACGCGTGCCGGAAACAAGAAAATTATGAATTGTTCCAATTCAATGAATTTTCTTTGTTTCTTTTTCACGATTTTGCAAGCCGTGAGTACGCACATATATGTATGTGTGCAAGTCTTCAACCATCACGCCATGCGAGCTCTCATTTACTCGCAAAAAATTTGCCAGCATATGTATATATGTATATATGCATAATTTTACCATCACGTTAGTGATGCGATATTTTAGTCACCGGGTACCGAAATCCCGATCTGCCAAAATCGGTACCATTCACTGCGGGATCAATAGGGTAACGAAATCTACGTTCGTACCTGATCGGCGAAGATCCCGCTTCTAGTAGAATAGGAAATAACCTATAAATAATAAATTTATACACAAAATTTTGGAAAATTGGTTTTTTCGAACTACGAAAATTTTTTTGTTTGTTTTTCGTTATTCATTTTTTCTCGGGGTTTTGTTTTTGTTTTGTTGTTTTCGGAGGGGGCAGGACTGTTTTGCCCACAAACCAACAAAAAATAAACCCTAACAGTCACCACATTCTCACTCTCTACCCAGTTCGGTACCGAAACCAAGTACCGAAAAAAGCGAAAATGTCGCTGTGTGCACGGCACTGACGCCACTTATGACGGCGACCATGCAAGTAAGAATAAATCTCTGCATGAGGGCCAGTGGCGAATCGAAATACAAGGCGATCAACGTAATCAACTTGTCGCTACCGTGCCGTGTGGGAAAAAATAACCAATTCCCACGTACGAGTAATATGCATTGTAATTCTAAAATTTCATCATAGATCAGAATCATGCCACATTATATGGCATTGATAAACCCCGAACGAGGTCGCTCGCCACCCACGTATATGGGCGTCCATGCAAATATACAAATATTCAAAGGGGATTTTTTTTTGTTTCTTTCTTTCTTTTTCGGTCATATGCAGTATGACTCGCTACGCATCCTTGCGCAAGAGGGCCGAACGCCTAGCCGCCCGGTACCCAAAGCCATGCCCGCTGTGTGGCGATAGCCACCCACTACGTGCGTGCACCCGATACCAGGGGATGGAACCTCTGCAGCGCCTCAAGGAGGTTATCCGGGCGGGCTACTGCGACAACTGTTTGTCGATGGTCCATATTGCCAGGGACTGCACAAGCGACGTCAGGTGCCGACGATGTGGTGAAAAACACCACACCACCCTGCATCTGCCCATGGACGATCAAGCACGCGCACCTACGCCCTATAAAAGCTGGGCCCAACAAGTAGAAGAGGCCGAACTGGAAGCAGCTACAGTGGACGCGATGGAAGAGGAGATGCTGTCACTCCACGCATCAGAGACATCCTGGTCGCCAGAAGAAGGCGAGATCACGGAGCCGGTACCGGAACCACGGCCGTTCCGACCGGCCGAAGGGGTATCGAACTCACTGCCGTTCCGGCCCCTTCTAGCCCACGAGCGGCGCCTTCCAACGGCATACCCTGCGCTCACCACAACGCAACACCAGTGATGCCGGACATCACAGCAACACATCCAACCGGACCCCACGACGCGCCCATCGAAATAGCGGCAAACGTCGACTGGCCACTCAGCCGCGCCAGCGACTGCTCATCAATCATCGCCGCCCAAATACAGACGAGAGTAGACTGGCCTCCCAGCCACGCCAGCTACGCATCAACGCGAATTTCGACGGTAGACTGGCCCTTCAGCCGCGCCAGCTACCACGGGTTTCCGGCTTCCGCGACGGTCTCAGCCGTGTCCTTTCCCAGGTGGGCCCTCCGTTGCGCCCCATGACCACTCTCTCGCCTACTGCGATTGTGAAGCTGGAAGTCGGTGGGGGATTGCTCCGCATCCGGGCGATCATTGATGCCTGCTCCCCCCGCACAGTGATCGATCGCAGCTTGGCGGAAAGTTAGGGCTGCATACGACCCACTCGGGCGGAGAACGCGGCTGCTTCCTCCGAGTCCGCGGGAACCATGGAAACCCGAAAAGTATAACGGCGCACGCGTTATGCGTGCCCAATCTGCAGCGGATCAGCCCAGCCCAGAACGTCGACGCCCGAGTCGCCGCTCCTTATGAGCATATTCGGCTGGCTGATCCGCAGTTTTTTATTTCAACGCCGATCCACCTCGTACTAGGTGGGGACGTCTATACCGATGTCATAACAGCGGGCACTCTTCCACCGTCGTTTGGGCCACTGCTTGCCCAAAGCACGATTTTTGGATTTGTGCTATCGGGAGCCGTTAGCATGTAAGGCTAGTTTTAAGCAAAAATAAAATTTTTTTTCTTTTTTCTTGTTTTTATTTAAAATAAATAAAACCAATTATTTCCTGGCAAGAAATATACAGCGTTCTTAATTTCTAAAGTTTCTTCCTCCTATCTCTTAGCTCTAGGTGCGATACGATGGAGGCATACGACTGGGACAGCGCCAGCCGGCACTCACTAGGATAGTTTAAGTCCTTAGCTTAAGAGGATGCTATCGCAAGGGGGGCCGGCATGTTTAGGCGAGATGCCTATAGTCTTAAAAAATGGGCCACCCTAATGTAACTTTAGCGCCCTTCCAATCACTCACACCAACCCACCCACCTGTGTGGGCATGCATGCATATTCGTGTTTTGTCAGCACACATATACATGCATGGGGGTGTGCATGTGTGGGTTCACCTCCCCTTAAAACCGGAGGATAATTTTCAGGTTCAACGGTTGTCCTCGATTGAAAAACCGTCTACTTTTCCAGAGACAGTCGACACGACCACATCACGGCCAGCCCAGGATTTTTCGCCCGCACCAAGGTAAACTAATTGTTCATCATTATATTTTATATAAATACACGGCCACCTTTTTATAACGAGAATTCTCGTTTCTTGTTTATTTTCTGTTTCGAGCACAAATTCGACCGCCGTGCTTTTGAGCCACCGCCGCTCCCAGTTAGCACCACGCTCGAATTTACAATACATATAAAATAAAATTAAAATAATGTAACAAAAAAAAAAAACAAGATTCATAAAAGCAGCTTTTGCACTTTTTTTTTAATATTGCTGCATTAGAAAGCTCTTAACAACACGTTGAATTACGTATGAAGAGTTTATTTTCAAACGTTTTATGAACGAAAAAGCAAAACTTTGTTAACTTAATATCTAGTTAGGAAAGCTTTTGAACCTGGGATAGCAATAAGAAAATGAATTATAAATAAATTTGTTAAGAATGGGAATGCTGATTTTTTGCATTATTTAGAAGGCATTTAGGTTCTGGTAAGGGGCCATCGAAACCAGGTGCGTCGATGGCCATGGATGAGGGTGGGTTAGCACCAGGGCGTCGCAACAACACCCGCGGCGCCCCCTTTTAATGTTCGGCCCTTTTTCTTGTATTTGTCTTTTTTTTTTTAGCGTGGTAACCGGCCATTTCCGGTTCGTTTTTTTTTAATTTTCAGGGTTTCTTTTCGGTTAATTTAAATTTATCTTTGGTTTCCTTTTTCCGTTCGTTATTTCAGTTTTAATTTCGTTTCCATTTTCGCTTATTTTGGAATTTTGATTTCTAGTTTAATTATTTTGGTTGCCCGTTTCTTTTGAATTTATTTGATTTTCCGTTTTATTTGAGTTTTTGTATTTTGAAGTCAACGGTCTGTCCGTGGCATCCGGGTTTAACCGGATGTTGTTTTTTTATATAGTTGTTTTTGTGCGGTTTTGTGCATTTCCCCGCGTTTAAAAGGCATGATATGACCTTTTCTCTGATTATGGCGCAGGACGGTAAGGTTGGCAAGAGCCCACCCCAGCCGACAATGACTAGCCACAGTGCGACCCTAGATCATGCCGACCGCCTTCCTTACTGCTCCATTTTGCTGCGAAACCATAACAGATGGCGACCAACGTGGGGCCCAAAGCGCTGACCGCGATGACTTTGCTGGTCAGCTTGTGAGGTTTCACCATCCCGTAAGTCCCAGGTAGGCAGGCCCAGGAGCCGCCACCTGCGTTGCGACGGGATGGTGGGACCGATCAAGTTGTCCGGATGGGTCTTCGTGTTCGGTAGCCAAGGGCTCCACGAGACTTCACGTCATGTCCACCGGAAGTTTGTATTTCACCCGGTGAGGTAGTGCTAAACGCACTTAGTTTTTTTGTAGTTACAATTTTTTTTTGTCCCGGGTCTGTGGTCCGATGTCGGCTTCGGGAAAAATATATATGTCCGCTAAGTGGGGTTTAGTTTTCTTTTGGGGATTATTAATATTTGTGTTTTTGCCGAACGTGATGTTTTGTTTTGTCTTCGTTTTTTTTTGTATGCATTTTTTTTGTAGTGATCCTTACTTCTCCAACCAGTCTCAGGGAGGCAGCCCTTAGCAGCCCCTGCATTGCGGGAGGAGGAGTAGGGACCCCATATCCACCCCTTTCCAACTGCGCAAGTCTGGGGAAAAGCGGTACCCAACCGCATCCTTTCATTGCGGCGTGGTTGAGGAGGGGTGTTTCAAAAAAAAAAGAAATAAAGTTTTACGTTTTGATCGCTGGTGTCCAGTGCTCCGACCAGTCTCAGGGAGGCAGCTTTAGCAGCCCCTGCATTGCGGTCCGGAGTACTGGAGTCCAAATAAGTTTAAAAATGTTGCCAATTCTCGCTACGGTACACAACATGTCTCAGGGCGAGGTGTCTTATAACCACCCCTGCATTGCGGTAGGTGTACCTGGAAGAATGTCTTTGTCTAGTGTTATTTCGTTTTTTTTTGTTATACCTATGCCTTCTGGTGATGAGATGTCAGCATTCCCATTCAATATATAAATACACAACTAGCTTTTGCCAAACTTTATACCGTTTTTTCTTTTTACATATTACATTTCAACACGTATATATACTAATAATCAATTTCTTTCAGCATATGTATATTTATATGTATATATTTATTTTTTTTGACATATTCGCGGTAATCAGTTGATGCAAATATCGGTTAGGAAAATTTGCATTAATTAAATTTTTATTTTTCAAAACCTTGCAGTCGTCGGTATTATAGGGTGGGGGAGTGAATCTTGACTTGTTATACCCTCCAACCGCCCCTTGTAACCGAATACTTTTTTTTTATATTTTTCTGTTTATCTAACGTGGTTAGGGGATTTTTTTTTTGAAACAGGGATCAGTCGGCTGAACGCATGACTACTAGGAACTCGGTACGAGGAAGTGGGGGCAAGCCTAGAAGTCAGGGAAGAAGGGCGCTTCCGAAGCAACCCACCAATCGGCCTCTGGTACTGCATTCTCCAATAGGTAGTCCGGGCGGGGGAGATCCGACCAGGATAGTGTTGAATCCTGCTTCCAACCATAAAATGGATAGACCAGCTAGTACTAATATCCTTGACTCGTCCATGGCAGCAGATCCAATGCAAAATACTTTTGACCCTTCAACTGGCGTGTTAACAGGTATACAGGGGGAAGCTAGAGCTTCGGTTCAAGACCGTATACCTCCTGACACTTTAGGTGATGGGATCACTACGCAAAGGAACAATGCCGAGGTCCCTCCTGTAGATTCGTGGGTGAACGTGCTACATCAGCTGTTCAGGACATCGCAGGAGGAGATGCGGAATGAAATCAGGACGATCAGGGAGAACATGGACTTACTCAACGCCGCAGTAACATCGTCGCAGGGTAGTGCGACCTATGCCAGGAACACAAATAGGAAGGAAAGGAACCAAGCCCCGACATTCGTTAGTAACCAGGCCAACATCGTTTCGAATAGCGTGGCAGTGAAACCACAGGATTGGAAGATTTCCTTCGATGGTACTGGAAGCGTTGCTGATTTTTTGTTTAAGTTGGACACCCTATGTGAGCGGACTCAATGCTCTAGCGACCAACTTATGGCGAGTTTTCATCTCTTTTTGTCAGGACGGGCGGAAGAATGGTATTGGCTGTTCACAAAGCAGAATCCAACCGCGAATTATCCCTTTTTGTGCTATTCCCTGAAGCGTGAGTTTGGAACATTGAAAAGTGACCACGAGATTATGATGGAAATCTCAATGCGTAAGCAGAAGCTACGTGAGTCATACGACGTGTTCCACACTGACATAGTAGCACTTAACGCACGCCTTAGAGAACCGATGTCTGAAGCCCTGCTGATTGACATAATAAAGCGGAACGTCAACAGTAGCTTGAAGCTAATGCTCTTCAACGCGGGGGCTAGGACATTGCATGATCTACGCGATATAGCACGAAGAGGGGAACAAGTTCTGAAAGAAAGCAAAATATTGGGAACCACTTACCATGGACGTCAGGTCAACGAGGCCCGCACGATAACACCGGACATGAGGATGGGAGGCGAGGATTGCGAAGCTGACCCGCAGATAGAGGCGTTGGAGTACCGGCGCAATAGAAAACCGGATTATTCCGGAATTCAATGTTGGAATTGTCATTCCATGGGCCATTCGTATATTTATTGCGAGGAACCCATCAAGAATCAGTTTTGCTTTAAGTGTGGGAATAGGGGAGTCTTTACTCCAAAATGCCCTAGGGACCATCGCAGGCAGGGAAACCAGTACCCGAGCGAGAAGATGGGGGGGACTCATTCGACACTATAGCCCCCATATCAGCCAGTGCTCGAGTCGTCTCGTGCACTGAACCAAGCGAGTCCTTCGAGGGTATGCATGGAGCTAGTGAGCTTCCGAGGAGTAGTGGCACCCTGGCGAAGGAGTACCCAAATGTGATATTGACTTTTCCTGACAGTACAGACAATTCCGATAGTTCAGACTCAGATAGTCCAACGTCCTCATCCGCGATTGTTAAACCGATCAGAATTTTGCAACGTCTGAATAGGGACGTCGCTTGCCAGACGCATTTTCCACTTAGTTTAGAAGAGAGGGAACATAGGTATGAGCGAGTAAGGTATTCGATTTTTGAAAAGCCACCGGTGTCGGTAAATATTTTGAAGTGTAGGCAGAGATATAGTCAGCGGGTTCAGGAGCGCAGAATGTTGCAAACCACTACGCTAATGCTGACCGAGGATGAAAGACCTTTGGTAAGGGTAAAGATAGAAGACAGTTTTATAGTGGGTTTGTTGGACTCGGGAGCCAACGTCTCTATTTTGGGGGAAAAATTGTGAAGAATTTTTAAAAGAGAACAACTTCGAGTATCACCCCCTACATGCGTTCGTTTATACCGTGGGTGGCAACAAACAGAAAATCTTGGGCTCGATATCCTTACCTGTCACTTTCAAAAATGTTACTAAGTCTATCCGGTTTTACCTTGTTCCTTCGCTTCTTCAAGAAGCCTATTTCGGAGTTGATTTTTGGAGAGCCTTTGCGCTGGCGCCCGAAATATTTCCCAGTGTGGAGTGCATAGACTTTAATAACAAAAATGATGACGAAATAAATTTCCATGATTTGTCACCAACCCAGAAAGTCAAATTGCAGAAGGTCATAGAGACGTTTCCTTCCTTCGAAAAGTTAGGATTGGGGCAAACGAGATGGGTTGAGCATCATATTGATACTGGTGAGGCAGTCCCAATCAAAAGTAAACATTTTCCTCTTTCGCCACCGAGGCAAGCCGAAGCTTTTAGCGAAATAGACAGACTACTCGAGATGGGAGTTATAGAAGAGTCAAACTCGCCTTGGTGTAGTCCAGTTGTTCTAGTTCGGAAGCCAGGGAAGGCTCTGCATAGATTCCAGGAAGGTCAACGCGGTAACTAAAAAGGACTCGTACCCGTTGCCTCATATCAACGGCCTATTGAGCAGACTGAAGGACACGCACTTCATTAGTGGCATTGATCTGAAGGACGCGTTCTTTCAGATCAAGCTGACAGAATCTTCCAAGGAAAAAACAGCATTCGCAGTTCCTGGGAAGCCTCTGTACCACTTTAAGGTGATGCCCTTTGGTCTGTGCAATGGACCGCAGGCTATGAGCCGATTGATGGACAAGGCAATTCCCTCGCGGTTGCGGGAGAATGTCTTCGTCTACCTGGATGATCTAATGGTATGCAGCACTAACTTTGAAGACCACCTAAAGTTGCTGGCGGAAGTGGCGAATTGTTTGAGGGACGCGGGCCTCACAATCAATGTGAAGAAGAGCAAATTCTGTCAGAAGGAAATTCGGTATTTAGGGTACTTGATAGGTAGCGGGTGCTTGAAGGTGGATCCTGGGAAAATAGAAGAAATGCAGAACTTTCCGATCCCTAAATCTCCGCGACAGGTTCGTAGGTTTGTGGGCATGGCAAATTGGTATAGGGCATTTATTACAAATTTTGCTGACCTAGCAGGTCCTTTAACTGATTGTCTTCGCAAGTCAGCAGGCCCATTTAAACTTACCCCTGAAGCGGTAGAAGCATTCGAAAAGTTAAAAGAAGCCTTGGGCTCCGCTCCTGTCTTGGCCCAACCCGATTTCTCGAAGGAATTTGTTATTCAGTGTGATGCTTCAAAAATAGGTGTAGGGGGCGTGTTATTCCAGGTCGATGACGAGGGCGCTGAGCATCCAATCGCGTTCGTTTCGAAAAAACTTAACAACGCTCAGCGCAATTATACTGTAACCGAACTGGAATGCCTCGCCGCCATTATAAGTGTCAAGCGTTTTAGACCGTACATAGAGGGTTTGCCATTCCGAATCATAACTGACCATTCAAGTCTCAAGCGGTTGATGACTCAGAAGGACTTGAGTGGCAGGCTGGCTCGATGGTCACTCCTACTGCAAAGATACGATTTTGCCATGGAGCATCGCAAGGGAACCCTGAATATAGTACCGGATGCCCTCTCGCGTTTTGATGTAGACGAGCTAACCTTCTCCGCCCCACCTCACGAAATTGACTTAGCATCGCCGGAATTTGAAAGCGCGGAATACTTAGATCTTTGCAGAACCATTTTGGAAAACAAAGATGCGCTACCATATTTGAGTGTAAGTGATGGCGTGGTTTTAAAAAGGGTTAAATTTCGTAAGGGTGTGGCGGATGAGGAGGACTCGTTATGGCGGATGTGGCTACCGACAGGGTTAACTGAGAAAGCGATAAGTCTTGCACATGATGCGAATAGGAGTTACCATGGGGGTTGGCAGAAAACTTTAGATCGTGTCAGACAAAATTACTTCTGGCCTAGGCAAGCTAAAGACGTTAGAGACTATGTACAGAAATGCGACACTTGTAAGGCTGTTAAGTCAACAAATCAGCAGTCAAGACCACCTATAGCGAACACTTTTGCCTCAGAAAGACCATTTCAGCGGTTCTATTGCGACTTTCTAGGACCTTACCCGCGATCTAAGCGGCGCAATCAGTTTCTCTTCATTGTTCTAGACCATTTTGCAAAGTATGTTTGGTTGAAGCCCATGCAGAGAGCAACAACTGTTAATGTTATGAATTACTTTACTTCTGAAATTTTTCCATCGGTTGGGGTTCCTGAATATATCCATAGCGATAATGGTAAACAGTTTATCTCGAAGGAAATGAAACAATTTCTCGAGAATTATGGGGTGACCCATATAAGGACGGGGTTATACTCGCCGCAGGCAAACGCGTCGGAACGCGTAAATAGAGAAATTGTTTCAAAAATAAGAATTTTCCTTAAAGATAAACAGGATCATACCGACTGGGACAAGCATATACCCGAAATTTTAGCGGTGTTAAGAAGCGATTTTCATACCGCAATTCAGTGCTCTCCATACTTTGCCTTATACGGTCAGAACATGGTCCAACACGCCTCAGCCTATAACATATTAGATAAACTCGGTACTCTTAGGGAAGATGACATTCCAATAGTAACTAGGGCGGATAAGTTGTCTAACATTCGCGAGCAAATTCGTAGGAATTTAGATCAGGCGAAGGATAGGGGAAACAACGTTTATAACAAACGCTCTAGGCAAGTTAACTATAGGGAAGGTCAGGAGGTTTTTAGGAAAAATTTTGCTTTGAGTAACTTTAAACAAGGCATAAACGCCAAATTCTTGCCGAAATACCTCAAGTGCCGAGTGCGTCGAAAAGTAGGCAATGCGTTGTACGATCTAGAGGACCTGACAGGGCAACTGATAGGTCGCTTTCACTCTTCGGATATTCGGCCGCAATAACAATTTAGATTTTTTTTTACATATATACATATTGACATTTGGAACCGTACCTGGGCGTTTTGGCGGTCGGGGACAGCTCGCCCAGTATCCTCCCCGAGCATTGACTTAATAGGGTATTTACATACGCTTCCATCGGAAGTAGTGGATAACCTGGCAATCCTCGGTTATGCGGATTGTCTTTCGGAGTTTTGACGAGTTCTCCTTAATTAAAATGTCTACCGGGTGAAAAGCTTTTTACCATGGAACAAGCTTCTCCGGTTATATTTTTTGCTAAACCTTTTTGTGGGAGTGAAACCACTAGTACCAAAAATTTTCGGAGTTTTGACGAGTTCTCCTCTATTAAAATGTCTACAGCCGCGAAGCATTGTAACTAGGAAGCCAAAATAAATTCTCCGTTTGCCTCGGAGTTTTGACGCGTTCTCCGATATCAAAATGTCTAACTAAATTACACGTTTTTCTTGTAAGCCTATTTCGGTGGGGGTAAAGCCACTTAACAAATTTCCATTTGCCGCAAAGCCTACTAAACTATGAAACAAAATACTTCAAAAATTTTCCTTTACTGGCGGATCTTCTTGCCCGGCTAGCTCGTGGTAGAACTAGAGACTCTTATCTAGGGGTGAGTCGTGCCCCACGTTTTGCATCTCGAAATGGCTCCCTCGCATGTAAACCTTTTTCCTGTTCGCTTCATCGAGCGGTCTTCGAAGCGAAGCAGGTTTGTTATGGTTTACCTGCGACTGAAAGTCATTTTAGCTGATTTAATTGCTGGACTTTTGCGGTTGGATAGGTAGTTGACAGGTTAGATTCACCCTCCGGTTCGACACTTTATCGATAGTTACGGGAAAGTGCGTGATTTTTGGTGAAGTGGCAGCACCAAATGGTTCAATCCGTTCATAGCAATCATCTGATGGTAACGACCAATCAGAATGTTCCACCTGGCAAGAATCACGCCAAGTCAACGGGCCAACGGAACTTTTCCATTGCGCAGTCGCGTTAAGTGAATACAATTTTGGTACTCTGAGAAAATTCATTAAAGCTGAGTCAACTTGTTTGCAACGCGTTTTGCTAATCTTCAGCATTAAACAAATAATTTGCTTAAAGTATACCAAATATCATTTGGTAATTATTATAGAGTAAAATCTCAAGGCAATAACGAGTCGGTGCGTTCAAATTCAATCATAAATCAGAGGATTGAGTGTATTTTACAAATTTCAAGTGCTTAAATATTCATTTATTTCACAACTTTGCCTGGTGTTGAAAATTTACGTTATACGCCCTGAACAAAGGTGGTGTATTCGTACAGTAAAGTGATTTGTCAAATTTTCTTCGAAGCTGACTGAAACTATTTCAACAATTAAAGCAGTGTTTTGCTGAATTTGCTGTGCATCAAGGTAAAAATTTGAAGGCTTTTCGTGATAATTTCCATGAATTGTTGCTAATGCATTTACATTTGACATTACATTTTCTAGGTATTGCCCAGTGTTTGTTGTAATTAAACTAATTGTGTGTGCTAGCAAAATCGTTTAATTATAAAAATAACTATATTTGGATTATTTTACATAAGATAAGTCTTAGTTCGTGTGCTTTCAACATCAAATTTTAATAAATCGGTCGCCCATTCTGGTTAGACGGACGCAAAGGTGTATGGCTATTGTGCTACACAAGCGCGAATGAACGGGCCCAATCACTTCTCCATTGCCGCACCTATCACCGCACACCCCAGAGCGCGGCATCAAGCGCCTGAGGCGCCACCCACACCGACGCGCAACAAAGCGCGCAGCAACATCAGTAGGGGGCCGCCCTATCTTGGGCCGCCGCCGCACTATCAGCAACCACAACAATACCAGCAGTGACATCAGCGAGGGCCGCCCTAATATAGGCCCGCCGCACTAGCAGCAGCAACAACTGTAACCAGCGGTGGCAACAGCGAGGGCCATTCTAATATAGGCCCGCCGCACTAGCAGCAACCACAACAATACCAGCAGTGACATCAGCGAGGGCCGCCGTAATATAGGCCCGCCGCACTAGCAGTAGCAACAACCACACCAGCAACAACAACACCAGCAGTGACAACAGCAGGGGCCGCCGTAATGTAGGCCCGCTGCACTATTACCAACAACAGACACAGTAGCGCCCCACTAAAGGCTTACCACAACCACTAGGTGAGTCCGTGCCGATTAGCACGTTAAAAGCGAAATTTAAGTTTAGAGCAAACCTAGAGTGAAGAAACCCATAAGGAAGTTAAAAAATAAACTAAGTTCTTCTAAGATAAATTTAAAATTTAACTGTAAAATAGGACACTAAACGTTTTTTTTTTTATAAATTAAAGCAAAAGTTAAAACGAAATGGTAAAGATTAACGAAAAGTAAGACTTAACTATAAAAGAAGCAAATTTTACAAATGTATGTAATGGGATTTGATAGGAAATAGATGTAGCATACCAAACCGATGATTTTAGAAAATAAGATCAACAGCAAAATCATAAAAAAATAAAATAAAATATCATACCTAATGAAATAAAGTAAGTAACGGGATAAATAAATACATACTGATAATTCTATATAATAAACTACTTAAAATACAAAAGGTATATAACACAATAGAAAAAAAAAAAAGAAAAATAACAAACTAAAGGCCGAAAATCAATCACAAAAAAAAAAACTATTTTAAAGAAAAAAAAAATATATATATGTATATATACATATAAAATAAAATTAAAATAATGTAACAAAAAAAAAAACAAGATTCATAAAAGCAGCCTTTGCACTTTTTTTTTAATATTGCTGCATTAGAAAGCTCTTAACAACACGTTGAATTACGTATGAAGAGTTTATTTTCAAACGTTTTATGAACGAAAAAGCAAAACTTTGTTAACTTAATATCTAGTTAGGAAAGCTTTTGAACCTGGGATAGCAATAAGAAAATGAATTATAAATAAATTTGTTAAGAATGGGAATGCTGATTTTTTGCATTATTTAGAAGGCATTTAGGTTCTGGTAAGGGGCCATCGAAACCAGGTGCGTCGATGGCCATGGATGAGGGTGGGTTAGCACCAGGGCGTCGCAACAACACCCGCGGCGCCCCCTTTTAATGTTCGGCCCTTTTTCTTGTATTTGTCTTTTTTTTTTAGCGTGGTAACCGGCCATTTCCGGTTCGTTTTTTTTTAATTTTCAGGGTTTCTTTTCGGTTAATTTAAATTTATCTTTGGTTTCCTTTTTCCGTTCGTTATTTCAGTTTTAATTTCGTTTCCATTTTCTGTTATTTTTGAATTTTGATTTCTAGTTTAAATATTGTGGTTGCCCGTTTCTTTTGAATTTATTTGATTTTCCGTTTTATTTGAGTTTTTGTATTTTGAAGTCAACGGTCTGTCCGTGGCATCCGGGTTTAACCGGATGTTGTTTTCTTATATAGTTGTTTTTGCGCGGTTTTGTGTATTTCCCCGCGTTTAAAAGGCATGATATGACCTTTTCTCTGATTATGGCGCAGGACGGTAAGGTTGGCAAGAGCCCACCCCAGCCGACAATGACTAGCCACAGTGCGACCCTAGATCATGCCGACCGCCTTCCTTACTGCTCCATTTTGCTGCGAAACCATAACACTGGGAGAGGCTATCAAATTGGCTGATGCTGCGTAACAAATTTTGATAGAAAGAAGAGAAAACGCTAAGGGGGAGTTCAGACAAATTTTCAAAACCGTGAGTGAAATTAGCGAGCAATACGAAATTGAATTGCGAAAGCCAAGGATTGCGTCGAAACAGACCCAACGTTCCAACGTACAAACTGATTTAGTTATAGATTATTTTCATATAACAGTCTACATACCGTACATTGATTCGTTTCTGACACAATTTCAAGATCTATTCTTAAGTCACCGCAATATTTTATCAAAATTTCGCTTGCCTTTTTCCAAACAAAATTAAAATTTTCGAAGAAGAGTCCTAACGTAAACTATCCCAATCATACTGTTAAATTTTGCATAACGATTCCCGTGGAAACGATGTGGTGGAAGCTTATAGCCGAAAAGGAGATAAAAACTCACTTGAATGAACCATCCTTCTCAACTTTGCGATGACTAAAAACGTATTTGAAATCAACAATGTCTGAAGATCGTTTGAACGGCTTTGCCTCACTCAATGTACATCGCGATGTCAAAATCGATCCGCAAATAATTTTGAAAGAGTTTTTTTCAGTACCTCGAAGAGTTGATTTATTAAATAATTGTAACTAAATATGACTTTTGACAATAAAATTTCCGTACTCCGAAAATAAATTTCTTATCTTTTATCATTGATGACGTAACTTGAGTTTAAACCCCCTCTCAGATATTTTCTGCTCACGGGCCTGGTCTTAGTATTTCATGGCAGAAGTAAAGCCTTTTAAATTATCCTTACAGAAACCATATAATAACTTTGGGTTATATATAAGGTTCTTTTCAATTTTAGAGATGTAAGCTGTGTAATATTTTTTATTTAGTTCAAAATATTTCTGTCGTAGGTTGGAGTACCTTAAGTAATCTTTGTTTAAACCTGATTTATTGTATAGCTTGAATGAACGGTTCTTTTTATTTTTTAAGGCTTCCAGTTCTTTAGCGACCCATTGTTGCGTTGGTTCGTCGAAGAAAGATTTACATTTGATGCTTGCTTTTCGAAGAGCCTATAAATAGTATTATTAAAAAGTGAAACGATAAGTTCAATATCGCCATAATATTCAGGCCAAGTTAATTTAGACAACTCTTTTTTTAATTTTTTAAAGTTAGCATTAGCGAAGTCAAAATCTAAGAGAATCGTATTGTTTAGTATCACTGTCTTTTACATTGATTATGGTTTCGTAAACGATCTTAAAAGAAGGATGGTAAACGTATTCCGGTAGAAGCATGGGATCACATCGACTCAAACAGAATTTAGATGTATCATCGACGTAAGCTAAGTCCAGGAATTTTCCGAAGTTTTTACGGATAACATATATATGATTAAGACAAAGGTCCGCCATTTCATCCAAAAAGCTATTATTATATTATATCAGATATTCCACGATATATGCGCAAGGCTAAAATCGCTCGTATAGATTGGGATATGAGATGAGGGAGGAATATAACAAGTCGCTAAGCATACGAGTATGTAAGCGTTGTTCAGCTTTATTCTAACGAACTTGAATTCACTTGACTCGATGCCTGGAATATTAACCTCCTCATAGGACATTGACGAATGAATGACTATCAGAACGCCACTCCTAACTTTGTTAATGCGATCATTTCTGAATACCTGATAATAATCATTAAAGACTTCAGCGGTTAAAATATGTGGTTTAAGTCACGTTTCGGTAAAGGAAATAATATTGTAATTAAGGCAAAGAGATTTTAAATAAAGTTGAATTAGTTCGGTTTTTAAAAGTCTAACATTTTGATAGTAAAAATTTATAATTTACATTTAGTTTTTTGATAGTGTATTATCACGTGGGACCCTAGCTACATTCTGGATGTTTCTCTTCAGCTTATGTTTAAATTCACACACAAAAGGTTCGGACGGCCAAAACGAACTCTTCAGAACTGAATCAAAGACGTTTCTTTCATAATTAAATTTAAAGGTTTTTTTTTTAGTCATACTACCAGCCAGTATTTTCTGAAAATTTTGAACAAAAATATTCAGATATAATTCTCAAGATGATTAAAAACGACCAAATTTAGAAACATTCCACTCGAATATAAATGTATCGTCGGGAGAAAAGTGTACCCTAAATATGACTATTCATGAATAATGACTAATGATTCATATTTTTAAAAAATTTTTCGTCACATTTTATATCATCGGAAGGTCGTATTTAATTGTTTTTGTGATAAGATGTTAGTGCTTTTCCCAATAATTTTTAGATCATTTTTAATTTGATTTAAGAAACATAATTGATTACTTTTTATGAATATATTATAGTTAGTGTTTGATCATATTTGATATTATTTTATAACCAAAACGAATGCACTGATAATATTTTAAATTGATTTTCGACTCCTTTTTGTAACATTTTTTTAATCGTCTTTGGTATTATTTTGTGATAAGTTTTTTAATATTTTTTGTTTACATTTGGTATTATTTTATGATCACACTAAATATCATTTTACTACAACAAGCAATTTTCTACTAGATTTTATAAATTTTTATGGTAACAATTTAGTTCCTTTTCTTTTCTTTTCTTTTCTTTTCTTTTTTTTTTCATTTCTTTTCTTTTCTTTTCTTTTCTTTTCTTTTCTTTTCTTTTCTTTTCTCTTCTTTTCGTTTCTTTTCCTTTCCTGTCCTTTCCTTTCTTTTCCTTCCCTTTCTTTTCCTTTCCTGTCCTTTCCTTTCCCTTCCTTTTGGGTCCTTTCTTATCCTTTCGTCTCCTTTCCTTTCCTTTCTTTCATTTCCTTCCTTTCCGTTTCTTCCGTTACTTTTTCTTTCCTTTCCCTTCCTTTAATTTCGTTTCCTCTCCTTTTCTTTCCTTTCCTTTCCTTCCCTTTTCTTTCCTTTTCACTCCTTTTCTTTCCTTTCCTTTCTTTTTTTCCTTTCCTGTCGTTTCCTTTCCTTTCTATTCCTTTTCTTTGCTTTCCTTTTGGTTCCTTTCTTATCCTTTCCTTCCTTTTCCTTTCTTTCCTTTCTTTTCCTTTCCTTTCCTTTTTTCCTTTACTTTCTTTTCCTTTCCTTTCCATTCCTTTCCCTTCCTTTCCTTTCCCTCCCTTTCCTCTATTTTCCTTTATATTCCTAACATTTCCTTTCTTTTCCTTCCCTTTCCTGTCCCTTCCTTTCCTTCCATTTTAATTTCCTTTCTTTTCCTTTCCTTTCTTTTCCTTCCTTTTTTTTCGTTTCCTTTCCTTTCCGTTTCTTCCCTTTCCTGTCCTTTCCTTTCCTTTCCTTTTGGGTCCTTTCTTATCCTTTCGTCTCCTTTCCTTTCCTTTCTTTCCCTTTCCTTTCTTTTCTTTTACTTCCCTTTCCTTTCTATTCCTTCCCTTTCCTTCATTTTCCTTTCCTTTTTTTGCCTTTCCCTTCGTTTCCTTTCCTTTCCTTTCCTTTCTTTTACTCCCTTCCCTTTCCCGCCCCATTTCTTTTCTTCTCTTTTTTTCTTTCTTTTCCTTTCTTCTCTTTTCCTTTCTTTTCTTTTCTTTTCTTTTCTTTTTTATCCTTTCCTTAATTTTCCTTCCCTTTCCTTTGCTTTCCTTTCCTTACCTTTCCTTTCCTTTTCTTTTGTTTCCTTTTTTTCTTTTCTATTACTTTATTTTATTTTTTTTTCTATTATTCTATATTCTTTTCTTTTCTTTTCTTTTCTTTTCTTTTCTTTTCTTTTCTTTTCTTTTCTTTTCTTTTCGTTTCTTTTCTTTTCTTTTCTTTTCTTTTCTTTTCTTTTCTTTTCTTTTCTTTTCTTTTCTTTTCTTTTCTTTTCTTTTCTTTTCTTTTCCTTTCTTTCCTTTTCTTTTTTTTTCTTTTATTTCCTTTTCTTTTCTTTTCTTTTCTTTTCTTTTCTTTTCTTTTCTTTTCTTTTCTTTTCTTTTCTTTTCTTTTCTTTTCTTTTCTTTTCTTTTCTTTTCTTTTCTTTTCTTTTCTTTTCTTTTCTTTTCTTTTCTTTTCTTTCCTTTCCTTTTCTTTTCTTTTCTTTTCTTTTCTTTCCTTTTCTTTTCTTTTCTTTTCTTTTCTTTTCTTTTCTTTTCTTTTCTTTTCTTTCCTTTTCTTTTCTTTTCTTTCCTTTTCTTTTCTTTTCTTTTCTTTTCTTTTCTTGTATTTTCTTTACTTTTCTTTTCTTTACTTTTGTTTTCTTTTTTTTTTTTCGTTTTATTTCCTTTTCTTTCCGTTACTAAATATCTTGTGTTGTATATCAAATTAAAGGAAATTGTATACCCAATTAAAAGACATAATATACAACTAGGGTTAATAACACATTTTTATGAAAAAATTTATTTGTTTAAAAAAACAAAATTAATTTAAGATTTTAAGATACAAAGAGTATCGCGAGTTTTGAATTTTCGCTGGTTACGTATATTCGAATTTCGAATTTTTTTGTGGCGTTATGTTGGTACTCATGTCTCTCACTTATGCCGGCAAGCTCGGCCATTTTGAATGTTCAGTTAATTGTTGACAGCTGCTTTGCTTGCACGTGTTTTGGAGCGTCTTCGATTTTTACGCGAAACTCGTACCAAAATTGCTCAATTGTGACCAAAAACAGCATCGCATGAACATTGCTAATGAGATGTTAAACTCTGTCCGCGACGACCCAAATTTGCTCCAGAGGGTCATAACTGGTGACGAATCGTGGGTTTATGGTTATGACATGGAAACCAAAGCTCAATCATCTCAATGGATCACGATAACGCCCCTGCTCACGCATCGTTGCTTGTGCGCGACTTTTTGGCCAAAAACAACACACTAATGATGCCGCAGCCACCGTATTCCCCAGATCTGGCCCCCTGTGACTTTTTCTTGTTCCCTAAACTGAAGAGGCCCATGAAAGGACGACGTTACGCTTCTCTTGACGAGATAAAGACGGAATCGAAGGAGGAGCTGAACAAGATACAAAAAAATGATTTTTTGAAGTGCTTCGAAGATTGGAAAAACCGTTGGCACAAGTGTATAATATCTCATGGGGATTACTTTGAAGGGGAAAAAATAGATATTCATGAATAAATAAATAATTTTTGAAAAAACACAAAATTCGCGATACTTTTTGAACACACTTCACGAATTTCATCTTTCCTCCCCTCTAACTCCCTAGTTTCATTTGCACAAAAAATTATATGTACCGTTGAAATCAGGAAAAAATAGCTATAGATAATGCTACAGACATTTCTGACTTACGCTCTAAAAATGCTAGAATATTTGCTACAGTGAACTCTCTAAAATATGATAACACTCAATAACTACAGGGTGTTTTTTTTACAGGTTTGTTTTTCGAATAGAGATAAAACTGGCATTTTGTGGTCAAATCTGGCAACTCTAATGTCATTTATGTTCAGTTTGGTTTGCCATTTCATCATGAACAGGTTGACAAAAGAACAACGCTTGCAAATCGCGCAAATTTATTTCGAAAATAATGGTTCAGTTCGCGAAGTTTACCGTGAGCTCCGTCCATTTTATGGTCGACATAATCGTCCATCAGAGCAATTAATTCGGTTAACCATGGATCTTTTTCGCACTACGTTTACTCTATGTGATAATACGCATCCGCAGAGACGTCGAACAGTGCGCACCGAAGAAACAATTGCCGCTGTAGAGCAAAGTGTTGAAGAGGACCCGATTGAATCGATTCGCCACCGTGCACAGCAATTGGAGCTTTGTTCATCAACTTTATGGAAGATTTTGCGCAAAGATCTTGGCTTGCGACCTTACAAGATCCAGCTTGTGCAAGAATTAAAGCCGCGAGACCATGCAATGCGTCGTGATTTTGGTGTATGGGCCGAAAATGAGATTGATTTCGATGCTGATTTTCATCGCAAAATTTTGTTCAGTGATGAGGCTCATTTTTGGTTGAATGGCTACGTCAACAAGCAAAATTGCCGCATTTGGAGTGAAGAGAATCCACATGAGACCCTTGAAACGCCATTACATCCACAAAAACTGACTGTTTGGTGTGCTCTATGGGCTGGTGGAGTCATTGGGCCATACTTCTTCCGCAATAATGCTGGAGAGGCAGCTACCGTTAATGGAGACCGGTATAGAGCCATGATAACCGACTATTTTGTTCCCGAATTGGATGGCATGAATGTGGATGAGTTGTGGTTCCAACAAGACGGCGCTACATGCCACACAGCGCACGTCACAATCGATTTATTGAAGGAAACATTCGATGAGCGCATAATTTCGCGGAATGGACCTGTCAATTGGCCACCAAGGTCGTGTGATTTGACACCATTGGATTATTTTCTTTGGGGATATGTGAAGTCGCTCGTCTACACCAACAAACCAGAAACGTTAGGGGAATTGGAAGCCAACATTCGTGGCGTTATTGCCGACATACGGCCCCATATGCTCGAAAAAGTGGTTGAAAATTGGACCTGTAGAATTGGCTTTATTCGAGCCAGCCGCGGCGGCCACGTGCCCGAAATCATATTTAAACATTAATGGCATAAAATTATCCTTCCAATAAAGCCAAATCGATGGACCTTAAAACGATTTTCTTGTGTTTTATTTCAATTCGAAGTTCTATACCCCTAAAAAAAACACCCTTTACTTAGAAAAGTTTAATGCTCTATTGAAGAAATTTGTTCTCTGAACTCATTAATTGAGGTTAAAAATGCTGAAACCTCGTCTTTAACTTGCGAAATTTAAAATATGCATAGCGTTCTTTCTTCCTATAATATTAAATGCGATTTAACTTTCGTTAGTGCTGAGTTTAAAGAAAAAGAAAAAGGTTTGACTTCAACTTCTACACAAAAAAACCACAATGACTTAGGTGGAAAAGTAAAAAAAAAAACACGGATAAAACAAATGCAGAATCGGGTGCAAAAACAAAGAGGAAAATAATAATTGTCTCTAAGCAGTCCTCATTTGTTGATTTGACCTTATCAATTCCATGCAGGAGTGACATGTTACCACTCGATATGCCTAACAATGGTAATAATAATATGGTTAACTCGAAGACGGCGGGGCCGCCATTACCAACTAATGCTGCCGAAGTTGTTACTAACGGGTCAATTCTGTGCTTAACCGGTAATTTTGTACCTGGAAGATTATCTAACCGAAAATCGTAACCGTTGGCAATGCAGTTCATGTCAACGAGATTCTAGCGTACATATCAACGCTGTCAGAAACAAACAATGCGCAATAGAGGATAAAATGCAAACGCGAACTTCGTCTTAAATAGTGCTTAATTCTTGTGAACTAGTATATGTGCAAAATATTTACAAAACAATTTTTCGCGGTTACGCGACGTTACCACGAAATGGAACTGCAACTTAAGCCGCCAGAATACCAGAGGGGTGTAAAAGTTTCCAAATTTTTTATTTGCCGGTAAAACGAATGTTGTTAGCAATTTCAACATTAATCTATATATTAATAGGCTAACAATTTTTCCATACAATCAATTGCCAGGCTATATCTATATCTAAACATGCATAAATTCCTATAAAATGTTATTTAAAAATCAATATGAAATGGCTCTTTTAATATGTCTAAGTGGCGGTTAAGGAAAAAAAGGACAGAAAACCGTCAAATCTTGAATACATATGCAATTTTGGTTCGCAAAATGGATTTCAAAAAAGCCAAATCTGGCTAAATTAATACACTGCGTGTATACCAAACAAAAATAAATTTCCAAAATGGTAACCGGCGTCGAGCTCACATTGAGAAATACACAGAACTTCAAAATTAACGTCTTATTGATTTTCAAAAGCCACATTATTATAAGAGTCGGCTTTGTAGGTCTATCTTATATTCAAAAAATGCAAAAAAACAAAAGATTTCAATCGTGTTTAACATTTATTAACTAAATATTAATAAGTTGCCGAAATTTTACCAAGCAGCTCCTGAAATCCTGATCCAGCTATCTAGGGTTGACTCGTACTGATAAAGTTGATTGCTTAAATTTCTTAACAGACTTGCGTAATGAATTCTTGATTGAACTGAACTGACTAACTTGAGAATTATTGATCTCCACTCTTTTATACACACTTTGATATGTGTGGTGTAATTAATACTGATTTGACACTTCATTTGTGATATTTCAATTTACTGCTCCACTTATATTGTTAATAGATATTACGTAAGTATGTATGTTTAATACTTTCTTCATTATTGTTATGTATGTATGTTCATTTGTGTTTTTATCATTGTTATAAGATATTCTGCATGTACGAGGTGTGTTCAAAACGTATCGCGAATTTTGTGCTTTTTCAAAAATTATTTATTTATTCATGAATATCTATTTTATCCCCTTCCAAGTAATTCCCATGAGATATTATACACTTGTGCCAACGGTTTTTCCAATCTTCGAAGCACTTCAAAAAATCATTTTTTTGTATCTTGTTCAGCTCCTCCTTCGATGCCGTCTTTATCTCGTCAAGAGAAGCGTAACGTCGTCCTTTCATGGGCCTCTTCAGTTTAGGGAACAAGAAAAAGTCACAGGGGGCCAGATCTGGGGAATACGGTGGCTGCGGCATCATTAGTGTGTTGTTTTTGGCCAAAAAGTCGCGCACAAGCAACGATGCGTGAGCAGGGGCGTTATCGTGGTGCAAAAGCCAATTTTTGTTCTTCCACAAATCCGGGCGTTTCTGGCGGATTGCTTCGCGCAAATTGCGCATAACTTGCAGGTAATATTCCTTATTGACCGTTCTTCCCTGTGGCAAGAACTCATGATGCACCACGCCCCTGCAATCGAAGAAAACTGTCAGCAAAACTTTCACATTCGACCGAACTTGGCGCGCTTTTTCGGTCTTGGTTCATGCGGCAGCTTCCATTGAGATGATTGCGCTTTGGTTTCCACGTCATAACCATAAACCCACGATTCGTCACCAGTTATGACCCTCTGGAGCAAAGTTGGGTCGTCGCGGACAGAGTTTAACATCTCATTAGCAATGTTCATGCGATGCTGTTTTTGGTCACAATTGAGCAATTTTGGTACGAATTTCGGGTAAAAATCGAAGACGATCCAAAACACGTGCAAGCAAAGCAGCTGTCAACAATTAACTGAACATTCAAAATGGCCGAGCTTGTCGGCATAAGTGAGAGACATGAGACCAACATAACGCCACAAAAAATTCGAAATTCGAATATACGTAACCAGCGAAAATTCAAAATTCGCGATACTTTTTGAACACACCTCGTATGTTCAGTGCTTTACTCATTATGGTTATTAGAAGCTACGTATGTTTGTATGTTCTTTATTTTAGAACTACGGATTGATTGTAGTTGAACTGCCCCTGTGGCTCAATAAAGTTAGGTCGATTTTGAGAGTGAGGGGTGAAAATAGAGGCTAAATTAGAAGACCTGTATCGCGGCGTTTGTTTATGTTAGTTCTAATTTTTTTTTAATCGACCTTCGAACTTTGCAGTAAAATGCCGATTTTCAGTATATTGTTTGTATGGTTTTTTGGCTATAACTCGTCGACTAATTGATATTTTTTCAATCTCTTAAAGACAAATTATTGCTAGAGACCTGTGCAACAATTAAAATTAAACAAAAAATTGAATTATAAAATTTTTGTAGTGCTTATGAAGCAAAGTACTGGACATTTTTTTTTCATGCTTTTCAATTAAATTAATGATTTGGCCAGTTGCCGTTTAGCAGGCGGCTGTGGATCAACATCACTGCTCTCTCTAATATCTTGGTCATCGTCATCGTCATCATCATCAGAAAGGTCGATAAATTCGTCCAACTGATATTCTGGAATTTCATCTTTGTCTTGCCCTTCTTTCTCTTTTTCCTCGTCTTCCTCTTCTTCACAGGTGTTTTTATGCCACCAACAAATTTCAGCGAGTATTACATCTGGAGATTTCTTTCCTCTGTACCTAAACCGAAAATAGTTTTCAATCGTTAACACGTTTAAATTGTGCACTCGGACAAAGATATTAGAAAAATCTAGTTACCTTATTTCAAATGGAAGCGCAGTTTGGTGGTAACGTTCGCCTTGCTCATCAGATTCAGTTGGCAACTGTTGAGCGAGTTGATCAAGATGCTGATGTAAGAGATGAATTTTGTACGACATACTAACTCCAATTTCATCGAAAGCTGCCAACATGTTTGCAACAGATTCCCTGTAGTGGTCTTTGCGTTCTTTACCCAAAAGTCCTTTAATGACTGCTTTCAATGCGAACCATGCATTTAATTCTCGGTCTGTCAGAACTTGGTCAAAATCTTGACGACTCATTAGTTTCCGTATGTCGGGACCATTAACAACCCCTTCCGGAATTTTGGCGTTACTTAGTCTTGGGAAAATGTCTTTTAAGCGGTTGAATACTGCTGGTCTTTTTGCGATACATTTCAAACATGTTTAGCAATGCCAAGTTTAATTTTCAGGAACAAGACTTTCATGTAGCCTATTGTCTTTAGGCCATTTCCGTCCAATGCGGCTATTCCAGTTATGCTGTTTGTACTGGTTTCTTCCTCTAACACCTTCTCCGTATCGTGAATCCCAATCGCACAAAAAACACGGATATTTTGGATATTTGCACTACAAAAATTTTATATATCAACTTTTTATTTTATTTTAATTGTTGCACAGGTCTCTAGCAATAATTTGGCTTTACCAAATTCAAAAAATATCAATTAGTCGACGAGTTATAGCCAAAAAACCATACAAACAATATGCGGAAAATCAGCATTTGTCTGCAAAGTTCGAATGTCGATTAAAAAAAATTCGAACTAACATAAACAAACTAATTTAGCCTCTATTTGCACCCCTCACTCTCAGAATCGACCTAACTTTTGCTAACCTGAAGTGTTATTAGTGTTAATGAAATTGAGTATTTTACATTGTTTTCATGCTTATATTTTAATTCTTTAATTTCTTGCGTATTTTCTAAATTCTTGTTGTTGTTGTGGTAACGACAAAAACACTCCCCGAAGGATTTAGGGAGTGTTGTCGAATTAACAGTCCTTGGCCGGATTTGAACCCGGTACGTTCCGGTACTCCCTTTATGACCAGTGAAACCTTCTAGGTCATGTCACCCCTCCTTCCGTAAGGAAGGATAAGATGGGTAATGAGAGGTGAGCGGCATTATATCCGTAGATCAACCATCGAGTTGCACGTCATTACCTTTGTGCATATTAGTCGTCTCTTACGACCGGTATGCCTCGGGCATATTCTAAACCCCTAACCCGCAGGTTCTAAATTCTTTAAATGCATTTCTTCAAAACTATTTATATATATGCTAATATTCATATTTTCATCAAATTGTAAAACTACTTTGTTGTGAAATATATTGTCAATATTTTCATAAATATTATCTTCAAAAGTTACTGAAAAATTTTTAATTTCAATCAAATTATTTCCTTTTTCTTCATCATTTATTTTATTACAATTTTGTTCAATTTTTGGTTTCTCTATATTTTTTGTAAAAATTATTCCTTTAAGTATTCATGAAACGAGATCAAGGCCAAGAATAATAATTTTTCGCTTTTTGAGTTTTTATGAAAATTATTATTGTTTTTTTATTTATTAATAATCATTTTATATGATAATATTTGTTGGGCCAATATTTCATTTATAATGGGGTATTCCTATGGAGCTTTTTTGGCCGTTAATTATAAGCGAAAAATAATTTTTTCCTCTTTCCTCCTACTAGTTTCCATGCATTTTGCATCTTCCTCAGGGAGTCTGCCTTTATTTCACAAAAAACATAAAACAATTAGTAAAACAATACATTTAGACGAATAATACACTTACTGGATGGTTAACAATTAAAATATAACATTACATCATTATTTTGAACATTTCACAAAACCAACCAACTTTTTTCAACATATAACAATAAATTTTAACATCCATTCCGTCCATAACAAAACAAACAAGTGGACGGAATGGATGTTAAAATTTATTGTTATATGTTGAAAAAAGTTGGTTGGTTTTGTGAAATGTTCAAAATAATGATGTAATGTTATATTTTAATTGTTAACCATCCAGTAAGTGTATTATTCGTCTAAATGTATTGTTTTACTAAGTGTTTTATGTTTTTTGTGAAATAAAGGCAGACTCCCTGAGGAAGATGCAAAATGCATCGAAACTAGTAGGAGGAAAGAGGAAAAAATTATTTTTCGCTTATAATTAACGGCCAAAAAAGCTCCATAGGAATACCCCATTAATAATCATTTTAATTAACGGCGGCCGCCGTGGTGTGAAGGTAGTGTTGCCGGCCTACCACACCGAAGGTCCATGGTTCGAGCCCTGGTACAGGTAACATCAAAAGTGATTTGAAAAAAGTTTTTCCAAAACGGGGTCGCCCCTCGGCAGTGGTTTGGCAAACTCTCCGAGTGTATTTTTGCCATGACAGGCTTCTCAGCAAAAATTCGTCTCCTTTGTAGATGCCGTTCGGAGTCGGCAAAAAACTGTAGGTCCCACCAATTTGTAGCGAAAAATTCAGATCGGCACACCACAAATTGGAAGAGAAGCTTGGCGCAAAAATCTCTTAGGAGGTTTATGATGATACTAGATGGACCCGTGCGCTCCTTGCGCAAAAAAAAAAAACCAAAATGGTTTGAAACCTTTTGTTAGTCCAGGTCCAGAATTTTTCAAACCTTTTTCTCAAATTATAAAAAAAGATTTTCAGCTACACTTGTTGTGAGACCACAAAAAATGGTAATTCTATACGACAGCACGTAACTGCTAACATAGGTCCAAAAATCTCGGGAAAGGTATCAAACGACGCGTTTTGATCTCTGTATCAATAATCCGAAAGCGGAAATTAAATAATTTGTTTCAGTGAAAAGTTATTAGTAAAAAACCCAAAAATTGCCTGGGTCCGATCCCAAATAGGGGACTTGATCCAAGGTATTTATGTGCACAACACCTTTCTGCGTAGGCTTCAAAAAATAACCTTAGCCGGTCCAACACCGGCTATGCGGTCTACAATATTTCTGCACAGAACACATTTCTGCACTTTTCGGTACACCCTAATCTGTGATTACAACAACCACATGAAAATGACAGAAAAATTTCAACTTTAATTGCAAATATCTCTGAACAGACATAAAATATCGAATTTCCGCTTTCGGATTATTGATAAGAAGGTTAAATCCGTCCTTTGATACCTTTCCCGATATTTTTGGACCTATATTAGCAGTTACGTGCTGTCGTATAGAATTACCCAAAAAATTATACAAATATGCGCAAACAGCTATTTGAAATTGCACCACTTATATTACATTCACATTCAGCCATAAACTTGAGTTGATTGCCAACATCAATATGAATTAACTCAAAAAATGTCCCTTTAACTCGAGTTTATGACCCAGTGTGAACGCAGTCTTATTCACTTATTTTAGCAATGTTCAAGTGTAGATGGCGCGCTCGCCTTTAATTATTCTAGCACTGTTCAGTCTTACTATTCAACTGTAGATGTCGCGAGGCATATGAATGTTACAGTCACAATAGCGTTGCAGTACAAATTGATTTTTTTGTGCATTCACAATCGTTTATTTTAAAGAATTTTTTTTTATAAAATACGCTTAAACATAAGCACTCCGCTAGTTAAAACATGGTTTCGCATGTAGAGCTAACCCCCACCTTTAAAACGATACCTTATTTATTAATATTGGTTCCAAATGAGAGCAGAAAATTAGGAAATAACACAAAAAGACCTTACAGAAATAATATATATGATACCTGTTGTATATCGCGCCATAGAGAGAGAGAATTAATTATTAAAAGTTTTTTGATTGAATAGAGTAGGAAAAATGTTTAGAGACAACTGCCATAGCTTTTCTTATAGATCCATTTCGGAAGCTGCTAGACTTCACTCATCAGAGAAATTTTGGCACGCATTGCTAACCATTAAGCTAACAATACGCTGGTTTTGATGTCATCTAAACTCCTAGTTCTATTCTTCTTTTTACCATATGCATGAACCACTTCCGCCATTTGACCGTTAGTAGTGTGATCATGATGGATTTCTGACAGATCTGTTTTATCATCAGAACTGCCTTACCGTGTGCTCTCGGTTTTGTTATTGCTTTTTTATACCAACAATTTTTGTTGATTTACGGCCTGTACATTTTCAAGTATTCATGAAACGAGCTCAAGGCCAAGAATAATAATTTTTCACTTTTTGACTTTTTATGAAAATTATTATTGTATTTTTATTTATTAATAATAATTTTAATTAATTATTAAAAGTTTTTTGATTGAATAGAGTAGGAAAAATGTTTAGAGACAACTGCCATAGCTTTTCTTATAGATCCATTTCGGAAGCTGATAGACTTCACTCATCAGAGAAATTTTGGCACGCATTGCTAACCATTAATGTCATCTAAACTCCTGTCATCTAAGCTCTTGTCATCTGAACTCCTAGTTCTATTCTTCTTTTTACCATATGCATGAACCGCTTTCGCCATTTGACAGTTAGTAGTGTGATCGAGATGGATTTTTGACAGATCTGTTTTATCATCAGAACTGCCTTACCGTGTGCTCTCGGTTTTGTTATTGCTTTTTTATACCAACAATTTTTGTTGATTTACGGCCTGTATATTTTCAAGTATTCATGAAACGAGCTCAAGGCCAAGAATAATAATTTTTCACTTTTTGAATTTTTATGAAAATTATTATTGTTTTTTTATTTATTAATAATCATTTTAATTAATTATTAAAAGTTTTTTGATTGAATAGAGTAGGAAAAATGTAGTAGTAAATCTGTGCAGCTTCCGAAATGGATCTATAAGAAAAGCTATGACAGTTGTCTCTAAACATTTTTCCTACTCTATTCAATCAAAAAACTTTTAATAATTAATTAAAATGATTATTAATAAATGAAAAAACAATAATAATTTTCATAAAAATTCAAAAAGTGAAAAATTATTATTCTTGGTCTTGAGCTCGTTTCATGAATACTTGAAAATGTACAGACCGTAAATCAACAAAAATTGTTGGTATAAAAAAGCATTATTCCTTTATCAATTTTTCTTATTTCTGTTTCTATATCTGTTGTACTTGTACAATTATCAAATTTGTTCTTAAATAAATTTTGAATACGTTTTTTACGTAATTTTAATTTTTCATAAACGTTTTCTATGTCTGTAATATTAATTTTTGCTTTAATATTTATTTCTCTCTTGTCTTTATTTGGTAATGGTATTATTTCAGTTTTAAAATATTTTTCTTTACAAAATTCTGGTTTCATTATTACTATAACTAAATTCTTTATTATTTCCATCACATTACTTCTTATATATTTTAATTTTTTACTATTGATATTAAATTTGTTTATTTTTTTGTTAATATATTTCTATCCAAAACTCCTAATCTTGAAAATGCCATTAAATCCTGAATTGTTTCAATTTCATTTTGTAAATAATTAATATCAAATTGTAATTGCATTAATTCCACTGTTTCTATATTTTTCTTTTGTGCCATTGTTAAATTTTGTAAAACTGAATTAGAATTATTGAAACCTTCTTGAATTTTGTCTGCTAACAAATTTATATTTTGTTTTAATTCTAAATTTATATTTATTTGCATTTATAACATTATGATTATTTTCGTCAATTAATTTAAAATATTCATTTAACTCATTCCTATCATCATCATCCATTGTACCGAATAATACATTCATTCCCTTTCCTATAATATTTAATAATGCTCTTTTACTTTTTAATGGTTTTATTGTTCCTAATTTACTTCTTACTATATTTAATGCAAATATAAAATTTTCTGTTGGTTTTTTGTTTTCAAATGTTGTATTAAAACTTAATACTACTTATTCTTGTTTTTCTATTATACTCTCATAATTGTTTAAATCAATTACATGATAAATTCTATTAAAATTTTGGATAACATCCCACTCTTCTTCCTTTAAAATTGTATATCCTGTATCATAATTTAACGTAGTTATCCTTATATCCTGTGTTGATGTCAAACATGATCATAAAATTGAAATACAAACTGCAAGTGTAAGAAAATATATGTGTTATTTAGCAAATTTATGAATTCTTCTTATTCTTTGTGAATGTATATGTCTATCCTTATTAGCCAGTATTTTTTCATTTTTCCTATCTTTATTTCTATTTTCTAAAGATATACACTTTTTTCAAAATTAATTCTCTTATTAATTCAAAATCTTCATTTTTAATTTTATTTGAAATAAAATCAATTGGTTTATTATTTGTTGTTGAATGTATTCTATTGCTATAAAATTCAACTGCTTTTACTATTCTTTTCGTTCTTGTATCTTTATTCTTTTGTACTTTAAGAAGACGTAAATGTTCTTTTATTGTTCCATGAACTCGTTCACTATCACCATTTCCTCTTTTTGGTGATGTAAAATGAACATTTATTTCTTTTATATTTAAATATTCCCTCATGTAAGAATTATTAAATTCGTTATCGAAAACATATTTATTTGGTGTACCAAATATTGAGTGTCTATAATTCCAAGTTTCTATAAATGTTTGACTATTTCTGTTTGTCAACAAATATTGAATAAATGTTTGCTAAATTTATCGACAAATGTGTCTTTCTGGAATATCCATGTCTCCATGAATTATTTCATTTGTATTATTTGGGACTTCTGTTTTTGAGAGTTTAATTTTACTTTCATGCCTATCATGTTTGGCTTCCCGATAAATATGGCAATTATTTATTTACCTCGTTATTAATTCTTTTGACTTTGGTACGTACATTTATTCTTTTAATTCTTTGAAATTTCCATCAATTCCGCGATTATTTAGTCTTTTATGTCCTTTTTCAATAAATTCAAAAACTTTTTCTTCGTCTTCAATATCATTTAAAAATATATTACTTTTTAAAACCTTTAATTTAGAATTACCGAACAATTTCCCAACATTCTTTTGAAATTCAATAAGTTTTTATTAATTTTGGCAATACATTGTAAAATTTTTTAAAGTTAAATCTTTTAAAGCTTTACCAAAATTTTCATTTATTAAATCTTCATGAATAAAAATTCTTCTACTTTTAATACTGCTGTAAATGTCCTTACCTTTAATCTTGGATTCTGAAATGATGATCTGAAATTTCAAAATGTTCATGTTGATTGAATTTCTTCATTTTGATCATCTATTTTCATTGCTTCTATCGAGTTAACCTGTAAACGACCCAGATAATCTGCAACATTATTCTCTATACCTTTTATATATTCAATGTCAAATGTAAGTTTACGCTAACAACGTTACAACTACCTAGTGTTGACCAACAGTATCGGAGAGTCAGCATTTGTAGTTAATAGTAATTACGGCAACAACACAGGTAGTAAGCTGAATAATGCTGAAGCAACCAGTTAGCCAATAATATCCGCCATGCGCCGACTAAAGGTCATCAATAGTAAATAGCACAAGAACTTTTCACAATAAACCAATAAACTTGTAAAACGCTAAAGTAAGTCTCTCTATCTCTATGGCGCGATATACAACAGGTATATCATCATAAACCTCCTAAGAGATTTTTGCGCCAAGCTTCTCTTCCAATTTGTGGTGTGCCGATTTGAATTTTTCCCTACAAATTGGTGGGACCTACAGTTTTTTGCCGACTCCGAACGGCATCTACAAAGGAGACGAATTTTTGCTGAGAAGCCTGTCATGGCAGAAATACACTCGGAGAGTTTGCCCAACCACTGCCGAGGGGCGACCCCGTTTTTGAAAAACTTTTTTCAAATCACTTTTGATGTTACCTGTACCAGGGCTCGAACCATGGACCTTCGGTGTGGTAGGCCGGCAACACTACCTTCACACCACGGCGGCCGCCATCAAGTAAGTAGTTTTAGATAATAAATAAGAGAAATTTAGTATTTTTTAATCAGTATCTTTTAAGCAATGAACAATAGCCTTTAAGTGTAAATTAAGTGACAAGTAATATTAAGCTTTTATCAGTAAGTTCAAAAGATTTGTTAATAAAAACCGTTTAAAAAGTAAATGAAAAATATTTTTTTAATCGTCCGCCGAAACCGGCTGGTAGTTGGCGCTCAAGTTAAAATAAGCTTGGCAGCGTCGAGCGTAGTCCATTGCGTTAAAATAAAAAGTGCTACAAAAAAATACGTTTAAAGTGCAAAAAAAAAAAGACTATTAAAAAACGTGCCACATAAAAGTGCCACAGACAAAAAAAGACTTTTGAAAAAGGTACCAAAATAAGTCCCACAAGAAAACGATTCATAAAAAAAGAGCACATAAAAGTGCCACTGTGGAGTAACGAAAAGGTGATAATATAAAGTTTACGAAAGTACAAAAGCACTACAAAAAAGTATAGAAATTGTTTTGAACAAAAAATATAAAATTAAAGTAAAAAAGGCGTGAAAAGGAACGTGGAACTTACTTGACGCCCCAACGGCAACACGACACCAGGCAGCCCGGAGCCAGCAGCAAGGAGTAAGCTCAGTGCTCCCCACTACTTAAGGAAACAGGATATTAGCACACTTACCTGCATACAAATGCAGCTGTTCTCTCTCTCTATGGCGCGATATACAACAGGTATATCATCATAAACCTCCTAAGAGATTTTTGCGCCAAGCTTCTCTTCCAATTTGTGGTGTGCCGATTTGAATTTTCCCTACAAATTGGTGGGACCTACAGTTTTTTGCCGACTCCGAACGGCATCTACAAAGGAGACGAATTTTTGCTGAGAAGCCTGTCATGGTAGAAATACACTCGGAGAGTTTGCCAAACCACTGCCGAGGGGCGACCCCGTTTTGAAAAACTTTTTTCAAATCACTTTTGATGTTACCTGTACCAGGGCTCGAACCATGGACCTTCGGTGTGGTAGGCCGGCAACACTACCTTCACACCACGGCGGCCGCTGTTATTAGCGTAAAAAACATATGCGCAATACTTAAATACAATAAGTCAGCGATCATAGCAGGTCAATTCAATCTTTAACAAATTTCTTTTTACAATACAATTAAAAATAGAATAAAAAAGAAAAAATGGACAACCAATACAATCTTGCTAGGCCGTCTCAACTAACCACACCCCCAGCAGCAACAGCAGCTGCAACACCTCCAACTTCGAGCCCCAAATTTTCCCTGACCTAGCCACTCTTATAAGATCAATGATAAGCCAAACCATAAAATCTACCGGTCCTAGCCTTGTGCAAAACGCGCTGAGAAATAACAACCCTGCCATAATATCCGGCCAAACGATGGAAGAACAATGTAGGGACAATATGGCAGAAATGGATAAGATTCCAGATATCGTATGATCCTTGAGAGAATTTTCAGGCAACGTCTTAGAGTTCAGCTCATGGAAAAAAAGTGTTGAGCGAATTTTAAAAATATATGAACCCTCAAAGGACACCCCAAAATATTTCGGCACTTTAAATGTGATCAAAAACAAAATTGTTGGAAAGTCAGATAAAGCTTTAGAAACGTGTAGCACCACTTTAGATTGGGCAGCCATCTCCCGTTGTCTACCCATCCACTACCCCGACAAACCTGACATAGGCACTTTAGAATACGAGATGACTTGCCTCATACAGGGCAGAAGCTCTATAAGCGAATTTTATCAAAAGGTGTACAGCCACTTATCCCTCATACTTAACAAAATGGGATGTATGAGAATTGGCGAAGGAACGCACCATCAAGCCCTAGACATCAAAGCTTCAACTCTTTCATTCCTAGACAACAACCCCCCATGGCAAGGCAAGTGCAACCAACAAACTCTCAATTTCCCCAATCAAGATTCTATCCCGAATTAGCCCATATACCTCATCATATAACCAACAACAAACCTATCCCCCTCCAACACCACCTAAACCATCCCAACCCATGGAAAGCATACGGACAAAAGCAGTAAACTACACAAACCTCCCAAATCACAAGAACCTGGTAAACGCCCACCAAGCGTATCCATGAAAACCCATCCCCCCACCGAAAATTCCAAGGAAATATCCCATAAACTCTGACGAAATGACAGACGACCAATACCACGAAAATCAATATTATGGCCTATAGAACAATATGCAAGACACAGATTATAATATCGAAGGGACGCATGACTTGACGGACGTATATTTTTTAGATTGGACAGCTTTTATTTACCCTACTTCAGATGCAAAACGAAAAGCGACGACATAATAAATATCTTGGTACCAAACATTTTTATATCTTTTTAACTTAGAAGATTGCAGATTGAAAGTCTTCTTACTATCCTCACTCAGAACATTTCCTGCTATATTAGGAAATGACAGTTTAAAGGAACTTTCAGCCGTTGTTCATGCCAAAGAAAATTTCATGGTTATAGCCAATACCAAAAGAATCTACCTCAGGCAGTATAGTATACAGAACGCTAACGAATTCGAACAAAACGAAATAACACAACTTGCTCAAAAGCACACGAATTTATTCTCAGAACCAAACGAAAAACTGATGTACACAACAAAAGTGATAGCAGAAATAAGGATAAACTCGGACACACCCATATACGCCAAATCCTACCCGTACACCATTAGCCTTAAGCAAGAGGAAGAAAACCAAGTATACAAATTGCTATAGGACGGAATCATACGAAAATCAAGGTCTCCCTACAACTCACCGGTCTGGGTTGTACCTAAGAAAGACGACGCTTCAGACGAGAAAAAACTCAGAATGGTAATTGACTATAGGAAGCTTAATGCAGTCACAATCGCAGACAGGTATTTAATACCAGAAATAAATGAAGTACTTTTCCAACTAGGAAAGAACAGTATTTTTTCTGTGATTGACTTAAAAAGCGGTTTCCACCAAATTCCTCTTAAGGAATCTGATGTGGAAAAAACAGTTTTTCCAGTGAACTACGGAAAATATGAGTTCACAAGATTGACATTTGGCTGGACAACATACTAAGAGAGCATATAGGACGCATATGCTACGTATATGTATATAGATGACATTATTATATTCAGCAAACACGAAAAGGAACATCCCAACACACAGATATAATTTTAGAAATCCTTAAAAAAACAAATATGAAAGTACAGATCGACAAATGCGATTTCTTCAAAAAACAAGTAGAATTCCTTGGATTCGTTGTATCCTCCGATGGAATTTCTACAAACCCATCAAAAGTAGAATCAATAGCAAACTTCCCATACCCTCAGACAATCAAGAACTTAAGTTCATTCTTAGGCTTATCTGGATACTGTAAGATTACGCTAAGCTAGCAAAGCCATTAACATCCTTACTTCGAGGTGAAGGCACATAATAATTAAGCAGAATTATTCAGTAGACAATCCAACTGCACTTCTTAAACGACACCTGAATCCTTCAGTGATAAATGGCTATTTACCTCTGAAGAAATGATAGGAAAAATTCAGAAAATTTACACACTTTATTTTTCCAATTATAAAGTTCAAACTAAAGTACAAGATACGAGTATAGTAAACGAGGATACGCAAAATGAAGAAATACTATAGGAACACTGTTTAGGCCCGATGCCTAAATTCTTAAAAGATGTGCCACCCTAATGTCACTTTTTGCCTTTGTGCAAAACCACAACACCAATCCGCCCACATGTATGTCCATGTATTCAAATCGGTATTTGTCAGCACACATCTACATGCATGTGAGTGTGCATGTGTGGGTACACCTTCCTTAAAACCAGAGGATAATTTTGCGGGTCAACGGTTGTCTTCGACATGACAACCGTCTAATTTCCAGAACCACATCTCAGCCCCAGGATTTTCGATAATCATCACCAAATATTTACAAGTTAAAAATAACTTTGTCAATTACACATTTATACCAAATATACGGCCAATTACTTATAACAAGAATTCCCGTTTTTTTTTTCTCATTTCCTTATTTTCAAAATCACAATTCGACCCACGGCCGCTCCAGCGAAGCACCATAACCGATTTGTTCAAACATAAAAGAACGCACAGAAATAGAGACGAAAATAAAAAACAATTAATTAAAAAATTCTACTTCCCCAAGATGAAAGCAAAAATAGAAAATATAATAAAACGGTGCAAAGTTTGTAAGGAATATAAATATGATCGTCACCCAAATAAACCAAAATTTCTCGAAACTCCAATTCCACAGTATCCTGGAGAAATAGTTCATATAGACATTTGTAGCACAGAAAATCGTCTAGTCCTAACGGCATTGAACAAATTTTCAAAATATGCACAGTTAAGATTAACAGAATTAAAAATCAATATAGGACATAAGACAACCAATGCGACAATTGCTCTTCTCTTTCGGTGCACAGAAAACAATACTCATCGATAGCGAAAAATCGCTAAATTCAGCCTCCATACAATTTATGGTTGTAGAGCAAGTAGGACTTAAAGTATTTAAAACACGCAAGTACAGTTAACGGACAAGTAGAAAGATTTAACTCCCATTCCAAGA